>CM028353.1:49004849-49360464 GCA_016618105.1 Dendrobium huoshanense | reverse complement strand
AATAGATTTCAACATGAAGCATCAATGATCCATGACATACCTATCGAGTGGCCAACTACATTTTCCAATATCTACAAAACACCATCTTCGATGTGGGTGATTCATCTTACATGCTCCCACTCTCACTATACCATTATACTATTGTGCTAGATTGCAGCCCATGCTAATTTCAACATTGTCGATGCCTTAGTACACCTTATGTGTCGAACTGCTCATCTTTAAGATCTAGCTTTTACTTGACAATGGAAACATAGACTTGGCAATTTGGTCTATAACATCCTTCAAGCCAAGTTTAATTTGAAGATCAAGAATGCATTGTTCGAGCACGCCCCTCAACATCTCTCACAGACTTAAAAATATTAGATTATATAGCAAGTTGCATCAATTGCTAACATTTAAGAGGCTAGCACTACTCCGACTCAAAGGAAGAACAAAGAATCAAAGCATGACATAACAACGTGTAGGAAGTTCAATGATACTCGGGGAGGGTCAACAAGAGGACAAAGTAGATCTATCATCATCAGTCTAATTCCAAGCAGCATTCTATTGGCATTAAAATAACGACGATAAGTGAATTTTTCTAATAATTCTTTTTTTTTTGGGTTTGTAGTATAGTACTTTAATGTTTTTGCTTAGTGTATGTTGCTCTTATCATGGATGCTAGAAATGTTGTGTTTGTTATGTAAGATAAAATATTGTACTAATGTCATAAATATTTATTCATTAAACATTTTTAATGTTCTGATTAATTAAGTTATACGTGTTTATTACTCACATTTGTTATGTTTATAAGTGCCAACTTTGATGATGCCAATGGGGAAAATTGGTGGTATTTTAGGCATGCAAATGAATACCATGTGTGCAAATAGCTTAAACTATTATTTACCTTCTTAAATTCTCTTTAATTGATGCATGCAATGATTTAGAGAGTCATCCCCAATTTGTTTATACAATTACTACATCTCAAGGGAAAGTTTACTTTGCACCTTAAACCCATATCTTAGTTCAATAAAGGTTTTTCATTGTCAAAAAGTAGAGATTGTAACTGCACGAGCTATATGACTAATGGACTCATTTTGATGATAACAAATATACATATATGGAAGATCTAATATTTGATTTAAGTATTGTAGGTTAAAACATATGCAATTCAAAAGAGTAATCCTAGTTATTAGATGAAATACATTATTATGGTATCATTGAAGATGAGTCGAATAACATTAACGGCAATTAACTATTCTTTTTTTTCATGAAATTAATGTTCATTGTCATATCAAGACTAATAATGGCTTAAGATCTATTAACAAACTTTAATATAATAATTACTAATGACTTTTTTAGTTATAATCATTCAAAAATACATTTTAATAATATAAAATACTTACATTGGAGAATGACACATTATTTTATAAGTAAATGAAATATTAAACTATACATAGCCTCCTATTATTGGGAAAATTCTAGGTTGATAGGGCCAAATGAATTCCATTTCCGAGGCCTATGGGCTCACATAAATTCATAGCAACTATAAACTTTTAACAACTATTTTAACTTTTTGGCATGTTTCGTGGTTAAGGGGAGATTAAACTTAAACTGGTTTGTTACCTCCACCTAGCTTATAAAAATTCCACTATTTCAAGTCTAGAAACCATTTTATTATTCTCCAAAGCTACATCTCTCTTGAACAGACTTGTAGTCATTTTGTAAATCTTGTGAGCCAATTATATATCATATTAAAGTCTTAACTGATATTTCACTGGAGTAAAAGATATTTAAGGAGTTTCTTTTAGTGTTTCTACATATACTTGCATCCACTCTTGTAACCTTGTGCCATGTTTGAAGGATTTTGATCATTTTGCTATGTTGGGGTATATTGGGTTGTACTTGCCGTTTAGGGAGTTCTGACTTGGTGTAGCGAGAGAGGGATTTCTAAGGAAATACTAAGCAGAGTGTGCTAAGTCATATACATAGGTTGATGGGTCGAACCACATAAAAATCAATTTTGACCCACTCTTTTGCACATTTGCTTGTGTTATCTTGCATGTGTGTTTTAAATACCTGTTGCAATCCATACTCTTACATTGTTCACGTACCATGCTTTTACATTTTTTTTTTTTTTAAATCCTAAGCACAAAATTTAAAACAAAACGAAAAATTGTGCATCATTACTAGCAAATGTCCTCCTAAAGTTGATAGTGAGCTCATCCCCAAGACTAGCAATCTCAAGATTAAGTGGACACGTGAACTAAATGGGGGAACTTGCTCGTGTCCGCTAAATTTAAATGTTAGTTGGAGTAGAGTTAAATTTTTTGAAGGTGGCAGGACTTCAACATCAAGACTGCAGACCGAGAATTTTGGTCTAGGAATCACATGATGGGAGGCATAAAATGTCAGTACACCTAGAACATTCTTTCTCTACATTTGCTTAAAATTTTGAAATTTCTCATATTTTAGAGCATGTAGTAAGCATCATCCAGAAAGCAGCAGCTAGGAATGAACAACTACATATGTTCATGCAAACCAAATCAGAATTATGTATCAGGCAACATGCAATAAGAGAATCGAATAAAGTGGGATCCTTGTCAAAGGTTAAGCAAATGTGCAAGGCAGTGGCACTATAGGAGCTATTTTTTTGTCAAAGATATTTAAAAATGATAGCCCATGTGTAATAATAGCATTGCAATAATATTTTTCAACTCCTGTTAACTTCGTCATAACAAATTAAACTCATTCTGTCCTCTAGCATTTGGAATCAATTGCAATTGGGGCTGTAACTGGCATATCCTGGCCTCGATATGGTTTTAGACCAAGTAAACCTAATATTGCCAAGATTGGACAAGCCAAAGCAAACTAACATTGGACTATATAAGAGGTTGATAAGAATAGGGCTTGATCATATTGACTCATTTAAGCCCAAATAAGTCCAAATAAGCTCAATTGTTTAACTTAAGTTTGTAGATTGCACCAATATCCACAAGATTGCATTTTGCATTAGGTTGACGCAAGCATCCCCACCCTGCCGGCGAGTCTTCTCCCTTTTTTTCAAAATTTCATGCATTCTTGATGATCCACCATCTTTTTTTGACAACCAACGACAGTGTGGAAACATTTTACCACATTTACTTCATCAACAAGCTCCTCATAAATTGGTACCATTCACCATGACTATCTTTCTCTCTCCTCAATCTTCATGAATCTGCCCTCTCTAAATTCCTTGACTACATGTTCCTTGTCTTTGTCCTTGGAATTCTCTGACGTACTAACAAAATTCGCATCCTCTACATCAATCACAATTTTGCAAAGTGCAATCGACATTCTCCTTCTTTCTTCTTGAAGAGACGTTCAAGTTCTTGAATAAAAGTTGTTAATCTCACCTTTCAGTAGAACTACAGATAAGGGATGCTGGAGAATACTTTTAGGTTTGCTGGTTTCTTCTGCATCTAACAAAGGTGCTGTGATAAGTAATCTCAGCCATCACAACTTTGAAAAACAAAACTTCTTTTGGGGCTTAAGAAAATATTATATTTCTTTCAGAGATAAGTTTACTCTGCCAATGCAAGAAAGAGAGCTTAGTCATTCAGATAAGAAGAAAAGGATGTTCAAACTCGGCTTTTATCTGTTCCACAGGTGTAAACTTTTTCTATGTTTTGATATGAACAAAAGATTCTTGCATGTTAAATTATCAAGGAATGCGAACTTTTGTGAGTTTTCAAGCAGTAAATATAAAGGTATGTGAACTTTTGTGAGTTTTCAAGCCGTAACTATCATTTAATTTTTTTAATAAATCAAGTAGTTTATTGGTTGTTAACTACTAAGTTTTAATAAGAAACCTCAGCTCATGCAGTTATTTTTCTTATATGCTATTAAATGTTTGAAAGCTCTTTAGTTCATTTATGTAGCA
Source organism: Dendrobium huoshanense (assembly GCA_016618105.1). Classification (NCBI taxonomy): domain Eukaryota; kingdom Viridiplantae; phylum Streptophyta; class Magnoliopsida; order Asparagales; family Orchidaceae; genus Dendrobium; species Dendrobium huoshanense. The sequence continues at coordinate 49,356,563 of CM028353.1, read as the reverse complement.
TTTGTTTAACCAATTTTTTTCTTTCTGACATGCAAAAGAATAATTCATTTATAGTCTTACGTTATTTACATATAAGTTATGACCATACATATTTAGTAATAAGAATGCCTAGTTTAAAAAAGTTATACAGCTGTGATTTTCCATTTCAGAATCACCATATCAAATTCTATCATGCCATTAATCAATCATGGGTAAATAATCATATAAGTTAGATACTTTTAACCATGTTGCATTAATAACTTATTTGAACCGACATTGAAAGATAGGCTAATTTCCATAATGATACTTTAATTGTCTAAAGTGAACAGCTTGGAAACGTATTGCCTAATTGCTCGTAGACTGTGTTTTGTTTGTTGCACTTGTCAAGAAAATTTTTGCAGCATTTTCCCATTATTCTATGGGTATACATTTCCATTGAGGACATGGTATTAGTAACTCTACATTTCCTTCTTATGTATTAGTATGCTTGGAGAACAATAGAAAGATGTTACCGATCATTTTCTACTCAGTGCAATAAATGAAGCACATTCAACTAATAACTAGGCATCCATTCATGAATTTTTAATTTGATTATATAAGTAGTCATGAGATAGCTTGCATAATGTTAGAAGATAGCTATCATTTTCAGTTGTCGAAAGTAGGAGATTTAGAAGAATTGTGCATCATTAAAGACCTGATTCTAAAGTATCAAGAAATAAAACTATCATGGACGGTTGAAATATTTATACATTCATGATGATTGATCTAAAAAAGGAATTTAGCTTTGGTTCGGGAAGAATCAATTTAATCATAGATATGTGGACTTCAAATCAAAGTGAGGGTTATGTCTTCGACTGCACAGTACATTACCAGAGACAAAAGAATTGACAATGTAGATCAAAATGTAGAAACATCTCTTCTACTATACTCAAATAGTTAAGTGCTGACACCACAGGGAGTTGGACACTCCTTATAATTAACTGAAAAAAGAACCACATTTAAGGAGAAAAGCAAATCTGATTAATTTTATATCAATATCATATTCATTCAAGGATTTCAAGTCACCAACATTTACAAATCTCATATGCATAAATATACAAGTTACAAATAACATAGTGTTTAGCCATCTGCGAGTCCCCAACGGCTTCTATTTTGCCAGCATAAGCACCAACAGTTGAAATCCTACTCATAATCGTTTGTCGCATACCAAGCATTGCCTAAAATCTTAAGTATAAAAGTATCGCATTGCGAAAAAGAAGTCTAATCTAGCAGCAATTCAGGAGATTGAGACACCAGCATAACAAGTAATCTACCAAAATATGAGGTACATCCACAAGGTGATGACTTGTTCTTAAGAAAATATAATATGGGTTAATGGCCAAGTAAGACTCGGGCCTAACCATTGATTACAAGAAGAAGTACTAACTGCTTCAAAATAAACTAAGTACTAACTACAAAGTTAGAAATACTATAAAATCAAACAAATCAAAGACAAGTGAAAGAAAAAAACATATTTTCATTGCTACAACGTTGTCAACATGTAACCTGTCAAGATCAACATGCAGAACTTTTCACCAAAAAAAAAAAAAGAGAAGCCACAAGGTTCTTGATCGTCTCCTTAATCCTTAGAAACTTCCAAGTCAAAATTGCTTATACTAGCACAGAATAGGTGATTTTGGTTTTCTCTTGTGTTACAAAATTGTTGAGCAAGATCTTCCAGTAGAAAGCTATTCTTTCCTGATAATTTTGTTTGTGATGGAGTTCACATAAACTTAAGATTTATGAAATTGTCAATAATTCAATGTTATTCATGCCTTCAACCAACTTAACCTTCAACTTGGCATTCTCAAAGGCAAAGGTCTTCTCCTTTTCACCTTCTAGCCTACTTTTATAGTCCAGCAACTCAAAAGCAATTGATTTCTAGACTCGACTACAACAAGGGACGGTTCTGTAAAACCTTCTTGTTATTTGTTTCCAAGGTATTGGTAAGCCGTCGGTTTTAAAACTCAATTTATTACACTTTCCTATTCACCACTTATGCTTGATAATGTACTACTTAGCACATTTTAGATGCATCAATTTGCATGCTTTATAAAGCATTGCCTTGCATGCTTTTTGATTCAACCCTTCCTACACTTCGTGAAGTCCTATGCTGCATGCTTTTGATGTGCTATTTGTTACATTTTCATCCACAAGTTAGCACATGTTCATGACTTTGTCAATGTCAATGATTAGCTTTCCTCAAAATTCATGCAAAATATATTTTTTATATTTTGTTATGTTTGTATGCAAGGTGTTTGAGCGAATGAGCAAGATACTGAGTGTGAGGGAGAGGAAGTAAAATGGATGTGGGGAAGCTCAGCTTGTTGTGTCAAGAACAGAATAAAAACAAAGATAAAAGAATAAGAAATGTGAAGGAGGAGGAGTAGTTTAATATATTAGGGGATGAACAACCTCCCTTTTGAGAGGTGCCTTGACTTCATACAAGATTTGGCTTGATTGGCTTTACCGAAACATCAATCTGCAAATTTCTGCTTGACTTCAATTTTAGTATTGACCACACAGAATCTCTTTCTCCTCGCAAGTAAAAATTCATTTAGGAAATTGTTCTTGCTTCAAAAGCTCTATGTAATATAACTGCACATTACTTGACAATTGAACAAACCAAAAGCCATTTCAAAAAATGTATTAAAATGTATAGTACAGTTACCAAACATTGTTAAATTTCCAATACAATGAGAAAGGTCATCACCATTCATTATTGTTAATTTTGGTGTCAAATTCTTTAGTAAAGTGGGGAGCTAAAAGAAATGTGAATAAGGCCTAGGAACTAAAAGGATAAGATGAATCTAAAACGGTTAGAGGTTGTTCAAAAGAAATAAAAAACTCTTGCTAACACCAAAAGTACCATATGGAAGAAATGATTAAATAGAAATAAGGATTAAATGAAACGATTCATAAAGCAAACCCCTAATCATTGTAATAAGGCAAAATTGCTAAAAGAATATTTTGAATCAAGGCTGGAAAATACCTTAAATTCTTCCTCCCAACACCCATTCTTGAGTACCAGTATTGGGACAATAAGCAGTTGTCGACATAGCACCTTAAATTCTTTAATACTTTGAACCAATGCTAGAAAATACCTTAAATTCTTCCTCTCAACACCTATTCTTAAGTATCCGTATTGGGACTATAAGCCGTTGTCGACATAGTACTCAATGACAAAACAAATAAGATGCCCTAACTTTTTCCTTTATAAGGCCAAATATTGAATGCCAAAGGTAATTAAAAAAGTAATACAAAACTATACTAGCACCTAAGAAATTGATGTAAAATAATCTTTTTGTGAAAACAGTGTTAAAAAAAAAAGTAAACACAATTTTTTATAAAGAAACTGGCAACATTTTCATAATTAACCAATCAAGATTGATAGGATAACAATTCAAACCTTTGGAGAAAGATCTTATAGGCAGACATTTCTTTTTTTTTTATTACCAATTTTTCCCATATCAACCAACTAGATGCAATATAAATGTTGGCCTAAGGCAACATATGTAAACGGTAATCTGAGGTTAAAAAAGAAAATAAGAATGCTGCAATCTCATGATAACAGGAAACTAAACATTTGGCATCTTCTCAAAAACATTACATACAACAAAAATGTAGCAAACCAAATAAAAACCTTATTCTATCTCAGATATTGACTTTCTTGCCTATTTTTCTTTTTTAATATGAAACTTAAAAGATGCCAGATGAGTGGAGAATAAGTGTAGTGATTCCTATTTTTAAGAACAAAGGTGATGCACAAGATTGTGCGAAAAATATAGAGGAATTAAGTTAATGAACCATACTTTAAAACTATGGGAGAGAGTTATAGAGCATAGTTTACGACGTGATGCTAATGTTTCTCAAAATCAATTTGGATCCATACCGGGTAGGTTTACTATGGAAGCTATACATTTATTGAGAGGTTTGATGGAGAAGTATAGAGAGAATAAAGAGGATCAACATATGATATTTATTGATTTAGGGAAAGAATATGATAAAGTTCCAAGAGAAGTTCTAGAGAGTTCTAGAAAAGAAATGGATTAATATTTCTTATATTCAAGTCATTAAGGATATGTATACATAAGCTATTACTTGTGTTCAAATACCAGGTGGATTGACCAAGTATTTTCCTATTTCAGTTGGATTACATCAAGGATCAGCCTTAAGCCCATATCGTTTTGCTTTATTCATGGATGTTCTCACAAACATTTGCAAGAGGTTGAACCTTGGTGTATGCTTTTTGCTGATGAAATTCTTCTTGTTAATAAGATTAGAGAAAGAGTTGAAGGTAAACTTGAATTATGGACGTCGTCCTTAGAGTCTAAAGGTTTTCATTTAAGTAGATCTAAAACCAAATATATGGAGTATAATTTTAGTAGTAATAGATTTTGTGTGTGTGTCTGTCTGTGGAGGGGGGGGGGGGGGGGGGTGGCGGGGGGGTTGTGACTGTGGGCGATCAAGTCATTAATAAGAGTACACATTTTAGATATCATGAGTCTATTGTTCAGAGTAGTAATGGTGAAATAGATGGGTCGAGATATGATTAGTAAAATTCAAGTTAAGCGAAAATTCTATAAGGGTGGTGATACAATGCTTTATGGTTGATTAGTAATATTAAGTGTTGCAAGGATGGATGATGCATACATCGGGAGCTTATTAGTGTGATGGAAAATTAGATGTCCCTTCCGTCCCGGTTAAGAGAGTAAATGTATTAGATTTGGCTTATGTTAAGAATTAAGCGGCTAAAATTAGAAATGACTATAAGATGGAGAATGACTCTTAACAGTGAGAAAAGGATTTATATAGTTGACCCCACATAGTGGGATAAAGGTTTGATGTTGTTGTTGTTGTATTGTAGCCACATAATTTCTGGATAGGCCATTAACAATAAAATAAAAGTCCCTGTCAGAAGCATTAAGGATGAGCGAAATGCTAATTCTATATTTCGCATCATAAGATGGTGGTGATATAGACACAATGCTTTGTTCATGAAACAAGTTGGATGGTTGATGAGGAATTGGCCATTAAAAAGAAGCATAATATTAAGTGTTGCAAGGATGAGGATGATCAGGTGGAAGAGTGGCTTTATACATAGAGACAAAGTTACGAAACGAGCATATACCTGAAAAGGTTAGAGTAACTCCATGGGAAGATAAGATTGGAGAGAGTCGCATTAGATGGTTTGGTCATATAGAACGGCGGCCTTCCGATTACCCGGTTAAGAGAGTAAATGTATTAGATTTGGCTTATGTTAAGAATGGTAAAGGCAGACCTAAAAAGACTTGGCTAGAAAATACTAGAAATGACATTTATTTATTAGGTTTAAGCGAGAATTTGACTCTTAACAGAACACAATGGAGAAAAAGGATTAATATAGTTGACCCCACATAGTGGGATAAAGGTTTGATGTTGTTGTTGTTGTATTGTAGCCACATAATTTCTGGATAGGCCATTAACACTACTAAAATAAAATACCACACTTCAGAAGCATTTTATTATAGGATGAGCTTGATAATGCTACGAGTGAGTTCAACTATCGATTTCGCATCATAAGAATGGCTGCTCGTTCGATATAGGAATTTTTTCCAATCAATTTCACCCATAAATTCAATGTCTTTCAATCGTACAAGAGCACAAAATGCAACACATAATGCATATTTCAAACACTAATCCAAAGCCTCTCAAAAATATTTATATAATTGACTTTTAAAAGATTGACTTGAAAATAAATTTAGTAAGAACTTAATTGCAGTTTTGCAATTTAAAAGTCAAATGATAAAGTGAAGGCAAGAGAGGAGAGAGAAAATCAAGAAAACTTAACTAAATTCACTCCACCTATTTCTCCTTAATTGAAGGGTTGACAATTGACAATTGACAATTTCTTATGGAGAGAACTAGTAATTAGTTTTTTTAGGGATTGTTAATCAGTAATCATATTTTTAAATGCCGAAAATTTAGGGTAACGATTCATAAACCTTTGTATTGTGAATATATTGGATTCATTTTTCTATAAATAGTGGCCTACAAGATGTAAGAGTTTCAAGTTAGAATAAAAGAAATTAGAATCATCCACTAAATCTACTTTGCTCTTTCTATTTCTCTTCCCCTCACTGTCATCGACCATCCTTTTAGAGTTCAAGGGTTTTACAACAACCAATCAATGGATGGACCACCTCCTTCATGCCTTGTCACCTCAATCAATTTCATCATCATTAGAGATCCACCAGCAAATAGCATCAACCGCAACCTACTATTTTCCTCTACAAAAGAAACCTAAAAACAACACATGAATTGTTATTTTTTAGCAATTTAGGAGTAAAGACAGTAAGCATGAGTGCTATTATTGTGGAAAATACAATAAATAAAGCCTACTCCTTCAATTATTCTATTGGTTCAAAAATTCTTCCATAAATCCAACCTTGGATCACACCTGATTGATTGTGCCACGAATTTAAACTTCTAACCAAGTTTTACTAATTCAACCATCAATGAAAAGTTTAATAACCTAATTAATTCTTATAAGAGCACAAACAACATGAAAATTATTGGATAGCATCCCAATAGGTTCAATCCAATGTTATTAAAAAAGTGCATGAGTGAAGAAGCAATGCATTGTTTTGTGTATTGCTTACCTACAAAGTGCAAGCTCACGGCAAAGAATGTATACCACAATAAGCATGAGCATTCAATCCTCCTCATTGGCATAGTCATGGAATCATTAATTGTTGGTTGTTCTCCATTCTCTCCCACTACAGGTAGTCTCTTCTTGGGGGTTCTCCTCTTCATGTCTATTGCTTACTAGTTTTATTATATGCTTCTAGCTAGTTTTTATGGATGGCTTTAGTAGCTTCTCATTCACAAAGCTCCTCTCAAGAATACTTCTCAGTGTATACTCTACATCCTCAATAGTGCTAATCTTCACACACTCTCTCTTCATGCTTCCTTAGTCTCCATTGTCCAATTGGGCTTTTAATCTAACAAGTATTCTATATTTTTAAGTATCATCACTTTTTTTTTATATATATTAAATTCTTTTCCTTTTTCAACTAATGTGATTTAAGTTTGATTAATTGAATAATTATTGCAAATGAATAACATATGCAAATATAATATACCAATAAAAAATGCTTTAGCTGGTAAAAGTGTCACATTGTTTTGAGCATTAAAGCCAAAAGGAATAATTGCACATGGCATTGCGCTTTAAAAACACTAGTACGACCATGAGGTAAACTAACAAACACAGGTAAAGATTGCTGCAAATCAATTTGCATGAGACCAAAAGAAACGAGTTTCACATCCAATATTTTCCACCAACACAAACTTTTTTTTATGCTGCTAGTTTGTATGTCTTCAACTGAAATTTAATTGCTTGACGAGTGTGGACGACTTCAAAACGAAAACATCAGCAAAACATGGAACAGAAGTCAGACTGACCCAGACAGCACAATTCTAGACACAACCACGCATTAAATAATAGAAATATTAAATTTAACGACCCAAAGCACGTAATTAACCCAAAAAAAAAAAAATATTGAAGAAAAAAAAAAACGTTTCTTCATGCTTCCAAGCCTGCCTTAAATCTTAGGCCAATAGATCAAGGAAGGTAGGAACAAGAGATCGAGAAGAGTAGAGAAAGATAATCTCTATTTACACTATTTGATAAATTCAAACTCTTTTCGAAGAATAAAAACAAGAAAACCCAGGAAATGCACGGACAAAAAAAAAAAAGAAAGAAAAGAAAAACACTCACCGGAAGAAGATGGATTTTCTGGGTTCTTCCCCTGACCGGTCGCCCTAACCATTAAAGACCTATAACATATCCTCCCCGAAACCCTAACTTCCCAAACCGCTCGGAGTCGAGCATTACCCTCCTCTATCCCAAAATATTTCCATTGCGATTTCGGCCTCGTCACCATTAAGCCCCTCTCTTGCTCCTTGCTGGCCCTCCATGCTAGACCTCCTGCCTTAGGGTTCAGAGCCCAAACATCCATTGATCCCCGTCCACTCTGCTACTTGGCTCTCCAAGCTTATTAGTCTACTTCTCAGAGTTGTCTGAGAATTGTTTGGAACGGAACAGACACAAACGATGAGGCGATGCACACGCCAGCGTAAAGTCACCAAAGGTGAGCATTAGTGAACATTGGCCACCGAGAAGCAGCGAACATGAACTTACAACGAAGAGTGAGCGGAGCCGGATGTGACGCCTGAGCGGGGCCAGCGGGCCGCTCGACTCGCGAGTTCCTTCCAGCTGAGCGAGGAATATGCCTTTGATTTTTTCAGAATATTATGTGGTAAAAATGTTTTGCGGAAAAGTGAAATCCAAAAATAAATATAAGCACTCATAAATAAATAAAATACTATAAGTATACATCACATTGTGATAATAAATTAAAGATCTCTTTTAAATTATATTTAGTGATGTCTTAAGGTATATTCAAGCTGGAAATTTTCAAAATTAAATTTGGGATCATCCAATCTTCAATTTTAGCAAACTTATAGTCAAATCGAACACTTAAAGAAGATGAACCTAACGACATCAGAATCAGCCTGAACCAAGCTCAAATTGGCTCAATCAAGAGATTGAAGCATACTTGGAAGGTTCAAATCATTAATTGGATGATCAAATGTTAACCAAATATGCTTATAGTGGAATCGAGCGGCTCGACGAGACGAATCTAATGAGTCCAAGATCTCTCAATTTTAACATACTCTCGACACATAAAAGTTTGACAAACGCTCTATGATCGAGAGGATCAATATGGGTCATTCGATGGAGCACTCCGAATTTGGCCTAGATCTTCTCCATATTTAAGAGGCATGTCACTCTAAAAAAATCTATAAATAAGCTCATGCTCTCTTCATGTAGGGGGGTTCAGCTGGAGATTGCAAAGAGCTCTGAGGCTTCGAGAATCCTAAAGATCCACCCAAGCACAATAATTGGTGAACTTCTGTCGGCCAATTTGGGCTCAGTCATTGACCAGCGTCTAGCAAACGACCACCGCTCAGCCATCGTCAGACCAAAGCCTAGGAACTGGCATATTGTTGGACCACCACTTGCCCGCCAATCACCATTAGACCTCCGCTTGACCAAAGACTACCATTGGACCTCTGTTCAATTGCCACCAACGCACCACTCTTGCCACCGTGGCCTATCGACTACAATACATTCGTCCTTCATCATCAGCAAATTATGGTCCCTCTGACCATCGTCGTCGCCCAACTACAGTACACTTTGACCACCATTATTTATCAATACGGTCTCTTCAACCACCATTATCTGCCAACTATGGTCCACTCCGACTACCATTATCCACCGACTATAGTCTTTGCGACCACTATCACCTACCGATTACAGTCCCTCTAACCTTCATTGCCCGCTAACTACGATCCCTCCGACCTCCGTTGACCATCGACTATTGTCTCTCCAACCATTGTCGCTCATCGATGATGGTACCTTCTACCACTGTTACCTGACTATAATCCATCCGACCTCCATCGCCCTTCTAGTATGATCACGCCAACCACCATAGCCCATCAACTACCGTCCACTTTGATTATTGTTACCCGCCAACTTTGGTCCCTTTAACCTCCTATTGCCCACTAACTACGGTCCCTCCAACTATGGTCCTTCCAACCACTATCACTTTCCGACTATCATCCATCTGACCACCGTTGTCAGACATTGGTCCATCTGACCACCATTGCATGATTACGATCCTTCAAACCAAACGAGCAGGCCAACACTCTACAAAAATAACAACAATATCAATCATTTGTCCCACTATGTGGGGTCGAATCATTTTTCTCCATTGTGTCCTGTTAAAAGTCAAATTATCATTTAAATCTAATAAGGAAATATCATTTCCAATTTTCTCTAACCAAGTATTTTTAGGTCTACCTCTACATTTCTTAACATAAGTCAATTTTAATACCTCTACTTTCCTAATCGGGTCATCGGTAGGCTGCCACTTTATGTGACCAAACCATCTAAGGAGACTCTCTCTAATCTTATCTTCCACTGGAACTACACCAACCTTTTCATGAATATACACGTTTTGCATCATATCTCTAAGAGTAAAGCTACTCATCCACTTGAGCATCCTCATCTCTACAACACTTAACTTAGTATTATGCTTCTCTTTTAATGGCCAACATTTGACACCAACGTCTTCCCCTTAGAAAAAATCTGTTGAGAAAAAATCTCTATCTTTGGATTCTTCCAACTTCAGCTATATATTGTGTTTTATATAATATATGTTTATTACATTGAACTAACGCCTTCCCTCGAGGAAGGACTGCACTTTGCCCCCTTGATTTTAGCCCTGCACAAGCATGACCACCTGCAGCAAACTTACTGAGCAAACAGATCTTTCCTAACCTAAGGGTAATCTACCACCCATCACATCAATTCACATATTACATTTAAAGTAAATAAACACTCACATCAATCAATTTTCAATAAAACACATACAATGAAAACTTAAAAAAACTGACACATAACAATAAAAAGTAAACATCGATCTAGCCTAGACTAGAGTTGGTTATCCTAACAAACCATCTAAAGTGTATAAGGTAAGCTGGGTGGCTTGGGTATGTCCTAAACTGAGCAATTTATTGAAGTTATCTTGTGTTTGGATTTTTTATTGTTCGAAGGACATATTTGTGTTTGAGTTCAAATAATGAAGTGTTAAAACTTATTTTAGGTATATTTTAGTTGTTAAATGGTTATTATCTTTGTTACTTACTAGGGCTGTGAAGTTTATTTCAACTTTCTTGAGGCTAAGCTAATAGTCTTATAGGCCCTAATTACTTAGTAGTAATTGACGTTGATTAAGTTAATTTAATTAGTTGGGGATTAAGAGTTGACTAATTTTAATTAACTAATTAATTACTAGTATGAATGATTTGAAAGTTTGTTAGGGGTGTTAAGCCCTTATAAACTAAATCATAATGCTAACCAAGAGGGGGTGAATTGGATATTTAAAACCTCTTTAACTAAAAGAAAAATCTTTTTATATCTTACAGCGGAAACAACTTAAATCAATAATAAAAATATTAATTAGAGATATCACACACGTGGTTAATCATAACAAACATAAATATAGAAATAAAGTGCAGAAATAATAAAGGAAAGAACACACCAAATTTATAGTGATTCGGTCTAACTTGACCTACATCCACTCCTTAGAGGCATCCTTTGAGTATTGTACTAAACCTTTAGTGACTCTCATTTAGCCCCCACAGCTAAGCGAAGAAGCCCTTACAAAATCACTTTTACCTTCTCCACTACGGCGAAGTAGCCGGGTCTTTTGACACCGAAGATATCTTCTTCTTCTCATCAAGAAGAATCTTGAATTCGATGATACTAAGATGCAAGCTTGCCGAAGCAACCGTGTGAAACTCCCTCCACACTCCCTTGAAACCCCCTTTAAGGATCTTCTCCCTCTCTCAAACTCTACCCTTTCCTATCTCCCTTTTAAGTTCTCTCTTTAAGTTTTCTCCAAAAGAATGAAACTTCAATGGCTACTAATAACACTTACTAATTGTCTTGACAAAGCTTAAATAGAGGGCTTTGAAAAACCCTAACAATTAATTATGGTGGCAAAGATCGTCTAGGACGATTGCAAGATCATCCAGGACGATCACAGGATCTTCCCGTACAGTGTGCTTAAAAAGAAGGCTTCATAAAATCCTAAAAACTCAATTTCAGATCTAAATATCATTCTAGATGATCTTAGGATCATCCAGTATGATCTGCATAAATTGACCTGATAGTCCTGGATGATATCAGGATAGTCTTGGACGACCAATTCAATTTTGTACAGATCAACCAGAATGATATTGTGGATTATCTTGGATGATTATAAGAGAAATTATGGTATTTCATCTTGGACGATTAAAAAATTTAAATATATTGGTAAACATCGTCCGGTACGATATATAGATCATACAGGACGATGTGATTCCAAAAATTAACCATAATTAATCCCCTAATCACATGATTAATTTATGCATGATTTATATTGATCATCCATGACGACCTGGATCATCCGGGTTGATTTGAAGAAAATTTTAATCTTAAATCATCACCTAAATTATCATTGGCGGCTATTTTCCAAGATCATAATAATCATCTTGGACTATCAAAATCATCTAGTACGATTAGTTCAATGAGCTGATCATCCTAGATGATATAAATCATTCAGTATGATTAGTTCAAAACTTGAACTTCTGGTTTAGACTGAATCTCACTTCCCCTGTGTGTGTGTGTGTATGGTCACCAAGCAAGTATATATACTTATAGGACTTGACTCAAGAAATCAAAAATACATCAATAAATATTACAAACTCTTTACAACATAATCTTATTCTATCAAATCTTGAGCTCTGATTCATTGTTGGATGGTACATGGTGTTCCTGAAATGTTAGTATACACACAAATAAATACATAAAAAATACTTATACATAAAGATGTTTGTTATCATCAAAAACATAAACTCGTGAGCTCGAGTCGCAATATGATTAAATTAGAAATGTTTGGAATTTTAAATGATTTAATGAAATTTTTAGAAATTTTGGAATCTTGAAAATTGTTTAATTAAGGAGGATTTTTAGATTTTGATCCAAATCAGTCCCAAACCTTTTGAAATCACCCCAAAATGTAAGAAATGACTTAAGGAGATGCTTCCAAATGTTTTGGAAATTTTTTTGGTTTTTTAAATTATTTTTAATTAATTATTTATTTTCCTTAAAAGTATATTAATATTAAATTATAGGTATGATCATAGGGATTTTAATTTTACTGGGTTGGGGGTTTAATTATGAACATTTTGATATATTATTTAGAATTTTTGGAGTTGAATTGAATTAATTGTTAATTTTAGATGTTCTAGGTTAATTAAAGGTCTAGTCTTAAAGTTAATATTAAGGTTAATTAAATCCTTGGCTTAATGGCCTTCTAAAATCAGTAAACTCATAGCCTAGGATGGATGATGTTACTATGTTCAAATGTTGTAAGTCTCAGCCCTATTATGTATGCATTCTAATTACTATAATTTACTAAAAATTCTCTAAAATGGTCCTTAAATTTTGTCCTTAGATTGTCACTAAGTTGCATGGATTTAGAGTTAAGATCACTAACCCTTAGAAATATGCATACAACCAGCCACATCACACAATTCAAAAAGAAGAATGTGACCTAGTTCTAAGTACACATAAATGAGCGAGCTTTCAAATATTTGGGCTAACCCATAGCTTTTACATTTGAAAGTTCACCCACCAAATACTTCCCCAAGTTGTTGACATAAAGATATTGTAATGAGATGAACACTCAACATTCAAAATCAAGTCTAAATGCAAATCAGTTTGAAAGGATTAAATAATGAACATACAACTTGAAATAAGGAATTACATGCAAATGATCTAAATCTGCAAATGATGTGATTGACACGCTCATATACATCCAAGCTATGCCTAAAACTTTAGTGAAAGGAATAGATTGAGAAGAAGCAAGCTAAAGTCAAATTTCAAGGAATTTTAAATATTTAAAATTTAGCCCATCATGCATTAATGCAAAAATTAATTGTTACTAAAATATAGGTTAAAATATTTTAAAACAATTACAGAGGATCATAGATTGAATAAAGACAAACATCTCAAAATTTCAAAGTATTTGGGATTATATTTAATAAAATATTAATTAAAAACTAAATAGTTGGAATTTATTAAAATCCATAAAACATATACACTTGATTTTAATTTTAAAATAAAGAGGATAAAATTATGAAGAATTTGATATACCATACATCAATTTTGAGTTAATATATATATATATATATATATATATATATATATATATATATATATATATATATATATTAAAGTTATGTAATTAAAACTATTTAAATTAATTAAACTAAATTAAATTTTGAAAGTGGTAGTGGTAGGAGGCTACGTGGCTCAATCTGGGACGTTGAAATTAAACCGCAGAGTCAGAAGAGACACACGACAACATCCGAGCCGCTGGATCGAAACCACGAGCATTAATTGCCAAAGATTGTGTGGTGTCGATCATTGGAAATCAATGTCGAAAAGCATCAATGTACAACTCGTTCAATTATCCGAGTCAGTAACCCTCGAATCCACCACAGTTTGGATCAAGGGCGTGGATCAAGCCGGATAAGAATCCAAACTACAGAGGCTACTACACATTAGAAATAACTGTGGAAATGATGAGAACTGGACCGTTGATCGTCAGATAATTGGTCTAGATTTTGTACACCTATATGCACTAACAATAAACCCTAAGAATAAAAAAAACTCTCATTCTCCCAATCTGTTTGGTCAATTTTGATAAAATTTTAAACAAAGCATGAAAATAAGAAGAGCATTTATGGGGAATTGTTCATTTGAATTAAAAGTCACTTTATAGGAAGTTATTTAAACCCAAGTTTTAAGAGCTAGGGTTAGACTTTTACCTTTGATCCAATCGGTAAATTTTGGAGAATTTTGATTTTCTAAGCTTGAAGACTGTCCACGTACAATTTTTTAGAAGGAGTCCACCAATTAAAACGCCTGGATCGACGAGAAACAAAGATGGATGGAGTTTAAACTAGGTTGGCCAGAGATCTTTTCGTTGGAGGCTCCTCTTCAGCAGGTTTGAAATAGAGAAAGGTCGAGGGAGATGTGGAGAGTAAAAATGAAAAGAGAAAAGGCTTTATGGAAACTTGGGGGCTAAGTATTAAGTGATATTGTCAATTGAGCTCATTTCATTTCCTTAAGCCTTATGGTTTGAAATTAATGACTCTGATCGGCCAAACCCCTCCTTTGGATCCTTGACATGTGTCATAGGTCGTTGGGTGGCAAGGGAAAACCTGGTTAGAGCCCCATTACCATTAGATGGCTTAGGCATGACGGGGGGACCACTTATTTTTTTAAGCTAAACAAGGCCTTAGACTTTGTTTAGAGAGCTATAAGAGGGCTTTTGGCCCTGTTTGGGAGGGCCAAACCAGGGGTTTGAAAAGGATCCAAAGCCAAAGGGGAAAATTGACCATTTGAAGAGATTATGCTTCATTGACTGGTTTTGACCAGTCAACCTGGTAAAAGCTGGTGATGTGGCAGGGAAAGGGCATGTGAAACTGGTTGAGCAAGGCCCATGGCCTTGGAGTGAAACACATAGAGTTTGAAGGAGGAGTTGACCATGAAAGACCTCTCTTAAGCTTAGGTTAACTAGTTGACTTGTCAAACTAATGGGATTGACTAAGATAATGCATGAAAAGGTGTATACAAGTTGTTAAAGTGAGTTAGGAAAAATGTGCCACCATATGAAAGGCATTTAATTGGATAGCCAAGTGTATGGAGAGGTTTAACCAAGCTCCAAGAGTTGACTTTGATCAACTTCTTAGGATTTAACTCTCCAAAAATTTGAAAATACTTGATCTATAGAGGTTGATTTCACTAAGTAAAATCATTTGACCAAAAAAGGTCAAATTTTATCAAATTAGGACCTAATTAACCAAGTCAAATGTTGATGGTCAACATGTCCAGTCAGGTCTAACTCACTATAACAGGTGTTCAAAGGAGTCTGGGTGGATTTGAGATTGATCTGGTGCCTGATTGAATGAATATGAGGTTTATGGAATTTGGTCATCTAGATTGACATAAGGCCTGTGTTTTGGGTCAACATGTTTGGAATGATAAATGGAGTATGTTTGAAGTGGTTTCATGGATTAGGCTAGTCATTTAGTTCAAAAAGGCTATTTGGATGTTTAATGGAAATTTTTGTAAACCCTAGTTGACTTGATCAACTGAGTCAAACCAAAACTTGAGTTTGGGTACAATGGATCCCAAATGATATTTAGAATTTATTTGAAGAGGTTTCAAGGGCTAAAGAGAATGAACCATGTTGAGTTTTGGCCAAAAGTCCAAAATCTCCTTAAATGACATTTTGATCATTTTGACCCATGGTCAACTGTGGGTCAAACTGAATGCTACAAAATGCAGTTTACTGGTCAACATGCCATAACAAAGGTTATGAGCATGGTCAAGGATTCTGGGAAAGGTTGTAAATATCAACAAAGGGGCTGCACGGCAATGGAATAAGCTATAAATATTTGATGATTTTATAGCATTTGGAAATACATTCAGTTTTTGGGACTAAAGATCTTAGAATGAGCTCAGATTTGGAGGGTTGGCTCTAGAGATATGTCTGATCAATATGCAACTGATATATTATGAGTTGGAGAACATTTAACTTGGTTTCAAAGTGATTGAAAAATTGCCTAGAAAGTGTTCAAGGACTTGGGTTTTTGGCCTTAGGTTTTGAATTGGAAATTTGTATTTGAGCTGGATTTTGGGTTTTGATTAATTATTTTTTGGAATATCCAAATCAATCATATTAAGATGAATGAATGAGATTGATTGGATAAGAACAAGGTTTGATTGAAGATCATATCGATCTGAGTTTGGAGTGGGAATTGGATTGAAGGTTGAATTGAAATTTGATTGGGATCTCTATGATTGATAAGTGGATAACTGTCAACCATACGATCACCTAACTAATGCATGCAAAAATCTGAACTTACCCCGACCTAGATTTGAGAGTTAATACGTGAGTCCGGTCATTTTATGATAGAGTGATAAGGATATTTTTATTAAAGTTTTTGAGAGTCGGGGCCAATATTTAGTGATTTTTCTAATTGACTCCTTTGGCTTATGTTGAGTGGAAAATGCTAAGTACTGATACAATTAAAATTTAGACTATTTTAAATATGTTTCTAATACAATGCATGCTGGTTTACAAATTCAAATCATTAATTCTTAAAATTTTCAAAAAAACTTAAAAATACATTTTTAGAAGACTAGACTTCCCTAGGTCTGGCACATCATCCTTATAGGTCAGATTATCCAAACTCAATCCATAGGCGGGGAAGTTTCTAAAGCAAGGGGAGAAGAAATATAAAATATGCATTTGACCCCCGGGGTGAACCTCGGCTAATTTGCTAGATTTGTTATTGTGGACCTCCAAAAGAGCACCGCTCGTGGGGTCCGAACGTAAAGGGTACGGCCGCACTATCCCGTAGGACAAAACGATCGCAGGCCTTTATACTCGACACAAATATGTTGATGGAAGGGTGGATTAGACTGTGCATATGACTAACCATTGAGGATAGAGGCTCTCGCCAACACACCCCGATGGGTAATAATATACATGACCTGATCACAGGTTTCCCCCACCCGATATGACAGCTCGAGTGGAGTTTAATAAATGTTGGGCCAAGCTTTTCACGGGCGCAAGCCCCCGTGGTTAATTACATATCAAGTCAGAACCTGAGAAAACTCTCGATTAAGGATCATACATTATCCATCCTAAAGTGGGATTGACACGAGGGTATAGATTAAGAAGTCCTACTCAAAAGGGAGGAAAGGTCCCAAAGGGCTAAAACCACATGCATGGTTTATACCAGCATTCGGAGGCCCTAGGGTATTAAGGAGAAACTGGAGAAAATAAAAAGGTCAAGCATCCAATCATATATATGAGAGAATGATAGAGGTGATGTCATCCTGTGACGCAGATAAGTATGATTTAGAGTCTCTGAAGAGGGGAGACCTACCTACTATTTAGGCATAATACGAGACCGAATGTAGTAGCCTCAAACCCTAAATCTAAATTGGGCTTAGTGTTCTACTAACAACACTAAGACCCATGTCCTAACTAATGCAGTGGAAAACCTGGACTTACTCTGGCCTGGATTGGGGATCCAGCTGACAACCTAATCGCTTTAAAACCATATAGTATGGTCATTTATGAGAGATAGGTGGGTGGTACAGTTATTGGAAGTATGACCCACATCTAGAAAATTTCCTAATTGGTCATAGACTTATGTGGGGTAGATGCTCCTAGCTAATGCAATTAAAATTTTATTTAATTGGTTACTAATGCAATGCATGCTAGTTGAAAGGTGGAATCATGAATGCTTTGGATTTTAAAAATAAGCTTATTAGAAAATATTTTTTAGAATGAGACTAGACTTCCCCAGGTCCGGCACTTCATCCTCATAGGCTAGATTATCCGAACTCTACCCGCAGGCGGGGAAGTGTCTCAAAGAAGGAGAAAGAAGAAATGTAGTAACATGCATGCGACCCCGGACGATTCCGGCAATTCCCTAAGTTCGTTAAGTTTCTATGTTATTTAAATCTTAATTACTAAATTTTAATTATGAGTAGAAAAGATTTTCAAAGTCTTTAATGAGCTTAACGAGATTCAGACAAAAGTAAAAATGGCATGCAAAAAAAGAAACTTAGAAAAACATGCAATTTCTACTACGCAAGCATAATAAACACATCAATATAAATAAACAAATCAAATAAATGTCCATAGGCCAACTGCCCTTATTACAACCAGGGTATGCAGAAAATAAAGTGGTCGGGCACCACTGCCAACAACCCGAATTTCTAAGCCTATGACAGATGCAAATGACTTTTAGTGGGATATTGACCTTCAAGTCTTCAGTCTTCTTTGAATCAAAAATTAAAAGGAACCCATTGAAGTTATAATCTCAAGTAGTTATATAATCTCAAGCAGTTATA
This sequence comes from Dendrobium huoshanense, assembly GCA_016618105.1. Classification (NCBI taxonomy): domain Eukaryota; kingdom Viridiplantae; phylum Streptophyta; class Magnoliopsida; order Asparagales; family Orchidaceae; genus Dendrobium; species Dendrobium huoshanense. The sequence goes on along the minus strand of CM028353.1, from coordinate 49,337,947 downwards.
ATCTCAAGTAGTTATATAAAATTAAAAGGAACCCATTGAAGTTATGCCAAGCCATGCTCTTAATCATGAGGGCTAAGCAGCTTTGAAGCACCTGTACCAGTTATTATTAAATGAATTAGCCCTTATTTTATTAGGGGGGCTGAGCAAGCACCTGCACAAAATAATGTCAGAAATCATGACAATGCCCCCCTTTTATTAGCATGAGCATGACCACCTACAAGAAGAATAGGATATATACATGTCGTTCCTAACCTAGGGGTAAATCTAACGCCCATCATATCCAGAGTGCAGGAAAAGTAAGCAAACACACCGATCAATTTCAAACAGCATGCAGTGAAAACCACGAAAAGCTCCGGCACAGAGCAGAAAGAAAAAAACACCTTCCTAATCTAAGTCTATAAGTGATGCCCTAACAAATAATTCTATGTGTGTGTAAGGCTTGTGTGGTTTGGATAGATCCTAAGTTAGGTAATTAGTTAAAATTGTCTACAGTTCAGGTTTGTTATAGGCCAGAAAAGAAAAATTTAATTAAAGTTTAAATATAAATAAATTAGTGTCCATTTTAGTTAATTTAGTTGGTTGATCAGTTTTAAACACTTGGGATAATGATATTTTAAGTTCAAATAATATTAGCCAATTTTGGAAAGTCCCGAGTCTTCCTAGGTACTAGGCTAAGGGGGTCCAAAAGGTCACTATGGGGAATAAGCTAGGTTTGGATTTCCTAAAATTTTAGATAAATATTAGATCTTAAGAGGAGTAGTTAGCCAGGTAGTACACTGAATTTGGAGTTTTCTAGGTAAAGTTATGAATTTTCCAACTTTTGGGCCCTAGACTCTATGTTGGGGTGGGCCAAAAAGTTGGCTTTCTAATTTAGGTTAGTTTCTGGAAACCTAATATTTTTAATAAATACTAGACCCTAATATGAGTCTAATTCAAGTGAGTTTTCCTAATTTAAAAATTTCTACAATTAGTTATGAATTTTTAAAAATTGGAAAATTAAGGGAATATCTAAATCATCTAGTTAAAGACTGGTTTTATGGTTTTGATTCAAATCAGCTCTAAACTGATTGGAATCTCCCCCAAAGGTCATAAATGACATAAGGAAGTGTTCCCAAGTGTTTGAGAAAAATTTGGGATTTTTAATAAATTTTAATGATTTATTGAAAGTTCATTAGGGATGTTAAGCTCTATGAACTTAGTCCCAAGCCAACCAAGAGGGGGGGTGAATTGGTATTTTAAAAATTTCTTTTCACAAAGAATAAAAAACACATAAACCAGAATCACACCATGAGAAAAATAAATGCGAAAGCAAGAAAATAAGAACACAGAGATTTATAGTGTATCGGTCAACTTGACCTACGTCCACTCCTTGGAGGCACCCTCCAAGTATTGCACTACAAAACGTGACTCTCCTTTAGCCCCCACGGCTAGGCGGAGAAGCCTTCACAAGAAACTCCTTTTTGCCGCCCCGGCAAGACAGATAACTTCTCTCCTTTTGCTTCCTCTTGAAGCTGGCAGAGAACCAATAATCAGATGCTTACTCCTTACCTCTACGACCCTTTCAGAGACGAGAAACTCTAGACGAAGAAGAAGCAGAGCGATCCTTGACGCAACCCTTGTGAATCCCCTCACAAATTCCCCCTCACAAGATCCTCTCTCTCTCTCTCCCTCTCCTCAAGGCCTTCTCAGGTCAAGAAAGCAGCCAAAAGGTTATTCAAAACGTTGAACAAGAGCTCTTAAATAGAAGAGCTTCAAAGGAGCTCATTAATTGCAAGTTGCCAACATTATCGTCCAGGCCGATATGGACATCGGCCTGACCGATCAGTACAAAACTCAGTAGATCGGCCAGAGCATCGTCCTGGATGCAAAACTGGACGATTGAAAATTGGCTTGATCGTCCAGGCCGATCTCACGATCGTCCCGGCCGATCAGTTCAAATCAGAGGAAAATCGTCCAGAGCATCGCCTTGAATTCGAGCTGGCTGATATTTATCATCCTGAAGTAACCAAGGTTTTTGAATAGATCGTCCTGGCCAATCCTGCGATCGTCCAGGACGATATGATCGTATCAATCATCCTTAATTACTCCCTTAATTTTCTGATCAATTAAGGCATAATTTGAGAATATCGTTCAGGCCGATAAATGATCGTCTTAGCCGATAATTAAAAAATACATTATACCTTAATTGTCTATAGTGGCAACTTCTTTTTGTTTTGAGCTTATCGACCTGGCCGATACACGTATCGTCCAGGCCGACCTGTTAATGATGGCTGCCTTAATTAAGAATCCATATTTAGACTTTCTGTTTTAAGCCTGATCATCCAGGCCGATGTAAATATCGACTTGGTCGATCTGAGTAAAAACGGAAATTCTAATTCTCTCAAGTGTGTGTGTAGGGTTACTTAGCATCAGTCTCTTTGACAATTACAAATAGACTCAAGAAGAGAAAAACAAAGTACAGACTGACTCAACCTTAGACCTACGCAATCTTGAACTAGCTTCGTATGTTCGTCCGATCTTCGATTCCTAAAAAGTTAGAAGCAACATGCAGTCCAAGAGAATCAATAGTATTTGTCAATCATCAAAACATAAGTCATAAAAATAGATTTGCAATAATCTCCCCCTTTTTGATGATGTCAAAATACTACGAAGATAATTAGCAGAAAAAATTTCAGGATCGACAAGTGTAAGAAGATCATAAACTTCTCCCCCTTTTGACATATCAAAAAGGAGGGAACACAAAAGAAATCACAACATTTTTTTTTTAACCAAGGCATGAAAATGAACTAGTATTCTATGTGATTAATTTAAAAACTTGTGGGTTAATGAGTTAACAATCTCAACCATCCATAGAATAGTAGAATATCCAGTCATGGTTACCCTTAGCTCAGACATTTTCTTAGGGTAGAATCATATTTTAAAATCAATGACCTAACTCAAAGAATTAATTGAATATTAGAAAAAGAATCCATCTATCACTTGGTTTAAGACAAAACTATCTTTATAAAATAATGAACCAAAGTAAATCTGTCATGATCGCAAAACAATCGAAATCAAGTCTTTGAGAACCAAAACTTCTAAGTTCTAAAAGATTTAAAAAGAGAGAATAGCTTGCTTTTGAGTGGGCTCATTTTATGCCTCTTGTTAATTTGAGTGGCGCTTTGCGCTTCTTTTTATAGATTTTTCAATTTTGGCATCTTTGCGCTTCTTTTGTTGGCATCATTTGTCAATTTTTTTTTTTTTTTTGCAAACTACATTCTCTTTTATGATCTCTTAAAAAAAAACTTAGTTGTGAATATATATTCTCAGATATTAGAGAATAGGATCTCTCTCTAACATAAGTAAGATTTACCACAAATAGAATTAATAATCAAAGACAAGAGTAACGAGGGATCTTGATGTGACAAAGAAACTTTAAACATTATAAATATAAGATAGTTTTATTTAAGCAAGCTTAAGAAAAGATCTCAGTTTTATAAACAATCTTTAATTTGAGATAGACTTTTGATTAGAAAAGAAAACTATGCCACTAAAATAGGTTAGAGAAAGAGACACAATCACAAAATATTTTTACCATCTAGAAGATTAAGAGATGAAAACCACATTAACTACAAAATTTTTTTAAAAAATCATGAAATATGTTATCATTTCAGCGATGATTTTGAAAACTAAGTAAGAGAAAGAAAAAAAAAAGAAAAAAAAAATAAAAGAAAGTAAAATACACCAAAAATTAAAAAATAAAAAACAAAAACAAAAGAAAGTAACTAAAAGATCAAGTTTCATGTAGTTATGTCAATCACACCTAATCTGGTCCTTAAAGAACTGAAAGTATCGAAGGCCAGTGGTTTAGTAAAGATGTCAGTCAATTGATTTTCAGTTGTCACATGGTGTAACTCAATGTCTCTCTTAGTCACATGATCTCTAATGAAGTGATGCATAATGTCAATGTGCTTAGTCCTTGAATATTGGATAGGATTCTTAGAGATGCCTAATGAAGTGACACCACTCATCTCAAACTCTCTACTCATTGTTTTAAAAAAATCATCATACAATTTATTATTAGAAGATCCAAAGAGTATATCATCCACATAAATCTGAACAATGAGTAAATCATCTCCAACTCTCCTAAGAAAAAGGGTGGTGTCTACGCTCCCCTAGATAAAATCCCTCTCTAGTAAGAATGTGTTAAGCCTCTCATACCAAGCTCTTGGTGCCTGCTTTAAGCCATACAAAGCTTTTTTTAATTTAAAAACATGATTTAGAAATTAGGAACTCTCAAAACCTGGGGGTTATTTTACAAACACATCTTCTTTTATTTCCCCATTTAAAAATGCACTCTTGACATCCTTGAATATTGGATAGGATTCTTAGAGATGCATATGGCACTAGTGTTATCACAAAAGATTGAGATGGTGCCTACAAGTAATCCTAAATTCAATACTTGTTGTTTCAACCAAGGGACTTGGGCCACATAACTTCCAAGAGCGATGTACTCAGCTTCAGCAGTGGAAAGTGCAACAGAGTTTTTCTTCATACTAGACCAAGAGACCAAAGACTGTCCAATGAATTGATAAGTTCCTGAAGTGCTTTTTCTATCCACCTTGCATCCTGCAAAATCAGAGTCAGAAAATCCAATAATCTCAAAAGAAGTGTTGTGTCTAGGGTACCAAATCCCTAAGCCTTGTGTCCCCAAAAGGTATCTAAAAATTCTCTTAACAACAGTCATATGGGATTCCTTAGGATCAGCTTGAAATCTAGCACAAAGGCAAACACTAAACATAATATCAGGTCGGCTCGAAGTCAAATAAAGTAAGGATCCAATCATGCCTCTATACTTCTTCTGATCAACAGATTTACCACTTAGGTCCTTATCTAATGGAGCACTAGAAGTCATGAGAGTGTTAATTGGCTTGGCTTTGTCCATCTCATATTTCTTCAAAATATTTTTTATGTATTTTGTTTGATTTAAAAAGGTTCCATCCTCCAATTGTTTTATGCTAAATCCCAAAAAGTAGGACAACTCTTCCATCAAACTCATCTCAAACTCTTTACTCATTATCTTAGCAAAATCATCATACAATTTCTTATTAGAAGATCCAAAGAGTATATCATCCATATAAATCTGAACAATGAGTAAATCATCTCCAACTCTTCTAAGAAAAAGGGTCGTGTCTACGCTCACCTTGACAAACTCCCTCTCTAGTAATAATGTGCTAAGCCTCTCATACCAAGCTCTTGGTGACTGCTTTAAGCCATACAAAGCATTTTTTAATTTAAAAACATGATTTAGAAATTGAGAACTCTCAAAACCTGGGGGTTGTTCTACAAACAAATCTTCTTTTATTTCCCCATTTAAAAAGGCACTCTTGATATTTATTTGAAAAAGCTTAAATCCTTTATGACAGGTAAAGACTAATAGCACTCTAATGGCTTCCAATCTAGCTTCAGGGGCAAAAGTCTCCTTAAAGTCTATCCCTTATATTTGGTTATACCACTTAGCCACCAATCTTGCTTTATTCCTTACCACCACTCCTGAATCATTCACCTTGTTCTTAAAGACCCAGTTTGTCCCAACTACACTTTGTCCCTTAGGTCTTTCTACAAGCTCCTAAATATCATTCCTTATAAATTGATTTAATTTTTCTTGCATTGCTAAAATCCAAAACTCATCAGTAAGGGCTTGGTTAATGGTGGTGGGTTCAGTCATTGAGATAAAGGCAAAGTGGTTCACCACCTTCCTAAGTCCATGTCTAGTCTTAACTCCACTAGAAGGGTCTCCTAAGATCAAATTCTTGGGGTGACTTGTAGAGTATCTTCAATCTCTAGGAAAAGTGTGTGAAGGTCCAACCCTTTCATCCAAATCAAAAATTTCTACTCCTTGGGTGACTTCTCCTACTCCTTCATTACTTTGGTGTTCTAACCCATTTCCCAAATTTCTTACTCCACTAGAAATCTCTCCAACCTCATCATCATTCTCAACTCCATATTTCTTAAGATCAGACTCATCAAATACTACATGGGTTTTCTCTTCCACCATCAAAGTTCTCTTGTTAAACACCCTAAAAGACTTCCCAACACTAGAATATCTCAAGAATACTCCTTCATCAGATTTAGGATCAAATTTTTTTAAGTGAGACTTCCCATTGTTGTAAATAAAAATCTTACAATCATAGACATGAAGGTGGGAAAGATTAGGTGTCCTATCCTTAAGGAACTCATAGGGTATCTTTTCTAATTTGGCTCTAACATTCACCCTATTCAATACATAACAAGCTGTGTTAACCGCTTCAGCCCAAAAGTATTTTGGAAGTGAATACTCAGCAAGCATAGCTCTAGCGGCTTCCACCAAGGTCCGGTTCTTCCTTTTAGCTACCCCGTTCTGCTGAGGGGTCCTAGGAGCTGAAAAATTATAGCTAATCCCCTTGTCCTCATAAAATCTCCAAATTTTTCATTCTCAAACTCTTTCCCATGATCACTATGGAAGGTCAAAATCTCATAACCTAGCTTTTTTTGAATCCAAGTAGAAAATATTTTAAACTCCTCAAAAGACTCATTTTTTTATGAAAGAAATCTAGTCCAAGTGAACATAGAGTAGTCATCAACAATCACAAATCCATAGACTTTCCCTCCCAAGCTGGCGGTGCTAATGGGTACAAACAAATCCATGTGAAGGACTTCTAAAGGTTTAGAGGTGCTAATGTCCTTAATGGGGTGAAAGGTGGAGTGGACTTACTTTCCTAGTTGACAGGCATCACAAAGGTGGTCTTTTGAAAACTTGAGTTTGGGGACACCTCTAACTAGGTCTTTTTGGGTCACTTTCCTAAGGGTTTTCTTACTTGCATGACAAAGTCTCCGGTGCCACAACCAAGAATCATCAATAACAGTTTTTAAGCAAAAAGAAGCAGCACATTCAATGTTATTTAAATCAAGCATGTAAATGTTGTTCATCCTCTTTCCCTTCAAAATAGTATTGTTACTTAAACTTACAATGCATGAATTTGCAAAGAATTGCACGATGAAGCCTTTGTCACAGAGTTAACTGATGTTGAGCAAGTTGTGCTTCAATCCATCTACAAGCAAAACATTTTCAATCATAAGGTTCTTAGAATTACTAATTATATATGCGCCTACCACCTTCTTGGTGGTGTTGTCTCCAATAGTAACTTTGCCTCCAATCCTGAACTCTAGTACAACAAACTAGTTGGCATCACCAGTCATATGTCGAGAGCATCCATTGTCCAGGTACCACATACTCTCACGAGGCCTTTTTTGAGAGCCCTCATGTAAAATTATCAAATATTAGATTTAGGAACCCAAGCAGGTTTGAGTTCCTTCTTATGAAGAGTAGAATGCAATGCATGTGTGGTATATTGTGGATCATGCACCTTAGGTCTCCACACCCAATGTGTACTATAGTATATTGTGCAAGTGTGTGAAATATGTCCTAGCATGCCACATAAAAAACATCTAACTCCAGGAAAAGTATTTCTTATGTGGTTTGAGTTATAATGCCTCTTCCTAGGTTTTGGCAATTGATCAAAAGTAGGTGTCATCCTAGTTTTCTTACATGTTTCTAATTCATTTTGAATCTTCAAATTTGTGTTTTTTAAGACCTCATTTTCAATCCTCAAATTTTTCTCCATCTCTTTAGACTTCTTAAAATCAGATTCAAGTGATGTGTGTGAAAATTTTAATGCATCATGCTTTTCAACTAATTCACAATGATTTTTATTTAACTCATCAAATTCATCAAGTAAAGTCATATGATTTGAATCAATCATTTGATGGTCTTTAGTCAAAATTTCATGCTCTTTTTGTAGGTTCAAAAATTCTAATTTCAAGTTAGCATGAGTTTTCTTTAATTTTCTATATGATGCATGAATTTTTTCTGAAACTTCAAGAAGTTGATCGTAGGAAAGTTCACATACCTCTTCTTGATCAGGATTGCCGTCTGCCATCAAGCACAATTTTGATGTCTCATCTTCTGGTTCCATCTCCGATGAGTCTGATGCCGAATCCGCCTAAAATGCTTTTTGTACTCTTATCTTGTCATTCCTTAGCTTAGGTTTCTCCTCACCCTTTCCTTTGCTTGAGTGATCTTTAAGTGTCGGGCAATCAGTTCTCATATGTCCTGGTTTCCTGCATTCATAACAAACAACATCAGAAGATCCTTTAACATGTTTATGATCCTTACCTTTTCTCCAATTTTGATGATTCTTTTGTTTCTTCCTTAGTAAGCTTTTGAATTACCTTGTGATGAAGGCAAATTCATCGCTTTCAGACCCGAAAGATTCAGAATCCGATTTGGGCGCCTTCAATGCAATTGTTTTCTCCTTCTTCTTTTCACCTGCATCAAGATTTCTTTGATTCACCACTTGCTCGTAAGCAATGAGTTAGCCAAGTAAGTTATCAATTGAATAAGTATTTAAATCATTAGATTCAATGATTGCAGTGATTTTAGCATCATATGACAAAAGCAAGCATCTCAAAATCTTGTTTACTTTTTCAACGTTTGAAAGTTCTTTTCCTAATATATGTAGTGAAGTAACTATCTGCGTAAATCTAGTATACATGTCAAAAATCGATTCATGAGGTTTCATTTGAAAAAGTTTGTAGTCATGCAAGAGAAAATTCAAATGGGATTGTTTAACTTCGTTAGTGCCTTCATAGGAGATACACAACTTATCCTAAATTTCTTTATCAGTTTTGCAAGTAGAGACACGCATGTAAGCCTCAGATTTTAAAGCATAGAAAAAGCAGTTCAAACATTTTGCATTCAATTGAGCTAAATCTCATTCATTAAAAGTCCATTCGGTAAAAGCAACTTCAGTTTTAATACCATTAATTTCACAAGAAGGTGGAGAATAACCTTCTTGAAAAAGCATCCACATGCGATAATCAGTAAATTGTAAAAATGTTGACATGAGGGTTTTCCAAAAGTCAAAAGGTAGGTTATCGAATAGGGGAGGTCAGGTAATAGAATATCCTTCCGTAGTGTTATGATTCCCAATGTTAGCCATAGATCAAATTCAAAAAGTTTTCAAACTTAAATTTACGAATCCCGCTCTGATACCACTTAAAAGTTTGTTAGGGATGTTAAGCCCTATGAACTTAGTCCCAAGCTAACCAAGAGGGGGGGGGGGTGAATTGATATTTTAAAAATTTCTTTTCACAAAGAACAAAATCACATAAACCAAAATCACACCATGAGAAAAATAAATGCATAAAATAAAATACGGAAGAAAAAAAATAAGAACACAGAGATTTATAGTGGTTCGGTCAACTTGACCTACGTCCACTCCTTGGAGGCACCCTCCAAGTATTGCCCTACAAAACGTGACTCTCCTTTAGCCCCCACGGCTAGGCAAAGAAGCCTTCACAAGAACCTCCTTTTTGCCACCCTGGCAAGGCAGAGACCCTATCTCCTTTTGCTTCCTCCTGAAGCTGGCAGAGAACTAACAACCAGATGCTTACTCTTTACCTCTACCGACCCTTCCACGGATGAGAAACTCTAGATGAAGAAGAAGCAGAGCGATCCTTGAAGCAACCCTTATGAATTCCCTCACAAGCTCCCCCTCACAAGATCCTCTCTCTCTCCCTCTCTCTCTTTCTCTCCTCAAGGCATTCTCAGGTCAAGAAAGCAGCAAAAAGGTTGTTCAAAATGTTTAATAAGAGCTCTTAAATATAAGAGTTTCAAAGGAGCTCATTAATTGCAAGTTGCCGACATTATCGTCCAGGCCGATATGGACATCAGCCTGGCCGATCAGTACAAAACTCAGTAGATCGGCCAGAGCATCGCCCTGGATGCAAAATTGGATGATTAAAAATTGGCTTGATTGTCCAGGCCAATCTCACGATCGTCCCGGCCGATCTCACGATCGTCCCGGCCGATCAGTTCAAATCAGAGGAAAATCGTCTAGAGCATCGCCCTAAATTCGAGCTGGCCGATATTTGTCGTCCTGAAGTAACCAAAGTTTTTGAATAGATCATCATGGCCGATCCTGCAATCGTCCAGGACAATATGATTGCATCAATCATCCTTAATTACTTCCTATATTTCCTGATCAATTAAGGAATAATTTGAGAATATCGTCCAGACCGATCTGTTAATGAAGACTGTCTTAATTAAGAATCCATATTTAGACTTTCTATTTTAAGCCTGATCGTCCAGGCCGATGTAAATATCGTCCTGGCCGATCTGAGTAAAAATAAAAATTCTAATTCTCTCAAGTGTGTGTGTATGGTTACTTAGCATCAGTTTCTTTGACAATTACAAATAGACTCAAGAAGAGAAAAACAAAGTACAAACTGACTCAATCCTAGACCTACGCAATCTTGAACTGGCTTCATCTATTCGTCCGATCTTTGATTCCTGAAAAGTTATAAGCAACATGCAGTCCAAGAGAATCAATAGTGTTTGTCAATCATCAAAACATAAGTCATGAAAATAGATTTGCAACATTTATTATGGGCAAAAAGGTAATTTTCACCTAAAGTTAAATTAAGGGTCAACCTAGAGTCAAACTAAGGAGTCCTATTTATCTAATATCAAGGATCAGATTCTAGATAATTTAAGGTATAGTAGGCAATTCTTTGACCTAAAATGAATTTATTGTAATTTTTAGAAGGCTATTGGACCCTATTTAATAGGTTAATTAGGGTTGGTTGATTAAGGGGTCTAAAAAGCCCTAAAACTTCTTAAGAAATTCTTGAATATTTGTAGTGTCACTAAGTTTAAATGTTAAAGTTTTTTATGTCAATCAGGGATCTATCCTAGCTCCTAGAAAATTTCTAAGTTTGATAGACGGATTCTTAATTATTGTCCTTAGGGTGTTACTACGTTATATGGGTTTAAATAGAGGTTTGCACTAACCCCCAAGCTAACAAATGCATGGAACACATGAAAAATAGTAAACACACGAAGTCCTTAGATTTAGGAGAGCCTAAACTAAGTGGTGGTGCATCATACACATGCAAACTACGAATAACACGAAAAGTAAATACACCTAATGAAGGGATTAATGAATGATTGGGACCAAACCATCCACTAATCTACTCCCCCATGATTGCTCTTCACATATAGAACTTATGTCTAAAATTTCATGTAGTGAGTCTCCCAAAAATTAGTATTTAATAATATAAGTAATTTTAAAATATTTTAAAATACTAACATAAATATATAGATTTTTGAAGATAAGATAATTTAAAATAAATCAATCTGTAGTAAATAAATATATGGGAGACCCACTGACCACTCAATCGAGGTTTCAAAATGATTTCAAAAATAATTTTTAGTTTGAAAATAATTATAGTAATAATTATTTAAATAATAGAAAAATACTAAAAATAACAATTCATGACAAATACCAGTCAGAACAGCAGGAATCAACTCCTAAAAATAAATTTAAAATAAAGTTGACATTTTTCTAAAAAACTCAAGGGGTCGCACGCGCAATCCGATTTAAAATGAAATAGTTATGAATTTTTTAAAGTTTTAAAATATGAAAAAGGTTAAATAAAAAAAAAGGTTTTTTAAAAAGAATAGTTAATATTTAAACAAAAATTATTCTTAAATAAAAATAAAATCATATATAAGTTTTAAGAAATTTCAAAATAAACTATTAAAATAATAATATTAGTATATGTATATATATTTATATTTAAGTAATGCTAAGAATAATAACAATAATAAAAATAGACTTTTAAAATACTCATAATAACAATAATTATAGAGAAATAATAGAAAAAATAATAAGAATAATAATAATCCTAAAACATAAACCAAATAATAAATATTAAGATATTTAAACATAATTATAGAAATAATAATATAAATAATAATAATAAAATAATTGGAAATAATCACATTTTACTATTTTATTATAATTTAAAATAGATACATAATTTTAAAATATATTGAACAAAAATCCGAACGATTCGACATATTGTACGCGAAAAATGGATAAAAAACAAATTTTTTTGTGAATTATTGAAGAAAATTGGGTTAAAACAAAATAAAAATCAATTTTTAAATCGAAAGTCGGGTGGCGGCGGCGGCGGAACACGTGTCCGGCTCGGACTAGCTCCCGCGGTCTGGGCAATCATTGTCGACGGTGTGATGATTGCGCCGCCAACCAATGATTGCGGCAATCATCCCGCAATCACCACCAGAACCACTCATCCACGTACGCACCAATCCGGGTCGTTGACCCCGCAGGGTTCGGGATCAACGGCTCTGATCAAGCCGGACAGTCAAAAATGAGATCAGGTCTCAATGCGTGGTTGAATGGGCATGCGATCAGATCAGATCATGACCACTGATCATGGGATCAACGGTCTAGGTCACGTCCAGGAGGCAGACGGCGAAACCCGAAACCCTAAACTTATTTTCGCTTTGTTCTCATGATCGGGTACACCAAATCGCATGAAAATTTAAACGTAACCATAGAGCATGTACAAAAATCATGGGGGACCAATATCTCGGTATATGACGCAGAAAATAAAATGTTATTTAGATCCAAAAGAGCTCGAGAAGCTCTGAAATTAGTTTGAAACCAATAAGTAGGAGTCTAGGTCAATTTGGGTCAACCCTGGTTGACCTGGTCAACCAGGTTGACCCAAGACCTGGATCTGGGCTCAGCAGACTTGGCTTGACTCTCTGGACCCATTGGGATGGGTCCTAGGGTCTAGCCCAGTCAAACTTGACCAAGTCAACTCATTGATCCAGTATGGAGCAAAAAGTAGGTCAACAGTTATCTTTCTATATTATTTAACTTCTTAAATTTTAAACTTTTTGATTATGAGTAAAAAAAATTCACACTCTCATAAGCCTCGCGTATCCAGGATAAAATAAAGAGCATCACACAAATACCAAAAAATAAGAAAAGAAAGCAATCTTATACGCAATCAAGTCAACACATCAAAAATATAAATTAATTAATTAAAAAATATACATAGCCAAATTGCCTTGCTTATTACAACCCATAAGTGTAGAAGGTAAAGTGGTCGGACACCACTGACAACAACTCAAATTTTAATCCTAAAAGTGACGTAAGTGATTTTGAGTGGGATATTCTTTATCTTCAATTCTTCGATTTTTCTTTGCTTTGGGCTCCTTGGATCCTTCATAGTAGGCTACCCAAATGAAAAAAGAGAACTCTTCCTTTAAGGGGAACGTCATCCTTTCCTCTTTGGGCATGAAAAAAGTGATCCAAATTTGGACTTTCAAATAGAAAAGGGTTATCCCCTTACAGGATATCCTTTTCTCTTTTGAATCCAACCTTTGGATCTATGTATCCTAACTAAAAACTCAACTTTCACAACATTTAACATTTTATATAAATTACATATTATATGGAATAAAAATTCTAGAATCTCCTATAGGGTTATCCTAAGCATTTAATAAATTAAAATACATCTCAAGTAGTTGTATATATATACAGAAAAATAAATAAACACACTAACCATATTCTTTTATTATTTGGGGGCTTAGTAGCTGAAGCACCTATAGTGAACACAGTTATAATTAATTTTTTATTTAGCCCCCTTTTTATTATCCTACATGAGCATGGCCACCTGCAAAAAACTCAGTGTGAAAGTTCGTTAGGGATGTTAAGCCCTATAGAACTGGCCCAAGCTAATCAAGAGGGGGATGAATTGGTATTTTAAAAATTTCTTTTCATAAAGAATAAAAATCACATAAACCAGAATCACACCACAAAAATAAATGCGAAAATGAAAGTGTAGAAGCAAGAAAATAAGAACACAAAAATTTATAATGGTTCGGTCAACTCGACCTACGTCCACTACCCGGAGGCGCCCACCGAGTATTGCACTACAAATGTTACTCTCCTTTAGCCCCTACAACTAGGCGGAAAAGCCTTTACAAAGCACCTCCTTTTTGCCACCGCTAGAAAGGCAGAGAACCTACCTCCTTTTGCTTTCTCTTGAAGCTGGCAGAGAACCATAACCAAAAGCTAACTCCTTTCCTCTACCGACCCTTCCACGGACGAGAAACTCTAGACAAAGAACAAGCAGAGGGATCCTTGAAGAAACCCTTGTGAATCCCCTCACAAGCTCCCCCTCACAAGATCCTCTCTCTCTCCCTCTCTCTCTTTCTCTCATCAAGGCCTTCTCAGGTCAAAGCAGCAGCCAAAGGTCTTTCAAAATGTTGAGCAAGAGTTCTTAAATAGAAGAGCTTCAAAGGAGCTCATTAATTGCAAGTTACCAACAATATCGTCCAGGCCGATATGGACATCGACCTGGCCGATCAGTACAAAACTCAGAAGATCGGCCAGAGCATCACCCTGGATGCAAAAATGGACGATTAAAAATTGGCTTGATCGTCCAGGTCGATCTCATGATCGTCCTGACTGATCAGTTCAAATTAGAGGAAAATCGTCCAGAGCATCGCCCTGAATACGAGCTGGCCGTTATTTATCGTCATGAAGTAACTTAAGATTTTTAAATGGATCGTCCTGGCCGATCCTGTGATCTTCCAGGACGATATGATCGTATCAATCATCTTTAATTACTCCCTTGATTTCCTGATTAATTAAGGCATAATTTGAGAATTTCTTCCATGCCGATCAATGATCGTCCTGGTCAATAATTTAAAAATACAGTATACGTTAATTGCTATGGCGGCAACTTCTTTCTGTTTTGAGCTTATCATCCTGGCCGATATGTTAATGACGGCTGTCTTAATTAAGAATCCTTATTTAGACTTTCTGTTTTAAGCCTGATCGTCCAGGACGATGTAAAAATCGTCCTGGCTGATATGAGTAAAAATAGAAATTATAAGTCTCTCAAGTGCGTGTGTGTAGGGTTACTTAGCATCAGTCTCTTTGACCATTATAAGTAGACTCAAGAAGTAAAAAATAAAAGTACAGACTGACTCAACCCTAAACTTACGCAATCCTGGACTGGCTTCGTCTGTTCGACCGATCTTCAATTCCTTAAAAGTTAGAAGCAACAAGTAGTTCAAGAAAAATAGTGTTTGTCAATCATCAAAACATAAGCCATGAAAATAGATTTGTAATAATTTTCCCCTTTTTGATGATGGCAAACATAAGTAGAAAAATTTCAAAAAAAAAATCATTAGAATTTCAAAGTTACAAACCCAATAACATTTCCTACCACACCCTACTCCCTCTTTTGTCATCACAAATAGAGGGTCCAGATACACAAAAGACAACACCACAACAGAGAAAAAAAAATACTAAAAAGCAAACTACAGAAAACATGAAATAAATAATAGAAAACACATATTAAAGAAACGAGGGACCCTTATCATCTTATGGAGGTGGTGGAGGTGGCTGTTGAAAGTAGCTGGCAAGTGTGGTGAACTGAGCATTGAACCAGGCGATGTCCTGGTCATGCTGCAGCTGCTGGTGAGTAATGAAGTTATCAAACCGGGCTAAATCCTCAGTGCGGTGCGGCTCGTAGCGGGCAATATCCTCAATGTGTTATTGCTCCTGTGCAGCAACTTAGGCATCAAAGCAGGTCTCCCAACGATCAAACCTCTCTATCAACTGATCAACCGGTGAATACTGGTGTAGAGGAACAGGATCAGGAACGGGAGCGGGAGCGAGAGCCTTCTCCTTTCCAGCCCCCTGAGGTTCCTCATCCCCAGGGTGGAGACGAGTACTGTGAAGGGTACTAAAGGAACTATTTAAGTAGAAGGGAGTTGGGAGGTTAGGTTGAATAAGATACTGAAGTTGGTATTTGATTTCAAGGACATAGGCTATGATGCGTCCTAAGGCTAGATTGGATTTCCTCTTATGACCTGGATTGCAGATTATGGTTAAGTGATCAATGTATCGAAAGATTAAGTCCGCAGTATTGAATTCTCTATGAGCAATGATGTAGAAAGTAGTGAGGGAAAGTAGAGGGGTGATGTGGATTCGGTCCCTGACTTTTGGAATTATGGAGGTGCGAATGACATGTTGGATTGTCCTAGCATCTTTGACTAAAGTGCTAGTCTCTCTAACATGGAAAGGTGCATTGGTCTAGCGAAGGAAGTGATTCACCGTGGACCAGTCAAGGTCAGGATCTGAAGCAATTAAGTGCAGCTTATCTCCGATGGTGGATAGCTGTAAAAGATCAACACAATCCTGATATGTGATTTCGACAATGCGTCGATTCACATTGGAGGTCAGGGATATGAAGAGAGGGTTAATGCGAAGGTTTGCAAAAAATTCTTGATGAAACTCGGTATTGAAGGGGAAAGCAAGAGACATGATGAAACAAAGGGAGGTGTGAGCGAAAAGATCCATTACCGGGTATGAGATGTGGGCAGGATTGTTGATTCTGGAGAAGGTTATTCCACACTCTTTGTAGCGATGATAGGCATCTTCATCTTCTGCCTCCCTGAAATAAGGGTCAATTCTAGCCCTCGAAGAACTCTCAGAAGCCTGTCAAACACGTTTCCCACCAGCCATATAGAGGAGTCAGTAAAAAAACACAAGAGGAGAAAGGATGAAGTGGAAAACCATGGCTGGATTGGCCAGAATTTAAAAAAATGGCCATATCGGCCAGGCCGATCGCAGAATCGTCCAGGCCGATATGGCTCAATAATTGCGTACAGGTCGATTGGTCAAAAAGGCGGTCCGATCGTCCAGGCCGGTTAGATATCGCCCATGACGATTAGACAAAGGGGATCGTCCCGAGGAGTCAGGCCGGACAACTGTTGAACAAAGCCGATCGTCCGGGCCGATTAGGTGTATCTTTCAGGACGATGCACAATAAATGATCATACCGGCTGAAGTTAAAACATTTTAAATCTATGCCACGTGTATCGTCCAGGATGAACAGTGGATCGGCCAGGACGATTGTCCAAAAATGGATCGTCCGGGGCCAATTTTAAAGATTCAAGCATGCTGACACGTGGATCGTCCAGGACGATCCAGTGTATCGGCCAGGATGATGCACATAAAATGCATCGGCCAGACAAAATATTATATCGGCCAGGACTATCATCATGATTGCAATAGAGTTCGATCAGATTGTCTAGGACGATATGGCATCGTCTAGGACGATGACTTACAGCAAGCACAGAAAAGACCAGCAGATGGAATTTGAAGGGATTTTGTCCTATCGTCCAGGAAGATAAAAGTATCGGTCAGGACGATGTGACTAGAAAATGAAACCAAGGAAAAGATGGTGATGATCAAGGTCCTTAAAAAATAAAGCAAAAGAAAAACAGACAAAAACACAATAAAAGAAAGCAAAAACACAATGAAAAAAAAAATATTTTTGAATTTTCATTTTTCTAATTTTTTTTTTTTTGTTTTATGGAGGTATCATATGAGAAGTTCGGAAAAAAAAAATTAAACTTTAGAGTTCCACAAGATCAAGGAGTTTAGCCAATCCCAATCAGACAAAGGTAAAATATCTGATTCTGTTAACCCTAGATCAGACGTTCTTTATGGTACAAATTTTCTCTTTAAAAAAAAGGGCTTAACTCTGAATAAACCTAATCTGACAAAAAAAGAAGATTCAATCAAAACTTATTTACAAAAAAAATCTCATAAATAATAAAACAAAATAATTTTTCTCAATCATGAACCTTGAAATCAAATCTTTGAAAATCTCATATAACTCAAAAGTTCTTCTAAGTTTTAAAAGTTTTAAAAAGAGAGGACAGCTTGCTTTTTAGCGGGCTTATTTTATGCCTCTTGTATCTTTGATTTAGATCTTTGAGCATCTTGATTTTTGATACACATTTGTGTATATACTTTTCTTTTTCAATTTGGCGTCATTGGCCTCTTTCCTTTTTAATTCTTGCAAGTTAAAAGCTCTTTTGCAAACACTTAAAAGAAGCTCAGTTGTGAGTATATCCTCCAAATATTAGAGAATAGGATCTCTCTCTAACATAGGGAAGAATAACCCACAAAATAAAACTAAAGAATCATATGATCAGTGCAAGGGCTAGATCTCAAATAACTTGAGAGATATATAAGAACTTTGGATATTATGCATAAGATAGATTTTTTGTAGCAAGATAAAAAGAATATTAGTTTCAAAAACTAATGGCTAAAGTGAGTTAGGCTTTTGTTTAGAGAAGAAAGTCATACCACTAAACAAGGTCGGAAGGAGGAAAACCATCAACGGTGTTTCTTCCTTTAACCAATTTTTATAAAAGCTAAACACAATCCTCAAAGCTCCAAAATCTAAAATCTTGAAAAGATTTAACATATAAAAAGCCAATTTAAAAAGCAAAGTGAAAACAAAACACATTAAAAAATACAAACAAAGCAGAAATAAAACACACTGAAACAAAATACATTTTAAGGAATTATTGAAGCAGTAGGTTTGAGCATGTATGAGCTGCGAGCCTTCATATGTTCAGTTATCCCATGCTCCCACAAGGTCTTTGGTGAGAGCACTCCTGCAAAAACTTAACAACAGTCAGATTTAGGAACCCAAATAGGTTTGGGCCCTTTCTTAGGAAAAGTAGAATGCAATGAAGGTATGATAAGTTGTGAATCATGCATCTTACGTCTCCACACCCAATGTGTACTACGGTGAACGGTGCAAGTGTGTGAGATGTGTCCTAGCATGCCACATGAAAAACATCTAACTCCAAGAAAAAGGGTTTATTAAATGATATAAGTTATAATGCCTCTTCCTAGGTTCTGGCTTAGGATCAAAAGTAGATGTTATCTGATTTTTCTTACATGTATCAAAATTATTTTGAATCTTCAAGTTAGTTCTATTTAATGTATCATTATTAAATCCTCAACTTTTTCTCAATCTCTTTAGATTTCTTAAGATCATATTTAAATGAGGTGTGTGAAATTTTTAATGTATTATTTTCATCAATTAATTCCAAATAGTTTTTGTTTAAATCATCAAATTCATCAAGAAGAGCCATGTGATTTGAATCAATAGTCGCATAATTTTTGAGAAAAACTTCATGCTCTTTTTGTAAATTTAAAAGTTCTAATTTTAGGCTAGCATTAGTTTTCTTGAGTTTTTTGTATGATGCATGTATTTTCTCACAAATCTCAAATATTTTATCATAGGTTGGTTTACATACCTCTTCCTCATCACTTTGATCTTCTCCTATTAAACACAAGTTTATAGTCTTTTTCTCTGGTTCAGTCTCAGAGGAGTCAGTTCCATATTCCGCCCAGAAAGCCTTTTGGATTCTCTTCTTGTCCTTCTTGAACTTAGGTTTCTCCTCAATCTTTTCCTTACTTGTGTTATCTTGAAGTGTCGGGCAATCAGTTCTCACATGTCTTGATTTCCTACAATTATAGCAAACAATATCAGAAGATTCTTTAACATGTTTATGATCCTTATCTTTACTCCAATTTTGATGATGCTTTTGTTTCTTCCTTAGAAAGCTTTTGAATTGCCTTGTGATGAAGGCAACTTCATCGCTTTCAGACTCGGAAGATTCAGAATCCGATTTGTGCGCCTTTAATGCAACTGTTTTCTCCTTCTTCTTCTCACCTGCATCAAAATTTATTTGATTCACCCCTTGCTCGTAAGCAATGAGTGAGACAAGTAAGTTATCAATAGAATAAGTGTTCAAATCCTTAGATTCAGTGATTGTAGTGATTTTAGAATCATACGACGAAGGCAAACATCTCAAAATCTTGTTAACTTTTTCATAATTTGAAAGTTCTTTTCCTAGTGCATGCAGTTAAGTAACTATCTGAGTAAACCTTGTGTACATGTAAGAAATCGATTCATGAGGTTTCATACGAAAAAGTTCGTAGTCATGCAAGAGAATGTTCAAACGGAATTGTTTAACCTCATTAGTACCTTCATAGGTGATGCACAATTTATCCCAAATCTCTTTACTAGTTTTGCAAGTAGAGACACACATGTAATCCTCAGATTTTAAAATACAGAAAAAGCAGTTCAAATATTTTGCATTCAATTGAGCTAAATCTCGTTCATCGAAAGTCCATTCAGTAAAAGCAACTTCAGTTTTAACACCAATAATTTCACGAGAAGGTGGAGAATAACCTTCTTTGATAAGCATCTACATGCGATAATCAGTAGATTGTAAAAATGTTGAGATGCGGGTTTTCCAAAAATCAAAAGATAGTTTATCGAACAGGGGAGGTCGGGTAATAGAATACCCTTTCATAGTGTTACGATTCCCAAGGTTAGCCATGGATCAAATTCAAAAAGTTTTCAAACTTAAATTTTTGAATCCCGCTCTGATACTACTTGAAAGTTCATTAGGGATGCTAAGCCCTATAGAACTGGCCCAAGCTAACCAAAAGGGGGGGGGGGGGGGGTGAATTGGTATTTTAAAAATTTCTTTTCACAAAGAATAAAAATCACATAAACCAAAATCACACCACAAAAATAAATGTGGAAATGAAAGTGCGGAAGCAAAAAAACAAGAACACATAAATTTATAGTGGTTCGGTCAACTCGACCTACATCCACTCCCCAGAGGCTCCCTCCGAGTATTGCACTACAAACGTGACTCTCCTTTAGCCCCCACAGCTAGGCGGAGAAGCCTTTACAAAGCACCTCCTTTTTGCCACCCCTGGTAAGGTAGAGAACCTACCTCCTTTTGCTTCCTCCTAAAGCTGGCAGAGAACCACAACCAAAAGCTAACTCCTTCCCTCTACCGACCCTTCCATGGACGAGAAACTCTAGACGAAGAACAAGCAGAGCGATCCTTGAAGCAACTCTTGTGAATCCCCTCACAAGCTCCCCCTCATAAGATCGTCTCTCTCTCTCTCTCTCTCTCTCTCTCTCTCTCTCTCTCTCTCTCTCTCTCTCTCTCTCTCTCTTTCTCTCCTCAAGAGTCGATTATAAAAAAGTAGAAATCATAAAAAGCTTAACACCGACCTAGCCTAGATCTAGAGTTGATAATATTAGCAAATCATCTAAAGTGTGTGTTGACCTCATTTTTGTATGAGGTCACTAAGGCCCTTCCAAACTCCAAATTAATTCTAGATCCTAGGATCCACTCTAGAACTTAGGATTCTTTCATAGAGCCAGACCTTAGGGCCTACTCTAGAGCCTAGGATTCTCTTAGATCCTAGATCTTAGAACTCTTCTAGATCTTAGGACCACTCCAACTTCAAATCAATCCCCACCCTTGATCAACATCAACCTCAAATAAATTCCTACATTTGACCAACTCCAACTTCAATTTGATTCCTGCCTTTGATCAATTTAAATCTCAAACTTCATTCAACTCAAATTCAAATTAATTCAAGTTTCAAACATGTCCAAACTTTGATCCAATCAATTTGATAATTCAACCTTCAACTTAGACTTTGATCCAAACTTCAATCTAGCTTTTACCTCATCCATTCATTAACAATCACCACATGATTGTAAATGATTTGGATACTTCAATACTAATCATTCAAACTTAAAATCCATTCCAAATCCAGAAATCCAAACTCAAATTCAAAGTCTTAAGGACTTGTCCTAAAGACCCTTTTTAAAGAATTTTCAAACATTTCAAAACCCAGTCAAATGGTCTCTGATTCAGGGCCTATCACTTGCAAAGTGATAAGACATATCTCTAGAGGTTACCCTCCAACTTTGAGCTCATTCTGAGGTCTCTAACCCCAGAATCTGAATTAAAATCCAAAGGCTATAAAACCTTCAAATATTTACAGCCTATGCCACTGAACCTAACCCTTTGAGATCTTGACCTTGAAACCCTTATCAAAGCCTCCAATCACTTCCAGACTCTTGATTTTAACCCATTGAGCAGTAAACAACATTTTCCAGACCCATTTTTGACCAATAGTTGACCAATAGGTCAAAATTGACCAAAATACCCTTATGGGATTTCAAATGGCCATTTCAACTCAAATCAATTCCAAACTCTTTGAAACCACTTTCAATGAATATCAAATATCAAACCCAACTTGTTGAACTCAAACCCAGACCTTGGGTCAACCTGGTTGACCAAGTCAACCAAGTTTGACCCATGGACCCATACACCCTCCTCTTTCAAATTTTTGAATCTAGTCAATTCCAAGTCCTTTGAATGTATGGGATGAACCCTTGGGTACCCAAGAGACCCCTCTTGGTGACCCAAGCCTTGGGCTCACTTGGGTTAGCCATATGACTTGACCCAAGTGACCAAAGAGAGGTCTCCCTCTAGCCATCTTTTAATCTTAATCAAATTGAATCCAAATCAAGGTGCTATTGAGTTCCCATTGACCCAATACACCTTCCTTGATCAGCCCAATCCTTGGGCTCACTTGGGTCAAGAGTTAGGCTAACCCAAAGTGCCCAAAAGCACTTGGGATTGAGCCAACTCTCAACCTAAGCCCAATTGAACCTGATCAACACCTCCCATAGGTGGCCCTATGTCCAATACACCCCCTCCAGCCATCCCATGCCTTGGGCTAGCTTGGGTCAATAGTTAGGCTAACCCAAAGTAGCCAAAAACACTTGGACCCGAGCCATTTTCCAACTCAGATCAAATTGGACCCAATTGCCACTTGCATTGGGTGCACCAGACCCAGACCCACTTCCCACCTCAAGCCCAGGGTCTGGCCTGACCTGGGTTGAGCCCAAATCAACCCGAACCGAGCAGATTTGGATCAACCCGAGCCAACCTTTGACACAGACGAAATTGGACCCAATTGCCACTTGCATTGGGTGCACCAGACCCAGACCTACCTCCCATATCTAGTCCAGGGTCTGACCTGACCTGGATCGAGCTCAATTCGACTCAAACCAAGCAGGTTTGAGCCCAACCGAGCCACCGGATCGATCCCGGCTTCCCCAGACCAATTTGACTCCACTCTCAGTTCCAGTGTGTCCCCATCGGCCTTCCCTGGTCAACCCGACTCTGACCATGGCCGGCGGCTGTCGGAACCAATGGAGAGCAAGTTCCGGTGGTCCCCCCAGGCCGATCCTGACCGAAAGCCTTCCAAAGGATGTGGCTCGCCGGCTTGAGGCTCACGAGCTCTCTGGAACGGTGTCTTTTTAAACTTGGCATCAATCCGAGACCCCCTCCGACTCAATCCTGGCCGTCCAAGCTCGTGGGAGGAGGCTGAATAGGCTGGAGCTCCACAGAGCTCAATCATCAATCCCAGCACTTCGAAACGACTCCCTAGAGTTCCCTCAATCTCCCAGCATCTCCCCTCGAGCTCCCAGACCTCTCCTTTCATTACTTCGAGCGAACTCCGGCGAAAGGCTTTGGCGTCCCGCTAAAAGTCCTACCTCTGGCCATCCTCCAGTCGCGGTCTCTAAAGGAAACCTGCTCGCCTTCGTCCCCTGAAGCTTCCAGATAGAGAAGCTCATCCGTTGAGACTTTCTCTGTGGTAATTCCTTCATCCCGAGCTCCCTAGCTAGGTAGTCCGGTCAAGTGTGAAGGAAACCTTCACCCCAACGGATTTCCACCGTTGGATTGAAGGTTTCCACCCCCCTGATCCTCCCTGTGAAATTTCGTCGAAGTTCGCCGGCGGGATCAATCGGATCACGCCGGAGAAGGTTCACGGCCTCGGATAAGAGCGGAGGTTGAAGACGAAATCTCAGCCGTTGATTCCGATCAATGGCTCGGATTAGATCCCGCTGTTTCGGAGCGCGTCTGATCCCAGCCGTCCGATCCGCCATCCGACGGCTGTGGTTAATCCGACCGTTAACAGTTGGCGCCAATGATTGCCCAGCCAATCAGCGCGCGGTGCGTGTAAAGGGAGCGCTGACTGTGTAATGGCCGAATTAATAATTCCAGAAATTCAATGGAACTTTGGAAATTCATATCTCCCTGCACACTTGTCCAAAATAGGTGTTCTTAGGCTCATTGGAAAGGTCTCAGGGAGTCCTACAAAAGCCCTATGGTTCCATGCCCTGGTTAGGTCAGTGTTAGGTTTAATTTAAGTTTAAGCATTTTATTAATTTCTTTAATTATGCTTTAAATATAAGTCCACCGGGCATGGAATTTTGGGAGATTGAATTTGAACATGTTTTTGACATGTCCAAATTTTATCTCACCTTTTTAAGGTGTTCAAGGGCATTTTTCCCAAATTTCAAATTTAAGAGTCATGGTTTGACCCTTAAATTAAAAAATTTGGTATAGACCAATCCAATGGGATTTAGGGTGTGATTTTTTGTGTGCTGCTGATGTGTAGGATAAGGAGTGTAGAGCCACTGATTTTGTCCCAATCCAAACTTAGGATACACCCCTATAGTAGTTTGAAGGTGACTTAGAGCTCACCTTAGGTGGTTTAGTTAACCATCTTAGAGTACTCCATTTGAGCTCAAATTTGGTGGGTTGAGTCCTTAGGATCAGGTGATCCTGTGGTCCAAATTTCATCAAATTTAGAGTTCATTTGATTTCCCAAGTAGGGACCATAATAACCCCCTTAGAAATAACCCTTTAGCCTTAATAAAATTTTAATAATTTTGATTTAATTCTTAAAATTCCTTAAAATACCCTCAACTAACTTAAATTTATCTCTTAATCAGTGAAAATTGAAATCACTTTAATTGGACATTAAAATCCATTCTAATTTAATTTTAATCAAAATCAATGTTTAATCACTTTTAATTAATTAAAAATTATTAAAAATCCCAAAAAAATCTTTAAACACTTTCTGATCTCTCCTTAGATCATTTCTGATCTTTGGAGTTGATTTCAAGAAGTTTGGGACTCATTTGGGATCAAATCACTAAAATGATCCTTAATTGAAATAATTTAATAATTCCAATAAATACCCAAACTTCCAAAATCTATAATTAATTGAAGAAAATTCCAAATCAATCAAACTCAGTGGCTAATGAATTTAATTAAAATCTAGTATTTTCAAAAAATTGCAAACCCCCAAAATCTGGTCAAAATAAAAAAGTCAACATTTTGGTCAACTCTAGGTTAAAACCGGGTCAAAACTCTAAAAATCATAACATTTGATAGAAAACTCCAAATTGAGTATGCCAACTGTCTAACAACTCATAATAAGGTCTAGTATTTGTTAAAAATCTAAAACCTTTAAGATTAACTCTAATTTTAAAAGTCAAATTTTGACCCTTTAATTTGCATATCCGGATGACCTCCAAAACTTATTAACTCCTCCAAATTTCAGAATTTTCTTAATAGGTTAATAAAATTCCCTACTAATCTTTAAAAATTAGTAAATAACTCATTCTTATATTAATCCATTCTTTTAATTCCAACCAATTTAAATAACTCAATTGCTTAGGATAACCTTGCAGGTGAGTCTAGATTTTTCTATTCTGATATCAATGTAATTTGTGTAAGTGTCAAGTATTATGAAAGTTGATTTTGAGTGTAGATACATATATCCAAAGCTTGGATTCCAAAGAGGAAAGGATACCCCTTTGGGGAACACTCCTTTTCCATTTGAAAATCCAAATTTGGATCATACCTTTTCCTTATCCAAAGAGGAAAGAGTGGCCTTCCCCTTAAAGGAAGTGCCCTCTTATCCATTTGGGTAATTCACTACGAAGATTCCAAGAAAATTAAAGAAAAGGAGTCTAAAGAAGAACGAGATTGAAGATTTGAGGATTTGAAGATTAAGAGTATCCCGCTCAAGATAGCTTGCGTCATTATTAGTCTTGAAATCCGGGATGTTGTCAGTGGTGCCCGGCCACTTTACTTTCTGCAAAACTCTGGTTTGTAATAAACAAGGCAATTCTGCCTATGGACATTTATTAATTAATTTATATTTGATGTGATGATTTGATTGTCTTTAGGATTACTTATTTTTACTAGTTTTTTGGCGATTGTATGCCGCTTTTTTGTTTTCGCCTGGATACGTGAGACTTGTGAGGGTGTGAAAGTTTTCTACTCATAACCTTAAAAGTCCAAAATTTTAGTGAGTCTAAACAACATAGAAAGATAACGAACATAGGGAATTAGCCAGGGATCGACCCCGGGGTCGCATGCATATTTCTGCATTATTCTTTCCTTGCTTTAGACCCTTCCCCGCCTGCGGGTAGAGTCCGGATAGTCTGACCTATGAGGACGAGGTGCCGGACCTGGGGAAGTCCAGTCATCTAAAAAATTATTTTTCTAAGCCTGTTTTTAAAATTTCAAGCATATCTGAATTAGAGTTATTAACCAGCATGCATTGCATTAGAAATGAATTAAAAGAGTCAAAATTTTAATCTCATCAGTTTTAGCATTTTTGCACCCAACATAAGTCAAATGGGCCAATTAGGAGAATCTTTAGACGTCGGCCCCAACTCTCCAAAACTTTAAATATAACATCCATACCACTCTTTCATAAAAGATAGGATTCATATATTTTAAGTCGATCAGGTGGTTAGCTGGCTCCCCAATCCAGGACCCCAAAATTCGGGAATATAGTCCCAAATTTCTAATAAAATACTTAACTCCAATTAAAGCTTCATTTCAATCCTAAAACATAAAGCCCAACACTTAGATTAAGTTGGGACACTTCCGGATGGTTCTGGAATCTCAAAGTGTCCCCTACCTCTCCTCCTTTAACTCCGTTAATAACTGCTCAATTTTGATCCATTCCCTTTTGAGTTTCTAAAATTCGTCTCTTTTTTTGATATCATTCCTAGAAAATCTAACAAAATTCTGCCACCATTTTAATCGGAAGTTTTCGTAGGAGATTTTATCTCCCTACGATGTAATTAACTACGAGGGCTTGCGCTCGTAGGAGATTTGGAACCCACACACACACCAGATTTTAAAATTGATTTTTCAAAGTTCAATTGGATTTCTTTAAGAAAAAATTTAAAATACTAGTGATCGTTATTATAACAATCAAAGAATTATCATCGAATAGTATTTTCTCCCTACGGGGAGATACACTTTTCTTTGATAAGGCTTTGGATGTGAAATCAACGATCACACTTCTTGAATATTATGATTGGATATTCAGTAGAATCGCATTTTGACCCTTTGGGGCCATATGAAGTTCTCTTTAGCATCCGACCACGATTTTCAAGATGAATTTCATAATTCTAAATCTGAATAGCGTTATGAAATTTTATTTTCACCTCTCGAGGTGAAATACTTTTTCTAACGAGACAATTTGATTTTAGAATTCAATTTTAAGTCCTAAAGAAAACTAATATTTTTTTAAAAGTATATTTTCAAAATTCCACCAACAAAAAAATGGCACGTCCGGTGGGACCAAATTTCTCTTCCCATCTTTAATAGTGGCAGAATTTCGTTTCATCGGTAGTTTCAACTATCATTTCTTCCGTTGGTCCCTTTACCCATTTCTTCCTAGGGTGAGTTTGACCAATATCTAAAAGAAATAAATATTAAAAGAGATGTTGCACCTCCAAAATTGGCCTTATCTAGATTTTTGTTCTGATTTTGACCTTCTGCCTCGGCATAGCCTGTGAGGCGACAGCGTCAAATCAGATCTTTGGATATCCTTTTCAATCTTATAGATTTATGGTCGATAAATTTCTCATTCAATATATAAATCCTTAAAATTGAAAAGAATTTAATTTTTTTTTATTTCGGACATCCCAAATTACTTTAGTTTTAACCCCCCTTCATTTCCCCTTTGATCTCCAGGGGTGGGGAGGGCTAGACCATTCCTTTTACTTCGGTTCTCTCACAATTCCATAAGCCTTCGGGCAAGGGAAAACTCTGTCCGTTGTGTTTTGGAGTTTGTGAGAAAACCTCCCTTAAACCCTCCAAGACTCAAAATTTCTTCAAAATTCTCTTAAATTCTAAATTGTCATATGTTACCCCATACGTTTTTCTTGTGGGCTAACATATGTCAAGTTTTTTTAGAAAACTTTCTGGGCATGTGCTTAGTCTCTTCACCCTTTTAACATGTGTTAAGCAATATCCTTCACTGCTCGACACATGTTTGGGGGGGGGGGGGTTGAGATATTCTTACAAGCCTCAATTTTCAAAAAAAATAATATATTTTTCACCACCCTTTTAAAGTAAATCTAATTTCAATCCTTTCTTTAACTTTCAAAAAATCTCAAATGGCTGGCCAATTGATTTTCTCTTTTGACTGAGAGTTGTCCTCGACTGTTAATGACCAAGGGAGCACTATCATTTTTGGAATGGGATTCAGTACTCTTGAGCTCTCTATGGATGGACACCAGATTGTTAGTTTGGATGTCAGTAAGGAAATTTCCCCAGTGGTTGAGTTGATTGTGGGATCTGCACCCACCTTGCCAGTAGTCAGTGACGATCAGAAACAGTCTGAACCAGTTGTTGAGCCTCCCACTGAAGTCAAATCCGTTTTTGAGGAGGGGTCTAGTTCTGGACTTAGCTTTGCCACTAAGAATCAGAAGAAGAACTATTTGAGGAGACTTAGAAAGAAGATCTCTAAGGCTAAGAGAGTTCTACCTTTTAAGACCTTAGCTCAAGTAGAACCTGAGGCTGCTGAGGAGCTACCTATTCCTGCTTCCTCTCCCCTCCTAAAGGGGAGTCGCTTTTACCCCCTGGCTTCAGCTCAAGGGGAGGAGAGGGCAGCTAGGATAGCCCGTTCTCCATCATGCCCGGTCGACTACTCGACTAAGAAGACTCAGAAAGAAAAACATCTCCAGAAGATAAGGACTTTGAGAAACATAATTCGTACCTGTGCTGCACAGTCTGGACAGACTAAGGAGGAATATGTAAAACAATTGAAGGGAGTGATCTCACATCGCTTCCAAAAAGAAGTGTTGAAGAAAGAAGTGTCTGAAGCAAAGAATTTGACCCCACAACTCGTTAGAAAGAATAAGAAGTATGTTAGACAGCCCGCTACTTCAGTACTGGTTGATGGATATCACTGGGTGCCACGCCCTCCGTCCTCCCAAACAGAGGGTATTGTGTTGACTGGGTCCGAGAGAGACTACGATCCTGCTGGTAGACCCCCGGTACCCCCACATAAACCTGTAAGATTGGCCTCAGTGATTGTTAAGCCAAAGGAGGTTGAAGTTCAAAAGTCTATGGACCTTAAAGGAAAAAGACCCAAATCTCCTGAAAAGAAATATGTGCCAAAAAGAACTAAGTTGGAGAGTCTGCCACCACCTCCTAGAACTTCTAAGTTCATTCTGCAGCTCCAACAAGTTTCAGCCAACCCTACTCCGGGTTCAGTTGACTTGATGGATGTCCAGACTAGTACCCCAGTTGTTACAGTTGACAGTCCTACCACAGCCAGTCTAACTCAAGATCCAATAGTCACCATCCCTGTTACCCCAGTTGATGATCCCCAAGGTCCGAGTGTCATTCCTAGGCCCCCTAGTCAGGTGTCTGAGGA
This sequence comes from Dendrobium huoshanense, assembly GCA_016618105.1. Taxonomy (NCBI): domain Eukaryota; kingdom Viridiplantae; phylum Streptophyta; class Magnoliopsida; order Asparagales; family Orchidaceae; genus Dendrobium; species Dendrobium huoshanense. The sequence continues at coordinate 49,308,782 of CM028353.1, read as the reverse complement.
CCTTACCTTGCCAGATATGGGAGCTATCACTTTACAAGCTCCTGCTTCTCCCCCTGAGGTATATGTCACTCTCCCTGTAAAGAATGCCACTCTTCTGACTACCAGCTCTGGAATAATCAAAGAGGAGAGAATTGACCAGGATCTAGAAATGGAAGACGAATCAGATATAAAGTCTCAACCAGATCCTAACTCAAAACTCACAGAAATCATTGCCCTCATGGATTCTGAAGAATTATTCGATATGGCTGAGTACAAAGGATACTTACCCCTTGATCCTAAGTCAATTGGGGATAGACCGGTCGAAGAGGTAGTTCAAGAAATAAGAAACATTTTGTTGAACAAAGAAGTAATGGCCTCCTTTGACCCTGATATGGATGATCTCCTTAGAGATGAAGATGACTATATTGGTACCATTCATGTGGTCGAGACTAGAGGGTCTAATAAAGAAGCTGAGCCCAGCAAACGCCGATTTGCTAAAGATGATGATCCACATACTGTTGAGTCAGATTCAGATGAGTCTGTAAAAGCCAGAGATGAAGAGCACATAAAAAACTTGGAGACTCAGCTCGCTAGCATGATGTCACAAGTTAGGGAGATGTAAGAGAAGTTGGATAAGTCACAGGAAGAGTCTCTTAAAATTCACCAGTCAGCTCGAGAGCTCACAGAAAAGGCCAAAAGTGCAGAATTTAGTTCCAGACCTCTCGAGTCACCACCTGTGACCCTTCCTTGTCCAGTAGAGGCACCTCCAGTTCACCCCGAAGTTTCCACCACTCCTCCGATCCTGCCTCAGAAGGATATTAAGCAATTAATCGAGGACCAGGTAAAGGAGGCCTTAGCCCTTTCTCAAGGAACCGTGTCTATTTCAAAGGGTAGACCCCACCCCGAAGAATATGACTTGATTCCTTACCCAAAGGGCTTTGTGCCACCAACTTTTAAAGTTTTCATTGGAATTGAAAATCCGAGACAGCATCTGGCCCATTTCTGAGCAAGCTATTGCAATGCCGGAGGGTCAGATACTCTACTATTTCGCCAATTTGTAAGTAGTCTATCCGGCATTGCTTTTGAATGGTACGCCGATCTGCCCAACGGTTCAGTAAGAACCTTTAGCGAGCTAGAAAACCTCTTTCTTAAGAGATTTTCTGGAGCGCAACAACGTACCACCGTGGGCGATCTCGTGGTTGAAAAGTAAAAGCCGGGAGAGTCTCTGGTTGAGTACATCTTGAGGTGGCGAAACCTCTCGATGAAGTGTGAACCCCAGTTGCAAGAGCAACACGTTGTGGAGATTCTTTTAAAGAATATCCACGGCCCTGTCACTTTTCTCCTGAAGGGTTTCACTATTAAAACTTTTGAAAAACTTCTTAATAAGGCTAGCAATTTGCAGGAAGAGGCTCTTAAGATGCCATTCTTACGGGAGCAGTCTGAAGATAGGAAGGGTCTAAAATTGGTGAAAATCTTTGAAAAGAAAGCTGTGATCTCAGCAGTAGATAAAGGAAAGAGGCCAGTGATTAGTCAGCCTAGCACTCCACTTCCACCACAGCCACTTCAGAAGCAGCCCTTTCAGATAGTTCCTCAGCATACTAGAGATCCCGCCTTCATCCCTTTTAGAGAGAGATTGACAAAGCCATATCCATTTAAGAGGGAAGCAGTTAAGAAGATTTTCAGAAGTTTGTTAAAGAAACTAGATTTTCAGTTGCCAGAGGCCAGGAGGCCTGAGGATGAGAGCAAGAAAGATGATCCCAAGTATTGCCCGTACCACAGGATGCTTAGTCACCCTCTTGAGGACTGTGTTGTGTTCAAAGATTGGCTTGAGAGGAACTACACCCAAGGTAACATCATAATACCTAAGGAATACTTGGTCGATCCAGAAAAGGCTTCAATTAAAATCATTTCAGGTAATCCTCCTAACTCTTTTTTGTCTTGTTGAAAATGGTTGGGACATTGCTTTGTCCCGGGCACTTAAAAAGTCGATTAATAAGTCTTTTCATCTTTCTCAACAGTTGACTACGATAGCCCAGGCCCCGGTGTGGAAGGTTGACCTGGACACTTCACAGAAGGATGTTGAGCCACTTCCCTCTCCAGTAGTCTTAGGAACTACTGAGAAAAATGTAAAAGAAAAGAAATTTGATTTTGTAGAGAGGAAGTGTGTAGATGAGAGATGTATTAAAATGGCTGATGGCGGTGTTAAAACCCTTTCCCCTCTTTTGTTATCTGACTTTTACTTTGCCCCATCAAAAGCGAAGGGTCAAAAGATGAATAAAAAACATCCTTCTACTTCTGTCTTGATGATTGGCCATGAATCTCAAATGCAAATTGATGACTCTCCTATTTTGAATCAAACTCCTAATGAAATAGATATTGAGGTTAATCAAACCGACCTTCCCGAATCGACTACTCAAGAAGATGTTGAATGTGAAGCCTTATCAGAAAGTGATTTCCCCCAATGTGATTTTCAGGGAAGTCCTATCGAGATAGAGTTTTTAGATTCTGACTCTCTTTCAAGAAACGACGATCCAATGCCTACAGTGAGTGTAGACACCGCTCTGGTTTGCCCGCTTGAAGACATCGAGCAGGTGCAACTCCGTGGCGGTAAAGTCTTACCTCCTAGGTTGCCCCCTCAGGACAAAGGCAAGCAATCCTCATTCGAAAATCTAAATCCAGATTCCCCTCAGCAACCAGAATTTCCTTTAATTCCTTCGGGTTTTGAGTCTGTCGTTCCTAAGGTTGATCACAACGTCCTAGCCCACCTTAGGAAGTTGCCAGCAAAATTAAGTATTTACGACGCCCTCCTTCTCTCCAAAGAAATGAGGGAGTCTTTAATTAAAGCACTTCTCGACCCTGAGATTTGCTTAACACAGTTGGCTGCAACTTCAGAAGGTGAGGCTCTCTACTTCAAAGAGGTCCTCGGGGTTACCTTTTCAGACGAAGATTTACTCTTGGGAACTGCCGACCACAACCGCCCCCTCTATATCACCGTAGATACGGGAAACTTCAAGTTATCAAGAGTCCTTGTTGATCCGGGTGCATCGGTCAACGTGATGAATATAAAGACTCTTGCTTACCTCAGAGTTGATACTAGCAAGCTTTCAATCGACAGGTTGGTGCTTTGTGGGTTCAACGAGAAGGGCTAGAGAGCTTTAGGTTCAATCACTTTACTTCTAGAAATAGGAGGGTTAAAAACTGAAGCTAAATTTCATATAATTGATTCGACTACGTCCTTTAACGCACTTCTAGGTAGACCTTGGATTCACGAATATATAATGGTTCCATCTACCCTGCACCAATGCGTTAAGTATCAACGAGACGGCATTGAACATGTGATTAAGGGTGATTTGCAACCATTCTCAATTCAAGTAATTGGGATCTACGAAGATGCTGGGTATTTCATACCAAAAGGGTCCTTGTCCCGTTCTAAATTGGAGATCAAAATTGAGGAGAAAATGGTTGGACAAAAACTCGACCAAAAGAAGGAAAAAGATAAAAATATCAATCAAGAAATGACACAATCGAGTAGTGAAGACGACTCTGATATCGTTGTCCTTAGGCCTCCAAGCACATTACCTCAAAGAGGTGGGAGGATGGCTTTAAGGGCACAAGGTCGAGGCCATGCTTCATTAGATAGGAGAGCAGCACTTGTGTATATTGATTTGGAATCAGATTCTGATGGTGAACTAGAAAGTCAAGGTACTGCCCTCTCTCTCGATTATCAGAACATAAATGCTTCTCCAAAATTTGATCTTACCTTAGACCAGAACAGTGACCCTGAGATAGATACCTCAAAAGTTAAAAGTGACAAGCCTGAATTAACAATGTATGAAAAGCTCACTAGAAGGATTGAGACCCTTTCTCTGACCCCACTGTCGGCAGGCAGGGTTGTAGGGTTGAAAGTCAAAGTGGCCCCCAACTTGGATGGTGAAGTTAAGAAAGTCCAGAAATTCTTTCCTGGCTCCTCCTCCGCAAGAGACGAAGGTGATGTAACCCTTGAGGAGGCAGATTTAAATGAATTAATAGAATTACTTTTCGGCTACTTCCCTGTTTGTGTAAAAAACACTTTTTCTAAAGGTTCTATACCATACCGATGGACTAAGGGTCAAGCTAGATACCACGAGAATATTTGGCGAACAAAAATAAATAAAAATCTAACAAGTGGTATTGGCTTTGGAACAGTTAGTTCATTCGATGATGATGAGTATTACCTAATGATAACTTATCATCTCGATTCTCCAAATGTCCCTACAGATCCTCCTTGTCCTCTAGATATACTCTGTTTGGAGACTTTATACGATCCCGATGATCTTCAAGTTCGGGATGCACCCCCTGAATTTAAAGAGGAAATTAAGTCGATGAGTTGAGAGAAATTAACCTGGGAAACGATGATGACCCCCGTCCAATTTTCATAAGTACTTTGTTGAGCGAGTGTGAAACCCAAGACTTAATCCAGTTATTATTCGAGTTCAGGGATTGCTTTGCCTGGACATACGACGAAATGCCAGGTTTGCCTGCTGAGGTACCAGTTCACAAACTTGGGGTTCGGCATGATGTCATTCTTTTTAAACAAGCTCCTCGACGCATGCGCTTAGAGATTGAGCAACAAGTCGTTTCTGAAGTTAAGAAATTGGCAGAAACCGGATTCATTCGGGAGGAACAATATCTCTCCTGGGTGGCCAGCGTCGTGCCAATTCGAAAGAAAAATGGTCAAATTAGGATTTGTGTTGACTATAGGGATCTGAATAAGGCATGTCCTAAAGATGAGTTCCATCTACCAATATCAGAACTCATGGTGGACATTGCCTCCACACATGCTATTTTCTCATTCATGGATGGCTCGTCGGGTTATAACCAAATCAAGATGGCCCTAGAAGATGAGAGAAATACTGCGTTCAGAACCCCTATTGGGATCTTTTATTATAAGGTAATGCCATTCGGCTTAAAGAATGCCGGAGCAACCTACCAACGTGCCATGACCCGTATCTTCGACGACTTAATTCATAATCAAGTTGAATGCTATATTGATGATTTAGTTGTCAAGAGCAAGGTCAAAGAGGCTCACCTGTATGACTTAAGAGTTATTTTCGAACGGTTGCGCCGCTACGATTTGAAAATGAACCCCTTGAAGTGTGCCTTCGGCGTCGCCTCGGGAAAATTCTTAGGATTCGTAGTGAGGCACCGCGGAATAGAGATCGATCCTGCTAAAATTGAAGCCATCTTAGATATGCCATCCCCTAAGAGCCTTACCCAGTTAAGGTCTCTACAAGGTAGATTGACATATATAAGGAGGTTTATTTCTAATCTTTCCGGGAGATGTCAACCCTTTTCTGTCCTTGCGAAAAAAGACACTAAGTTCGTATGGGACGAGAAGTGTCAAAATGCTTTCGACGACATCAAACAATACCTTTCTAATCCGCCAGTCTTGGCAGCTCTTATTCCGGGAAAGTCGTTAATCCTCTACACTACAGCCTTAGATGAGTCTTTAGGTGCCCTGTTGGCTCAAGTTAACGACGAAGGGAAAGAGAATGCTCTCTATTACCTCAGTCGAAGACTCCTTCCTACTGAAATTTGATACCCGTCAATTGAGAAGCATTGTCTCGCTTTGGTTTTTGCAGCTCAGAAACTGAGGCATTACATGCTCTCACACTCAATCAGTTTGATTTCAAGAGTTAATCCTTTGCAATATCTTATGACCCGACCTACATTGTCAGGACGCTTAGCTCGTTGGTCTATGATATTGCTGCAATTTGAGATTACTTTCACTCCCCTTCGTGCTGTGAAAGGACAGGCTGTCGCCGATTTTCTGGCAGCACACCCGCTGCCGGTAGATTCTCCTCTGATCAATGACCTACCCGACGAACAAGTCATGAGTTTGAGGGAATCTAGCGAGGCCATCTGGGAATTATATTTTGATGGGGCAGCATCCTCTCGTAGGATTGCGACCCAACAATTTGTAATTCCTAGAAAGGCTGGAGTTGGTCTAATTTTCATAACGCCAGAAAAAAGAATGATGCATTTTTCCTACCACTTATCGGAGCCTTGCACAAACAACGAAGCTGAATACGAAGCTCTGATAACTAGTCTGGAACTTGCGATTCTAATGGAAATTAAAGAGATTAAGATATTTGGAGATTCCCAGTTGGTGATTAACCAAGTGGCCGGAACTTATAAAGTCTTGAATCCGAATCTCCTAAGATATCACCAATATACACTTCGCTTGTTGGAACAAATTCCTACTGCTACTTTGTATAGGGTTCCCCGTGGTAGCAATTCTGCGGCATATGCCTTAGCAAAACTCGCAAAGGAATTTTTCTGTCCTGAGGAGGATTCCATTCCTATAGAGATTCAGGGTCGTAAAGTCCTCTCTCCTATAGATTTGGAACACATGAGTAAGACTCCCCTTCAGATCCTTTCTGCCTCTTCGACAACTGACGAAGGAGGCGATTGGAGACGACTCTTAATCGATTACCTTAAAGAAGGGAAGCTTCCCCAGGATAAATCACTCTCCAACCAGATTAAGAAACGTGACCTATCATACGCACTAGTCAACGATTTGTTGTACCGTCGGTCCTTCGATCACATGTGGCTGCGCTGTTTGGACAAGCGAGAAGCCCTAAAGATTGTTAATGAAGTTCATTCAGGACTGTGCGGTGCACATCAATCGGATCCAAAAATGAAATTAAAGATTAAAAGACTTGGATACTTCTGGCCTACAATGATTGACGATTGCATGAATACTGCAAAGCACTGTCATCAATGTCAGGTTCATGGTGTGGTTTTACATCAACCGCCTAATGTGTTATACCCTATGATAGCCTCGTGGCCCTTTGAAAGTTGGGGCACAAATATCATAGGGCCGATTGACCCTTCTTCCGCGAGAGGTCATCATTTCATATTAGCTGCGACTGATTACTTTTCAAAGTGGGCGGAAGCAATTCCCCTACGCAACGTAACATCACACCATGTCTTAAAATTCTTTCGTGATCATATCGTATATCGATTCGACGTACCTCGCAGAATCATATCCGATAATGGGTCCGCATTCAAGTCTACAAAAATCAATAGTTTTGTGAGACGCCATAATATTGATTGGAGATACTCGACGATCTACTACTCTCGGGCAAATGGATTGGCCGAGGCCTTCAACAAAACCTTGGTGCAAATTGTTAAAAAGACCCTTGATGATAACAAACGACAGTGAGATGAGCGGTTGGTGGAAGCTTTGTGGGCTTATCGTACCACTTATAGAACCCCGACTCAATCCACCCCGTTTGCACTAGTGTACGGATCTGAGGCTGTTCTATCCTTGGAAATACAAATCCCTTCGCTCAGGATTGCAGTTCAGAGTCAAATTACGAATGAACAAAATGCAAAATTATGATTGGAAGAACTCGAAGGCCTTGAAGAGCGACGTCTCCAAGCTCAACAAAGTTTAGAGTTGTATAAGTCTCGTATGGTTCAAGCCCATGATAAGCTAGTGCGACTTAAGACCTTCCAAGCAGGAGACTTGGTGTTGGTCCTTCGGAGGCCTATCTTGGCCCATCGGAAGTTGAGAGGAAAATTTGAACCTACGTGGGAAGGACCCTTCGTTATAGAGACTGTCTACGAAGGAGGCTCGTATCAGTTAGTAGATTGTAAAGGAAATCACCCAATGCTGCATGTTAATGGGAGTTTCCTTAAGAAATACTATGCTTGATGTAGCTCGTTTTATCAATTAATAAAATTTTCTTCTTATTTCGCAATCCAGTTCTTTCCTTTTAAAAAAAAAATTCCCTTACTTTTAATGCTCTTTTCGCCTTCTCCTAAGGGCCGGATTGCTCCCTCCCTTAGGATCGTACCATTCGCTAGTGGTGGAGTACGCCCCTCGTGGCACCATCCTAGTTTGCCAGTTAATTTGCCTATTTGGAGTAAGTCTTCTATCAGCATCCTATAGGCCTAAGGTTGGGTGATGCCCTTCCTTAGACCCAAGGCTAGGTATTCCCTACCTTGATTTTCTAGTTGATCCGTCTACTATGAGTAAGTCTTCTATCAGTATCCTGTAGACCTGAGGTTGGGTGATGCCCTTCCTCAGACCCAAAGTTAGGTATTCCCTACTTTAGTTTCCAGTTCATTCGCCTATTTGGAGTAAGTCTTCTATCAGCATCCTATAAGTCTAAGGTTGGGTGATGCCCTTCCTTAGACCCAAGGCTAGGTATTCCCTACCTTGGTTTTCCAGTTGATCTGTCTACTATGAGTAAGTCTTCTATCAGCATCCTGTAGATCTGAGGTTGGGTGATAACCTTCCTCAGACCCAAAGTTAGGTATTCTCTACTTTGGTTTCAAGTTAATTCGCCTATTTAGAGTAAGTCTTCTATCAGCATCCTATAGGCCTAAGGTTGGGTGATGCCCTTCCTTAGACCGAAGGCTAGGTATTCCCTACCTTGGTTTTCCAGTTGATCCGTCTACTAGGAGTAAGTCTTCTATCAGCATCCTGTAGACCTGAGGTTGGGTGATGCCCTTCCTCAGACCCAAAGTTAGGTATTCCCTACTTTGATTTCCAGTTAATTCGCCTATTTGGAGTAAGTCTTCTATCAGCATCCTATAGGCCTAAGGTTGGGTGATACCCTTCCTTAGACCCAAGGCTAGGTATTCCCTACCTTGGTTTTTTCAGTTGATCCGTCTACTAGGAGTAAGTCTTCTATCAGCATCCTGTAGACCTGAGGTTGGGTGATGCCCTTCCTCAGACCCAAAGTTAGGTATTCCCTACTTTGGTTTCCAGTTAATTCGCCTATTTGGAGTAAGTCTTCTATCAGCATCCTATAGGCCTAAGGTTGGGTGATGCCCTTCCTAAGACCCAAGGCTAGGTATTCCCTACCTTGGTTTTTCAGTTGATCCGTCTACTAGGAGTAAGTCTTCTATCAGCATCCTGTAGACCTGAGGTTGGGTGATGCCCTTCCTCAGACCCAAAGTTAGGTATTCCCTACTTTGGTTTCCAGTTCATTCGCCTATTTGGAGTAAGTCTTCTATCAGCATCCTATAGACCTAAAGTTGGGTGATGTCCTTCCTTAGATCCAATGCTAGGTATTCCCTACCTTGGTTTTCCAGTTGATCTGTCTACTAGGAGTAAGTCTTCTATCAGCATCCTGTAGACCTGAGGTTGGGTGATGCCCTTCCTTAGACCCAAAGTTAGGTATTCCCTACTATGGTTTCCAGTTAATTTGCCTATTTGGAGTAAGTCTTCTATCAGCATCCTATAGGCCTAAGGTTGGGTGATGCCCTTCCTTAGACCCAAGGCTAGGTATTCCCTACCTCGATTTTCCAGTTGATCTGTCTACTAGGAGTAAGTCTTCTATCAGCATCCTGTAGACCTGAGGTTGGGTGATGCCCTTCCTCAGACCCAAAGTTAGGTATTCCCTACTTTGGTTTCGAGTTAATTCGTCTATTTGGAGTAAGTCTTCTATCAACATCCTATAGGCCTAAGGTTGGGTGATGCCCTTCCTTAGACCCAAGGCTAGGTATTCCCTACCTTGGTTTTCCAGTTGATCCGTCTACTAGGAGTAAGTCTTCTATAAGCATCCTGTAGACCTGAGGTTGGGTGATGCCCTTCCTCAAACCCAAAGTTAGGTATTCCCTACTTTGGTTTCCAGTTAATTCGCCTATTTAGAGTAAGTCTTCTATCAACATTCTATAGGCCTAAGGTTGGGTGATGCCCTTCCTTAGACCCAAGGCTAGGTATTTCCTACCTTAGTTTTTCAGTTAATCTGTCTACTAGGAGTAAGTCTTCTATCAGCATCCTGTAGGCCTAAGGTTGGGTGATGCCTTTCCTTAGAGCCAAAGTTAGGTATTCCCTAATTTGGTTTCCAGTTAATTTGCCTATTTGGAGTAAGTCTTCTATCAGCATCCTATAGGCCTAAGGTTGGGTGATGCCCTTCCTTAGACCCAAAGCTAAGTATTCCCTACTTTGGTTTCCCAGTTGATCTGTCTACTAGGAGTAAGTCTTCTATCAGCATCCTGTAGACCTAAGGTTGGGTGATGCCCTTCCTTAGACCCAAAGCTAGGTATTCCCTACTTTGGTTTCCCAGTTGATCTGTCTACTAGGACTAAGTCTTCTATCAGCATCCTGTAGACCTAAGGTTGGGTGATGCCCTTCCTTAGACTCAAGGTTAGGTACTCCCTACTTTGGTTTATCCAGCTCTCCTATCCATTAGGTGTAAGCCTTCTATCAGCATCCTATGGGCCTTAGGTGGGGTGATCCTCTGCCTTACACTTTTAAGATCCTACTCCTATTCAGTCAACGCCAATGTGTGCAGCAGAAGTTCCTTCTACCACACACATTGGGGGTCCATTTGTTGACCTCATTTTTGTATGAGGTCACTAAGGCCCTTCCAAACTCCAAATTAATTCTAGATCCTAGGATCCACTCTAGAACTTAGGATTCTTTCATAGAGCCAGACCTTAGGGCCTACTCTAGAGCCTAGGATTCCCTTAGATCCTAGATCTTAGAACTCTTCTAGATCTTAGGACCACTCCAACTTCAAATCAATCCCCACTCTTGATCAACCTCAACCTCAAATAAATTCCTACATTTGACCAACTCCAACTTCAATTTGATTCCTGCTTTTGATCAATTTAAATCTCAAACTTCATTCAACTCAAATTCAAATTAATTCAAATTTCAAACATGTCCAAACTTTGATCCAATCAATTTGACAATTCAACCTTCAACTTAGACTTTGATCCAAACTTCAATCTAGCTTTTACCTCATCCATTCATTAACAATCACCACATTATTGTAAATGATTTGGATACTTCAATACTAATCATTCAAACTTAAAATCCATTCCAAATCCAGAAATCCAAACTCAAATTCAAAGTCTTAAGGTCTATTCCTAAAGACCCTTTTTAAAGAATTTTAAAACATTTCAAAACCCAGTCAAATGGTCTCTGATTCAGGGCCTATCACTTGCAAAGTGATAAGACATGTCTCTAGAGGTTACCCTCCAACTTTGAGCTCATTCTGAGGTCTCTAACCCCAGAATCTGAATTAAAATCCAAATGCTGTAAAACCTTCAAATATTTACAGCCTATGCCACTGAACCTAACCCCTTTGAGATCTTGACCTTGGAACCCTTATCAAAGCCTCCAATCACTTCCAGACTCTTGATTTTAACCCATTGAGCAGTAAACTGCATTTTCCAGACCCATTTTTGACCAATAGTTGACCAATAGTCATAATTGACCAAAATACCCTTATGGGATTTCAAATGGTCATTTCAACTCAAATCAATTCCAAACTCTTTGAAAACACTTTCAATGAATATCAAATATCAAACCCAACTTGTTGAACTCAAACCCAGACCTTGGGTCAACCTGGTTGACCAAGTCAACCAAGTTTGACCCATGGACCCATACACCCTTCTCTTTCAAATTTTTGAATCTAGTCCATTCCAAGTCCTTTGAATGTATGGGATGAACCCTTGGGTACCCAAGAGACCCCTCTTGGTGACCCAAGCCTTGGGCTCACTTGGGTTAGCCATATGGCTTGACCCAAGTGACCAAAGAGAGGTCTCCCTTGAGCCATCTTTTAATCTTAATCAAATTGAATACAAATCAAGGTGCTATTGAGTTTCCATTGACCCAATACACCTTCCTTGATCAGCCCAATCCTTGGGCTCACTTGGGTCAAGAGTTAGGCTAACCCAAAGTGCCCAAAAGCACTTGGGATTGAGCCAACTCTCAACCTAAGCCCAATTGAACCTGATCAACACCTCCCATAGGTGGCCCTAGGTCCAATACACCCCCTCCAGCCAGCCCATGTCTTGGGCTAGCTTGGGTCAATAGTTAGGCTAACCCAAAGTAGCCAAAAACACTTGGACCCGAGCCATTTTCCAACTTAGATCAAATTGGACCCAATTGCCACTTGCATTGGGTGCACCAGACCCAGACCCACTTCCCACCTCAAGCCCAGGGTCTGGCCTGACCTGGGTTGAGCCCAAATCAACCCGAACCGAGCAGATTTGGATCAACCTGAGCCAACCTTTGACACAGACCAAATTGGACCCAATCTCCACTTGCATTGGGTGCACCAGACCCAGACCTACCTCCCATATCTAGTCCAGGGTCTGACCTGACTTGGATCGAGCTCAATTCGACTCAAACCAAGCAGGTTTGAGCCCAACCGAGCCACCGGATCGATCCCGGCTTCCCCAGACCAATTTGACTCCACTCTCAGTTCCAGTGTGTCCCCATCGGCCTACCCTGGTCAACCCGACCCAGACCATGGCCGGCGGCGGTCGGAACCAATGGAGAGCAAGTTCCGGTGGTCCCCCCAGGCCGATCCTGACCGAAAGCCTTCCAAAGTCTGTGGCTCGTCGGCTTGAGGCTCACGAGCTCTCTGGAATGGTGCCCCTTTCCACTTGGCATCAATCCGAGACCCCCTCCGATTCAATCCTGGCCGTCCGAGCTCGTGGGAGGAGGCTGAATAGGCTGGTGCTCCACAGAGCTCAATCATCAATCCCAGCACTTCAAAACGACTCTCCAGAGTTCCCTCAATCTCTCAGCATCTCCCCTCAAGCTCCCAGACCTCTCCTTTCATTACTTCGAGCGAATTCCGGCGAAAGGCTTCGGCGTCCCGCTCAAAGTCCTACCTCCGGCCATCCTCCAGTCGCGGTCTCTGAAGGAAACCTGCTCGCCTTTGTCCCCTGAAGCTTCCAGATAGAGAAGCTCATCCGTTGAGACTTTCTCTGCGGTAATTCCTTCATCCCGAGCTCCCTAGCTAGGTAGTCCGGTCAAGTGTGAAGGAAACCTTCACCCCAACGGATTTCCACCGTTGGATTGAAGGTTTTCACCCCCCTGATCCTCCCTGTGAAATTTCGTTGAAGTTCGCCGGCGGGATCAATCGGATCACGCCGGAGAAGGTTTACGGCCTCGGATAAGAGCGGAGGTTGAAGATAAAATCTCAGCCGTTGATTCCGATCAACGGCTCGGATTAGATCCCGCTGTTTCGGAGCGCGTCTGATCCCAGCCGTCCGATCCGCCATCTGACGGCTGTGGTTAATCCGACCGTTAACAGTTGGCGCCAATGATTGCCCAGCCAATCAGCGCGCGGCGCGTGTAAAGGGAGCGCTAACTGTGTAATGGCCGAATTAATAATTCTAGAAATTCAAGAGAACTTTGGAAATTCATATCTCCCTGCACACTTGTCCAAAATAGATGTTCTTAGGCTCATTGGAAAGGTCTCAGGGAGACCTATAAAAGACCTATGGTTCCATGCCCTGGTTAGGTCAGTGTTAGGTTTAATTTAAGTTTGAGCATTTTGTTAATTTCTTTAATTATGCTTTAAATATAAGTCCACCAGGCATGGAATTTTGGGAGATTGAATTTGAACATGTTTTTGACATGTCTAAATTTTATCTCCCCTTTTTAAGGTGTTCAAGGGCAATTTTCACAAATTTCAAATTTAAGGGTCATGATTTGACCCTTAAATTCAAAAATGGGGTATAGACCTATCCAATGGGATTTAGGGTGTGATTTTTTGTGTGCTGCTGATGTGTAGGATAAGGAGTGTAGAGCCACTAATTTTGCCCCAATCCAAGCTTAGGATACACCCCTATAGTAGTTTGAAGGTGACTTAGAGCTCACCTTAGGTGGTTTAGTTAACCACCTTAGAATACTCCATTTGAGCTCAAATTTGGTGGGTTTAGTCCTTAGGATCAGGTGATCCTGTGGTCCAAATTTCATCAAATTTAGAGTCCATTTGGTTTCCCAAGTAGGGACCATAATAACCCCCCTTAGAAATAACCCTTTAGCCTTAATAAAATTCTAATAATTTTAATTTAATTTTTAAAATTCCTTAAAATACCCTCAACTAACTTAAATTTATCTCTTAATCAGTGAAAATTGAAATCACTTTAATTGGACATTAAAATCCATTCTAATTTAATTTTAATCAAAATCAATGTTTAATCACTTTTAATTAATTAAAAATTATTAAAAATCCCAAAAAAATCTTTAAACACTTTCTGATCTCTCCTTAGATCATTTCTGATCTTTGGAGTTGATTTCAAGAAGTTTGGGACTCATTTGGGATCAAATCACTAAAATGACCCTTAATTGAAATAATTTAATAATTCCAATAAATACCCAAACTTCCAAAATCTATAACTAATTGAAGAAAATTCCAAATCAATCAAACTCAGTGGCTAATAACTCTAATTAAAATCTAGTATTTTCTAAAAATTTCAAACCCTCAAAATCTGGTCAAAGTAAAAAACTCAACATTTTGGTCAACTCTAGGTCAAAACCGGGTCAAAACTCTAAAAATCATAACTTTTGATATAAAACTCCAAATTGAGTATGCCAACTGTCTAACAACTCATAATAAGGTCTAGTATTTGTTAAAAATCTGAAACCCTTAAGATTAACTCTAATTTTAAAAGTCAAATTTTGACCCCTTAATTAGCATATCCGGATGACCTCCAAAAGTTATTAACTCCTCCAAATTTCAGAATTTTCTTAATAGGTTAATAAAATTCCCAACTAATCTTTAAAAATCATTAACTAACTCATTCTTATATTAATCCATTCTTTTAATTCCAACCAATTTAAATAACTTAATCAACCCCGATTGCTACTAGGTAACCCAGGCCTACGAGACTATTAGCTTAGCCCCAAGGAAGTTGAAATAAACTTCACGGCCTCGGTGTGAAATAAAGGTAGTAATCAATTAACTTTTAAAACATGTCTAATTAAAATTCTTAATCTACTAATACTTAAATTTTAATCTAAATCCCCTTTTAAGCCTTAACAAACCCAGATTTTTAGACAACTTCAACTAATAACCCACTTTAGGATCTATCCCAGCCACACGACCTTTCTCACACACTTTAGATGATGTGCTAGGACAACCAACTTTAGATCTAGGTTAGCCCGGTGTTTACTTTACTGCTGTGTGCCGGATTTTTCGTAGTTTTCACTGCATGTTGTGGATGAAATTGCTTTGTTGTGTCTGCTTACTTTTTCTGTACTCTGTGGATGGATTGATGTGTTTGGCGACTATATTACCCTTAGGTTAGGTACGATCTGGATGTTGACACAGTTTTCTGCAGGTGGCCACGCTCATGCAGGGCAATATAAAAAGGGGGCAAATCAAAAAATGCATAAATATTACAAACTCTTTGCACAGGTGCTTCAGCTGCCAAAGCCCCCAAATCATAAAAAGAGCGTGGCCAGTGTGTTTACTTTCTTTTCTGCTCATATACAACTGCTTGGGAATAACTGCTTTTTATATATCAATTGCTTAGGATAACCTTGCAGGTGAGTCTAGGTTTTTCTATTCTGATATCAATGTAATTTGTGTAAGTGACAAGTATTGTGAAAGTTGATTTTGAGTTGAGATACATAGATCCAAAGCTTGGATTCCAAAGAGGAAAGAATACTCCTTTGGGGAACACTCCTTTTCCATTTGGAAATCCAAATTTGGATCATACCTTTTCCTTACCCAAAGAGGAAAGAGTGGCCTTCCCCTTAAAGGAAGTGCCCTCTTATCCATTTGGGTAATTCACTACGAAGATTCCAAGAAGATTGAAGAAAAGGAGTCTAAAGAAGAATGAGATTGAAGATTTGAGGATTTGAAGATTGAGAGTATCCCGCTCAACATAGCTTGCGTCATTATTAGTCTTGAAATCCGGGTTGTTGTCAGTGGTGCCCGACAACTTTACTTTCTGCAAAACTCTGGTTTGTAATAAGCAAGGCAATTCTGCCTATGGACATTTATTAATTAATTTATATTTGATGTGATGATTTGATTGCCTTTAGGATTACTTGTTTTTACTAGTTTTTTGGCGATTGTATGCCGCTTTTTTGTTTTCGCCTGGATACGTGAGACTCGTGAGGGTGTGAAAGTTTTCTACAACCTTAAAAGTCCAAAATTTTAGTGAGTCTAAACAACATAGAAAGATAACAAACCTAGGGAATTAGCCGGGGATCAACCCCGGGGTCGCATGCATATTTCTGCATTATTCTTTCCTTGCTTTAGACCCTTCCCCGCCTGCGGGTAGAGTCCGGATAGTCTGACCTATGAGGACGAGGTGCCGGACCTGGGGAAGTCCAGTCTTCTAAAAATTATTTTTCTAAGCTTGTTTTTAAAATTTCAAGCATATCTGATTTAGAGTTATTAACCAGCATGCATTGCATTAGAAATGAATTAAAAGAGTCAAAATTTTAATCTCATCAGTTTTAGCATTTTTGCACCCAACATAAGTCAAAGGGGCCAATTAGGAGAATCTCTAGACGTCGGCCCCAACTCTCCAAAACTTTAAATATAACGTCCATACCACTCTTTCATAAAAGACCGGATTCATATATTTTAAGTCGATCAGGTGGTTAGCTGGCTCCCCAATCCAGGCCGAGGTAAGTCCAGATCTTGCACTGCATTAGTTAGGATCGGACGACTGTGGTCTAGTGTCCAAAACAGATTTAGGTTCCGTGGCAGATCTTTGATTATAAGACCCCAAACTTCAGGAATATAGTCCCAAATTTCTAATAAAATACTTAACTCCAATTAAAGCTTCATTTCAATCCTAAAACATAAAGCCCAACACTTAGATTAAGTTGGGACACTTTCGGATGGTTCTGAAATCTCAAAGTGTCCCCTACCTCTCCTCTTTTAACTCCGTTAATAACTGCTCAATTTTGATCCATTCCCTTTTGAGTTTCTAAAATTCGTCTCTTTTTTTGATATCATTCCTAGAAAATCTAACAAAATTCTGCCACCATTTTAATCGGAAGTTTTCGTAGGAATTTTATCTCCCTACGATGTAATTAACTACGAGGGCTTGCGCTCGTAGGAGATTTGGAACCCATACACACACCTGATTTTAAAATTGATTTTTCAAAGTTCAATTGGATTTCTTTGAGAAAAAATTTAAAATACTAGTGATCGTTATTATAACAATCAAAGAATTATCATCGAATAATATTTTCTCCCTACAGGGAGATACACTTTTCTTTGATAAGGCTTTGGATGTGAAATCAACGATCACACTTCTTGAATATTATGGTTGGATATTCAGTAGAATCGCATTTTGACCCTTCGGGGTCATATGAAGTTCTCTTTAGCATCCGACCACGATATTCAAGATGAATTTCATAATTCTAAATCTGAATAGGGTTATGAAATTTTATTTTCACCTCTCGAGGTGAAATATTTTTTTCTAACGAGACAATTTGATTTTAGAATTCAATTTTAAGTCCTAAAGAAAACTAATATTTTTTTAAAAATATATTTTCAAAATTCCACCAACAGTGTGTGACGAAGGTCGTGTGGTTGGGTTAGATCCTAAATTGGGTAGTTAGTTAGAGTTGTCTAATGTTCATAATTTATTAAGGCTTAAGGGGAGGTTTATGTTACAATAACAACAACAACAACATCAAGCCTTTATCCCACTACGTGGGCTCAACTACATGAATCCTTTTTTTCTATTGTGTCCTATTAAAAGTTAAATTTTTGTTTAAATCTAATAAAGAATTGTCATTCCTAATATTTTCTAACTAAGTCTTTTTAGGTCTACCCCTACCTTTCATAACACAAGTAAAATCTAATACCTCTACTCTCCTAACTGGGTCATCGGAAGGCCGCCTTTTTATGTGACCAAACCATCTAAGGCGACTCTCTCTAATCTTATCTTCTACTGGAGCTACTCCAACCTTTTCACGTATATGCTCATTTTGTATCCTATCTCTAAGGGTAAAGCCACTCATCCACCTGAGCATCCTCATCTCTTCCACACTTAACTTAGTATTATGCTTCTCTTTTAATGGCCAACATTCGGCACCATAAAGCATTGCAGGCCTCACTACCATCTTATAGAATTTCCCCTTAAGTTTGAGGGGTATATTTCTATCACATAACAAGCCCGATGCATTCCTCCACTTCAACCATCCAACTTGAATTCTGTTGATAATATCCCCATCTATTTCACTATCAATCTGAATAATATATCCAAGATATCTAAAACATGTACTCTTATTAATGACTTGATCGCCCAAAGTCACAATCCCCTCACTAGGTCTATTACTACTAAAATTACACTCCATATATTCCGTTTTAGATCTATTCGTGAAAACCTTTAGACTCTAAGGTTGACCTCCATAATTCAAGTTTACCTTCAACTCCCTCTCTAGTCTTATCAACAAGAAGAATATCATCAGCAAAAAGCAAACACCAGGGTACATCCTCTTGCAAATGTCTAGTGAGAAGATCCATGATTAAAGCAAAAATATATGGGCTTAAGGCTGATCCTTGATGTAACCCAACTGAAATAGGAAAATACTTGGTAAAACCACCTTGTGTTTGAACACAAGTAATAGCTCATGCATACATATCTTTAATGCTTTGAATATAAGCATTATTGACTCCTTTCTTTTTAAGAACTCTCCATAGCACTTCTCTTGGAACTTTATCATATGCTTTTTCTAAATCAATAAATATCATATGTAGATTCTCCTTATTTTCTCTATATTTCTCCATCGAACCTCTTAATAAATGTATGGCTTCCAGAGTCGACCTACCTGGCATGAATCCAAATTGATTTTCAGAAACATTAGTATCATGCCGCAACCTATGCTCCATAACTCGCTCCCATAGTTTTAAAGTATGACACATTAACTTAATACCTCTATAATTCGTATAATCTTGTGCATCACCTTTATTCTTAAAAATAGGAATTAACACACTTATTCTCCACTCATCTGGCATCTTTTTAGTCTTCAAAATAGTATTAAAAAGTTTAGTAAGCCAAGAAATCCCTTCATCTCCTAAGCATTTCCACACCTCTATTGGAATATCATCAGGCCCAACAGCTTTTCCACCCTTCATTTTCTTTAAAGCCTCTCTAACTTAAGTTTTCTAATACGCCGATAAAAACAAAAATCTTTATTTTTATTTAGGATGCTAAGGTCACTATAGTCAATCTTAATTTTATAATCTTCATTAAAAAGTTCAACAAAATATCTCATCCACCTTTGTTTAATATCATCTAAACGATCTAATTTTCTAATAAGAAAATAGTAAATCTGGGTTGTACTATATCCATTTTTATAAGTGATGAGATGCTCATTCCTTTTATTAAATAAGGTATTAGCAATTGAAAAATCATATGCTAAACAAAAATCTAATATGGTCTTTTCATCTTCATTCGTCGTTCCAAAATCATGGCCACCATGGATGCTTTTAAAATCATCTACCTCTCTACCAACATGTCCATTAAAATCTCCTCTAATAAAAACTTTTTCTTCAAGAGGTATCTTTTGTATTAATTCTTCTAAGTCATTACAAAAATTTAATTTAGAACTCATATCCAAACCTACTTGAGGAGAAAAAGCACTTATAATATTAACAATCTTATCATCAACAATAATCTTTAAAGTTTTAATTCTATCTCCAATCCAATTAATTTTTATAACATTATCCTTTAAACTCTTATCTATAATAACACCTACACCATTTCTAGTACGACTCCTACCCGAATACCAAAGTTTAAATCATAAACTATCAATTTCCTTAGTCTTCTCTCAAACCCACTTAGTTTCCTGAATGCACAAAATATTTAACTTCCTATGAATCATAATATATATTAATTCCATTAATTTTTATGTAAGGGAACCTATATTCTAAGTTCATATCCTAATTTTAGTTTCAAGGACTAGATTCTTTGCCCACATCCATCCTTGATGTGGGAACCCTTGCCTATTTAATACTGCACCAGGGCGCCGATGCAGCGGCCCTTGCACACTTGTCACTGTATTCAGGCCATACAGCGCGTCGCTTCCAAGGGACTCCCTAGCATTAACACAATTTCTTAAAGGATTCATGTCATTATTGTTCGACAAGTTTTACACTGGCTGTCAAGTACCTAACGCAACCCTCCACTTTTCTCATACAGGACTGGGGAGGTTTATGTTAGAGTTTAAAAATTAATATATTAAGAATTAATTAAAATATATTTTTAAATTTAAATGATTACTACTTTTGTTTCACACCGAGGCCGTGAAGTTTATTTCATCTTCCTTGGAACTAAGCTAATAGTCTCGTAGGCCTAGGTTACGAGAAATAATCATGTTTAATTAAGTTAATTTAGTTGATTAAAAATAAAAGGTATATTAATGTTAAATATTTTAGTTAGCGATTGATTTTAGGAGATTGGTTGAGCAATTTAATATTCAAGTTAAAGAATTACAAAGTTTTAAAGAATTATTGAATTTTCCAAATTATCTTAATGTGCTAATTAAGGGGTTAACAGTTGAGTTTTAAAATTAAAATTAATATTAAATATTTCATATTTTTAATAAATATTAGACCTTATTATGAGTTATTAGACTATTAGCAAGCTTAATTTGGAGTTTTCTATGAAAAATTATGAATTTTAAAAGTTTTTTACCTCATTTTAACCTAGGTTTAGCCAACTGTTGACTTTTTGACTTTGATTAGATTTTAATTTGACATTTTTAAAAAACACTAGAACTTACATGGAGTTGAATGACACTAAGTTTGGTCAATTTAGATTTTTCTGTAATTAGTTATGAATTTTGGAAATTTGGTATTTAATTGAATTTTAAAATTTATTTAATTAGGAAAGTTTTGAATGTTTTGATCCAAATCAACTCTAAACTACATGGAATCACCCCCAAAAATAAATAATGATCCAAGGGGGTGTTTCCAAGTGTTTGGATTTTTTTGGGATTTTTATTAATTTTGAATTAATTAAATAATTAAATATTAATTTCTAATAAAAATTAAATTAAAATTAAATTAAAGATCTTACATTATGGCTTTTATTTTTCCTAGATAGAAGACCAAATTTCGGTCATTTTCAGATATTATTTATATTTTCTAGATTAAAATTTGATTTATTGTGAATTTTTGAATTTTCTGGGATCATAAATGGGTTGAATTTTGATAAGGTAAATTATTTGACCTAATGTGCTACAAATTCAATCAAATTTAAACGTATGGTTCAAAATATCACTAGATTTACTGTGTTCAAGTTTCACTCTTATTGGGTGTGAGTACAGCTCCCTAAAAATTTTCTAAGTTTTTTAGATATTTTCTTAATTATTTTCCTTAGGTGTCTTTACTGTTCAAATGGGCTTAACATTTGGTTTGACTAACCCTGGGATATATATAATTACACCACAGAAATTTCACAACAAAATATTAAAAATCTAAGGAGTTATTAATTTTTAAAACTTTGGATCCAAAATGAACCCATTACCTTGAAAATTCTCATCATAAAAAATTACAAAGCATCTAACCCTAGATAATTCACAAAATATGCCTAAGATGCTCAAGAACATTCCACCATCCTGGATTGCAAGAAAATAAAAAAAATAAATTCAAATAAATGCAATTTTCTCATAATCTAGAGCTCAAAATAAAGTAAAATTAATTTTATTAAATACTATGTTAAATTATCTTTCAAATGAGACCAAGAATGTCCAATTTGGTGAAAACCTCAATTTTCTGTGAATTTTAGAAGATATAGGCATTGTTTTAATTTTTTAAGACCATTAATGGTCAAATTAGGCGCCGCCACCGCCTTATTAATTATTAGGCCGTATGATGGCATAGCGCCACGTCCCAGCAAGATGTCGGCTCGAGGGATGACCACTTAACCACATTAGATTAAAGATCCTACCATTGGATTGACAACGGGAGGGGCCAACAAGTCAAATCAAGCCACGTGGCATCTTGCGGTCCAAATTGACCCGCGCATGAGTCCAGGTGAAGAGGCTCAATCGGAGGGGGCTACGTAGCCAATTCTAAGTCAAATTTGGTCAAAATTTTTCAAATAATCATATCTTCTAAAATATAACGAAATTTGAAACACAGATATAGGGTAATGTAGTCTTCCAACACCTAAAGTTTGGAGGCTTCATGTGTTGTAGATTTGCTGGAGTTTTAAATTAAAATTTTAGATAAAAGTTAAGATATCTTATAATCCTGTGGATGTATTTAGATGAACTTGAGCTTGTTGGAAAGGTATTACAATTCTTTACAACTTCTTTTAAGGGTCCAAGAGCTTTGGATGGTTGGATCGAACTCTGTTACAATAATTATCCTTTCTCTCTCTTGCTCTCTCTCTCTCTTATCAATTTGTGCTCTCATAATTTTCAACAACCACTCTAAAGGCTAGAGGAGCCTTATTTATAGATAGAGAGCTTATGTTGTGGTTGGGATGGGATAAAAATTGCTAGGATTAAAGAATTTGGAAGAGAGTGAATGGGGCCAAGACTTTGTGTTGAATTAACCATGATGCCTACCTTCTAAAGATAGACTAGGCTTAATTAGAGAGATAGGGAAGTTTTATGGTATTTCCAAGTGTCCTAATCAGCCATAAAAATGTATGGATAAGTTTGGATTATAAAGGAGGATTAAGCTTAAGATGGGTTTGACCAAGTTTAACCCTCTTAATCCTCCACGCTCTTTACAAGCAGGACAATGTGAGGGCAGATTAGATTGACTAACCATTGAGAATAACGGCTCTTGCCAGCGCACCCCGACGGATAGTAATATATATCACTTGATCATAACAACGGGTTTTCCCCACCCAATACATCACCTCGAGTGGGTTTTATTTGATAGTGGGACTTGGTTTTCCTACCGACGCAAGCCCTCAAAGATAATTACATCTCGAGCCTGGGGCCCGAGAATACTCTCAATTAAGGATTCGACATTATCCCTTTAAAGTGGGATTGACACATAAAAGGGTGGACTAGGAAATCCTACCCAAAGGGAAAGAAATAATTCAAAGTGGCTTAATGAACACACACGTCCCATACTAACATCCGGTGGGACTAAGGTATTAAAAAGAAATTGGAAAAAAGAAAATCAAGCACTCAAAGTATATAGGAGAGAAGATAAAAGTGGTGTCATCCATATGATGTGGATAAGTATGATTATAGTCCCTAAAGAATAGGGAGCTTACCCCTCAATGAGGCATACTACTATACATCAAATGTAGTAGCCTTGAATCCTAAATCTAGAGTGGGTTTAGTGTTCTACACAGTACTAACACCCATATCCCAGCTAATGCACTTAAGCTTATATCATGCTTGAAAAGGAAAGCCAACTTTAAGCACATAAAATCTATGATGTCCTGTCTTTATGAAAGATGGGTGGGTAGATAAGTTTTTAGAAGTAAGACCAACATCTAGAGAGTTTCTTAATTGGCATTGGTCTTATGTAGAATGAATGCTTATAGAGCTAATGTAATTAGAATTTTAATTTAGTTGATTTCTAATGCGATGCATGCTGGTTGAAATTCTCCAAATCAGATATGCCTAGAATTTGAAAAAAAACGTTTATAAAAATAATTTTTAAAAATGATTGGACTTCCCCAGGTCCAGCACCTCATCCTCATAGGCCAGATTATCCGGACTCTACCCGCAGGCGGGGAAGTGTCTTATAGTAAGGAGAAAGAGAATATATTGATATGCATATGAACCCAGACAATTCTGACTATTTCCTAGGTTGTTAGGTTTCTATGTTATTTAATTTCTGAAATATTAGTTTTTCATTATAAGTTAAAAAATATGTTTGTCTTTAAAAAACCTAGCGAGATTAGGTCACACACATACAAGAAATAAATATAAAAAAAACATGCAAGTTTTAATGTACACACAAAATAAATACACTAATATAAGTAAAACCAAGTAGAGTAAAATAAGAAAGTCCAAAGTACAAGACAAATGTCGTATATAGTACAACTCAGACTACAAAAAAGTGATGGTGGTCAGGCCCCATTGGTAATAATCTGAATTCTAGTCCTACTGAATGACACAAGTCTTAAAAGCCAGACATTTAGTCCTTTATTCTTCATTTTCAATTAGATCATCTTCAGGTGGGTCACTTTCCTTCAGGTCGTCTTCCTTCGGATCACCTTCTTTCAGGTCGTCCTTCTTTGGATCGTCCTCCATAAAGGTACCAAAATAAATAAAAAATTCCCTATAAATGGCCTTTCTTTTTCTCTTTGGGTATTGAGTATTTGAAATGCCTCGCTTTTAAAGACTTCATAACTTGATAGAAATTATATTAAATTACATTTTGAAAAAGAAAATCTAGACTCAGACTAAACCTACAAGGTTGTCCTAAGTTAAATATCCTAGGCAGTTTATATATCACTTCTCAAGCAGTTATATATGTGCACAAAAGAAAACACACTTGGTCACCTATAGCAAGCATTTATAATTATTAATCACTTTAGCCTCCCTTTTATTTTAACGTTGCATGAGTGTGACCACATGCATAAGATTGAATTAGTATAAATCATCCCTAACCTAGGGGTAGATCGAATGTATAAATAATCATATTACAAATAAAGTGCAATATCATAATAAAATAAACACTCACATATATTAAAATCAACCAGCACACATGCCACATACAAAAGCACCACAACATAGAAAACATCACAGAAAAAAGAAAGCACTGACCTAACCTAGAGCTAGAAGTAGTGCCTTAGCTAACAATTCTATGTGTGTGTAATAGGTTGTGAGGCTTTGGGTATGTCCTATGTCGAGTAGTTGGTTCAAGTAATTTTTTGTTCAAGTTTGATGTAGGTTAAAAGGGGAAGTTTAATTAAAGTTAAAGTAATAATGGATTGGGGTCCATTTTAGTAAATTTTAGTTTATGGATCCATTTTAATGCTTATGATAGTGTTCTTTAAAGTTTAAATTGAGTTAGCCTGTTTTAGAAGGTCCGGGGTCATCCTACACGTTAAGCTAAGAGTCCAAAAAGTCACTTTTAGAAATAGGTTGTGTGTTAAGATTCTACCCTAGCTCATAAATTTTTTTTAAGTTTGCTATCCTTAGGGTGTCACTACGTTAAGTAGGTTTGAATTAAGTTTTTGGGGTAACATAAAGGGAAATGCAGCAAACGTAAACACATAAAGACCTTAGATCTAGAAGAGCCTAAATTAGATGCTCGTGCATCCTACACATGCAAAAAATGATAAAATAAAAAGTAAGCATGCTTATCAAAGTGATTAATGGATGATTGGAGCTCAATCACCCACCAATCCACCCCCCATGAATGTTATTCAAATGCACTACATATGTTCAAAATTCCACGAAGTGGATCCCCCAAAATGAGGAAATTTAAAATATATGTAATTTAATAATAGTTTAAAAATACACTCAAATAAATATATATAAATTTTAAAAAATTATGTAATTAAAAATAAATCCATTTTTAAAGATAAATAATTATAGGGGAGATCCATTGGTCAGTCGGGTGAGGTTTTAAAATAATTAGTATTATGTTTATCTACATAATATTTAAATAATGAAAATAATTCAATAATAAATAAATAATCCAGAAAAAGTATGTTTTGATACCTGAAAATAATTTTTAGATTAAAATTCATTATTTTATGAAACATTTAAGGTATTATACATAAAATTCTGATTTAAAATGAATTAATCATGAATTTTTTAAGTTTAAATGATTAAAAAAGGTATTTTTAAATAATTTAGAATAATTAATGTTTAAAAGTAATAGTTAACTTAAATTAAATTAATTAGTAAAGTCCTCTGAAATTTAAAATAATTTAGTAAAGATAATATTTCATAAATTTTGAAAAATAAATAAAGTTTAAATTAATTAATTATTAATTACATAGTTTAAATAAATAAATAATTAAAATAATTTGAATTAGAAAAATATTATTAATTTAAAATTAAATAATAAAAATACTTTCTGATTTTACAAAAAATATTATTATTTAAAAATATTCATTAATAGTATATTTATTTACTTAAATAATAATAACATATTAATTTATATAATGATTATTTAAAAATAATTAAATATTAAGAATATTTTTTAAATTAAAATATGTTTAAACATTAATCTTAAATGGCAAAAATAAAATTGAAAATAAAATTGTAAACATATATATATATATATATATATATATATATATATATATATATATATATATATATATATATAAGTTTTTAATTAATTATTAATAAAAATAATTAACCATTAATAATAAATTAATTTAAAATATAATTAATATCTAAAACTAGTTTTATTTTTTAAATAAGAAAATAATTTTCTTAAAATTTTAGTGTATAATATGTATTTTTTATTTTAAAATAGTTTATAATAAATACTTAATGAAATTTAAATTAAAAATGTATTAAAAAAAATTAAAATCAATTAAAAAAAAAAACGACGGTGAGCGACACCTAGCAACCTTGAATTGGCTCCCAGAACCTTGTATGCGATTTGGCAATCATTACCAATGATTGCACAGCCGCGCAATGATTGGTAATGATTAGTGCGGTACTGAGATTAATGCCCACAACTTAACCACAACAGATGCGGGAGCGGACTGTCTGACTTTTTACGGTATGAGATGGACTGTCCTGATCTTGCCAGACCGAGAGTGGAGCTGCAAGATCGCTTCCGCGGTTCGGAGGAAAATGCGAAACGATGAGGTCTAAGCCATTGATCAAATGATCAACGACAAAGATTTTGTACCTTTGGACCTAGGGTGAACCCGAGACTCAAAAGAGATTTTTGTATCATTCTCACAAACGGTATGATAGAAATCAATAAAATTTAAACACAAGTAATATGCATGAAGAGCATCCTTGGGGGACCAAAGTGCGGCCTAAAACGTGTTGTATGAAAAGTTATATAAAGCTAAGTGTGGTTATCTAAATTTAAGGTTTTTGAAGGATCTCACTGTTGGATCTTCAAGATCTTGAAAAGATTGAGCTTGTAGATTGTCCTTATACAAGCTCCTAGTCTATCTCGAGCTTTGAAATGCGTTGGATCGTCGTGTAGGAAGCTTTGAAGCATTGGGGTTTGGGGTCGTCGGAAACTTTCAGGTGGCGGCTTGGGACTGTCAGGTTTTGACTTTGGAAGATGGGATGGAGTTAGGAGAGCTCTCAAACAAAAGTTTTCGGGCTTAGGTGGGTTAGGGAAAGAATAATTGCAAAAGAGCTTCCAATGAACCCAAAAAACCATATTTATTGCCCTAAGGTTTTAACCAACGACCAAGATCGAATCCCTGATCAATTAGGAGGGAAACCAATTTGATTTAGCCATGGGTTGCTCTAGGCAATAAAATGAAAGATTTAAATCCATTAAATAGGTCTTAATTTCACCTAAATAAGTTAAATTTGACCAAGGTGGACTATTGTTGACCTGATCAACCTAGTCAATAAGACCCAATGGGGAAGAGGGTTGAGTCCAAGAAGAGTTTGAAATGGGTTTGAATTAATTTATGCTCAAATGGGTCTAAGTGGGTCAACCTGGATTGACTTAGTCAATTAGGTTGACCCTGGGCATAGGATTGAGCCCAGTAGGTTAGGTCTGACCCACTGATTCCAACGGTGGTGAGTTGAGCTCAAGAAGTTCTGGAATGGATTTGAAATCAAAAGGAGAGGGTATGGGTCAATTTGGGTCAACCTGGGTTGACTTGATCAACCAGGTTGACCTAGGGCCTGGGCTTGGGCTCAACAAACCTGGTTTGACCCACTAAACTCAAGGGAGGCGGTCTTAGGGCCTGACTTGGTTAATTTGATCAACTCCTTTGACCAAAATTTTTGGTGAAATCAAGGTCAACAGGAGGGGATATACCTCAAGCTAAGGAGTCTTTGAAGTTAGGGGGAAAAGGGCCTTCTCTTTACTATTGCTTGATTGATCGCCTTATGCCTTATTATGACACTAACAATTCGAGGAAATGTCACATAATGAGAAAAATAATATTTTTGCACCATTCTTGCACACCAATCTCTTGGACACCTTTCAAGAGATCTCTCATGTTCTCTCCAAATTCTCTCACCTTCACTCTCAAACAATACTACAAGACTCCCAATAACTCTCTCTCTCTCTCTCTCTCTCTCTCTCTCTCTCTCTCTCTCTCTCTCTCTCTCAACCCTCTTAGATCTCCCAACCTTATTAACCCTTGATAGTCAGAGACACCATAAGCCAAAGACATGTTCTCAACTTTAAACATGAGTATTTATATTAGGTTATAATCAAATCCTAAAAATCTTGATTTAGTTAATGCCACAGATAAATCATACAGTACAAACTATGAATATGACAATACATGGTCTAAATGAGATTTGTGTAAACAAGCATTTTGTTTGCTCATACTATATGATCGTAAATTACGATCTTCATAGTATTAGCAACTAAGAGCTTTGGGTCATTCTGTTCAAACAAAGTTCATCCATGCAAGCTCTATATTTACTCATATTATAAGAATAAGATCATACAATGCAATATCTGCTCTGATTTGATATCTTGATTTCAGTTTTCAAAATAGATAAATAATAATGCAAGGAATTAAGTTTTGTATTATACAAATAAGTTCATCCGGAATGAACAATTCAAGAATTGAATTTATCTATTTTTGATGATTTGAATTTGAAATAACTAATCATCAAGTGCAATATAGATCATTTGTACAATTAGTTATGATACTTTTTAATTTCAAATATTAGTTAATTAATGTCACTTGATTTTTAGAAAGTATGAA
Organism: Dendrobium huoshanense; assembly: GCA_016618105.1. Taxonomy (NCBI): domain Eukaryota; kingdom Viridiplantae; phylum Streptophyta; class Magnoliopsida; order Asparagales; family Orchidaceae; genus Dendrobium; species Dendrobium huoshanense. Next base: position 49,280,255 of record CM028353.1, on the reverse strand, counting down.
ATTGCCAACCATATTATATAGTATTATAGTGCGAATTAAATCGTATAATACATTTTAATCATAAACTCAAGTATTTTAATTAACTTTGTTTTAATTTTATTAGTCTTGTGTGTGTGCTTGGTCGTTCAACCCACTATACGTCTAAAGTAAGTAAAAATTTAATAAAATAAAAATAAAATAAAAAGAAATACAAGTTGATAAATTTATTAGTTCTTGATCTTCTTGACTTTGATAGACTTTCTTCATGTTCAATTCTTTCATCTTCATCAAGTCCTTGGCCTGATTCCATCACCTACATGCTTTTTTGTAATGCCAGTAGAAAATCAGTTTCCTGAACACATAACTCAACTTACGTTTAGTATAACCAATAATGTTTATAATCGTTAAAATCCTATTGTACATGATGCTTATAGGATTTAATAAATGAGGATTGGTAGATGACTATGTACTTGTAATAAGTTGTAACAACACTTGGTAAACTATAAGTACACAACTATGTATAATAATTACATTAGATTTGGAAAGCAATGCATAGTTATGGTGATTTAAAATGTAAATTCTCTTATCAAAACACAAATACACAACTTTGTATTATCATTACATTAGGTTTGGGTGGCAACATAACTATATACTTATTATAAGATGTATCTTCTCTTGGTAAAATATAAGATGCCATTGCATTGAGTTTGACTTATGTACATAATTGTGTACTTAATAATAAGATGCCATGTCTCTCAGTAAGTCTCAAGCAACAACCCTATATAACACCTCTAATAATTTTAAATTCGTTTGAGACAGTTTTCTTACTGTTTTATGAATCAACTTTCTAATATAAAAATTTTAAATTCAAAAAAAATTTTGTCCAAAAAAACTGCTTCATAAAATAATGAGAAAAATGCCCCAAATGAAGCCTTAGATCATTACCAACCAAACTGCATAAGGTGATATGACGTCCGCCATTCTCTCTATTCAAACACTAAATCGCACGCCAAAATTCTGGAGTTAAACAGTGCGACGCCAATATTAGCATCATAATTGTTCACCGATGTCAATTTTTTGTGTTAAGAATAAATAAAAAAAATGAGAAAGAATATATACAAAAAATATATATATTTTTTATGTTAAGAAATAAAATTTGATTGAAGATAAATTACAGTATTTTAAGATGTTATTGTATTTAAAAATGAAAAATAAATTTTTTGATTGGAGATGCCCTCAGATATATATATATATACATTTAGGTCATTTAAAGCAAACTAATACACACATCGCATACATAAAATCTGTAATATATACATTTAGGTCATTTAAACCAAATCACTAAGTAAAGTGATCACAAGAGTTTGACAGAGTTTTGAATGAATTTAAGGCTTAATTCAAAGTGAAAAAGTTTAAGGGTTGATTTGGTCAACCTAAGTTGACTGGTCAATTAGGTTGACCCAGGGGATGGGTCTGGGCTGGACAGGTTTGAAATGACATTTGGAGACCATTGGAGGTGGTCCCAAGGTCTGGGGAGGTCAATTCGATCAAAATGCCCGTTTTGACCCTTAAGGGCCTATTTGGTCAACCTAGGTTGACTTAGTCAACTAGGTTGACCAGGGTCTGGGTTTGGGTCAAACAGGTTTGATTTGATATTTGAAACTTGCTGGAATTGGTTCGAAGCAATTCGGAGGTCGTTTGGTTTGAAATCGATGTTTGAGCCCCCTAAGGCGTATTTTGGTGATTTTGACCCCTGGTCAACTGGGGGTCAAAGTGGGTCAACCAAAATACAGTTTAATGTTCAATATGTCAGGATTAAATGTTTGAAAGTGATTAGAGGCTTCGGAGGAGACTCTAAGGTCATGATCAACTGGGTAACAGGTCCAGTGGCATTGGCTATAAATATTTGAAGGTTTTACAGCCTTTGGATTTTAATTTAGATTCTGGGGTTAGAGACCTCAGAATGAGCTCAAATTTGTAGGGTAGCCTTCAGAGACATGTCCCATCAGTATGCAACTAACAGACCCTGAATCAAATGCCATTTAACTAAGTTTTGAAGTTTTTAAAAAATCCTTGGAAAAGGCCTTTAGGACAAATATGAACGTTAGAAGCAGTAGATCACATACAATATTTAGGATGGTATGACTATATGCTTTCTTTTTTGCTTTAGTTTTTTCTTTATTTATCCTGAAGCTACTTTATCCGTTTGTTGAATCTTATGAACCATATATATATATATATATATATATATATATATATATATATATATATATATATATATATATATATATATATATATTAATTATGTGTACATAAATTTCATGGACAATTATGTCTTTTATAATAAAATCTCAAAAGCAGAACTCCTAAACAAACAATTTAAACTTACTTTTAAGTATTAATAAGCACTTTTAAAAATATTACTCAAACATATCTCATTATTGAAATTCCATTTTATTAAGGGGCTGTTTGGTTGCCTGAAAAAGAAATGCAATGTAAAGTAAATGCAGTGTAAATTAAATGTAGTGCATTTTGAATATTTTGCACTTGTTTGGTTGTCTGCAAAATAAATGCAGGAGAATTGTTTCCCTTGTTTGGTTTGGTAGATTCAAAGTAAAGTAAAATCGGTTTTTTTATAATAATTTATTCTAGCATTAAAACTAATGTATTTATAAAAATAGTGTATTTATAATAATTAGCATTATTTGGTGTTCTGAAAAATAAATTAGTGTATTTATTTATTGTACTATCTTATTATAATTTTTTTTAGATTATAAGATATAAAACTATGTTGCATATCAATTTAATAGTGTGTTGCAATAGATGAAAATTTATTTGTGTTAGAGAAATTTTAATCTAAAATTCTTTGAAAATTTAAATTTTTTATGTTTCAAGTAATGTTTTTACAAAAAATTTTGTAAAAAATTAAATTTTCAATCCGATTCTTTCTTTAATTTAGCAAAAAAATAAATTGTTTTTGTTTAGCAATCAATTAAAATACACAACAATGTCCTTCCTACATTTTTCAAAAATTGGTAACTATTAATACACTATAATTTATTTTTATCAACTAAATTCATCGAATATGAAATCCATTACAACAAGTGAGATAGTAGTTCATGATCTCTCTTTAGGCAGATCTCGTCCTCCACAATGAAGAGATCTCCCTTTCATAACAGTACTTATTTCCACAATTCCACTTAACGTTTCCCCATCAAAACACCAAATGCTCAATTTAAAAAGCATCTGAACTCTCCCCATCCTCTCACGGCAGCAACAATGGCCAGGAGCTCGACGTTAATCCATTCTCTCCAGCCAGCCTCCATTGCAGTCATCCCGCTCTTCTTAACCATCGATGATTTCATCTTGGCTATTACCCTGCAAAATATTTCTTCCCTTGCTAAAACAAACTAAATAGTTTTTCCTTCTCTCATTTCTTAAACCAAGCTACAGTTTGAAAATCATCAGCGGCCACCACCTCGCCAGCAAACTTAAGGCTCGATCGAGGAAGCCCCTGTTCGAGCATAGAAACTGCTTCATTCGCTTTCGACGGCCTTGGACCTTCATCTTCCCAACCGGCTCGTCTGATTCATCATCGGAGTCAGAGAATGAGATGCTGTTAAGCACTGAAGAGGACATTGGACCCGGTGGTGGAGCAAGAATCTAGTGTTAAGGGGCTTTTTGGATGCAGGATTTATGCAAAATTCTGGCAAAACGGGATTTGAACACATCTTAAATCTCATGGCAAAATTAATCCTCCGTTTCCCTCTTCTTTGCGGATTTACAGGATTTGGCCGGCCGAAGAAGCACGCAGAAAGGGAGCAAGATGGTCACCTCAGCAGCGAGCAAGCCCAGAAGAATACCGCTGAACTGTGTGAATTCCGATCCCACAGCAAGAGAACGTCTTCGAAGGAGGCGAAGAAGCGACTCTATCAAAACTCTACTTCGGGCGAAACAGTCGAATGCTGAACGGCGAAGAAATAAGCGGGCAAGGGCCGAACGGCGATGGAGTACTTTGAGAACAAGAAAAAGCAAATCCTAAACAAGGCTATCGCGTCCTAAACAGGATTGACGGGATTTGGCCGAAGAAAAGCGCGAAAGGGAGAAAGTTACCTTCACAACTAGCGAGCTCCCGGATGAAAATGTCGCAACTTCCCATCCAACAGGCAAAGGGAACGTCGTCGAAGAAGGGAAGTCGTTCTTAAAGGGAACGTCATCGAAGAAGGGAAGAAACGAAGGAGCTGAAGAAACCTCTCGTGCAATCTTACACCTCCTGCGAAGCAATGAAGCGAACAGCAACCACGCGAAGGAAGTCCTCGTCCAGCGAATTTAGAACCCGCTCAATATCAGCGGGTTTCTAATTCACGAAAAACAAGTCCCCTAATACACGGTTAATACATCCGGGGCTTTTCTTTTGTTCTGCTCAAAATTAACCAAACAACTAAAATGAATAAATACATGTAATTATTTTACTTTACAGTCCTAATTCAGGCAACCAAACAGCCCCTAAACGGTTTTTTCTCAAACTTCTTTTTTAAAACTCCTTTTTATGTAAGCATAAACCGAATCAAACGAAGCCAAAGACTCAAAATCAAGATCTCTTAATTGGAAGCTTAAGCTCTCAACCAACCGCCCAAATTGAACTGTGTGATGCCCTCTGATATGCTACACAACTATACATGTTCGAAAATTAAGGACCATTTGTTAAGCTGATTTTTTTTTTTGGACATTTAGGCCATTTAAGGCAAACTTACACACACAATGCATACACATGGACTCGAACCTTGAACCTCTTAGTTGGAAGCCTAAGCTCTCAACCAATAGGCCAAAGGGAGTTGTGTGTTAAGCTGATTATATTAACTCAAAATCATCGAGTCCACCCCACCATCTAGGTTAATATTTCTAATTTCCTCGGTTATCTGACCTCCTTTACAAATATGTTGGGAGTCCGTGGATGGAGGACGCTGCGGTACGCGGCGGCGAGGGTCGCCACCAATGACCTTCGTTGGCTATTGGGCATCCGGACCCATGGTCCGTTCGCAGCACTAGCCGGAGTTCTCCTGCTGGAGCGGCATAAGTGGGAGGGAGGCTTCGATGAGCAACCCACCCGCCGAATCCGGGCGGAGGCGCACTGCCCCCGTTGCTCTAAGCATTTGGAAGTCCTCTTCTCCAAGTGGTTGCCAAAGCCGCAGGAGGATCCGCCGCCCCCCGTTGCCGGCGGGTACAAGGCCGTGAACCTCTGCCCCAATTGCAAGTCGGCATACTACTTCCGTCCCCACAGGTTGGTGCCACTGCAGGGGAGTTTCATAGAGATCGGTCAGGCGGGGAAGGACGGTGCGGCGGCGGAGGATGATGCCACGAGTAAATTTAGGGTATCGTCGAGGGGCTCGCTTATATCGGGTGAATCGCCGGGGAGCTTGTCACTGCCCTCGGCTATTCCGCCTGGGGAAAGTGGTTTGGCGGTGGTGGGACCATCGGGTCGGCCAGGGCCGCCATTCGTTGGCAATGTGAACATGGTGGGAATGCCCGGCGGTGGGAAGGTGGGCGCTGATGAGCAGAGTGTGGTTGGCAGTGGTTGGGGCGGCGCTAACTTGGGGAAGGACTTGCCAACGCCCAAAGAGATACGCAAGGGGTTGGATAAGTTCGTAATCGGACAGGAAAGAGCAAAAAAGGTAACTTTTATTTTATTTTGATTTATTGCTATTTAAAATATTATATATTTTTGTTTAAGAGAATCACCCGCTTTAAATAGTTTTGACATTGTTCAGCCTCGCCTTTCCATTTCTCCAAATTCCTTGTACATTTTCCTCACGTTTTATTGGACCTGCAAGATGTAGAATGCTTTACAAGAAGTTGATTTTTAGCTAGTTTGGTGTATCATTTTGCAGCTTTTGATGGAGTTTTCTGCTTGTTTCATTCCTAATTGATATTTCTGCTTGTGTCATTCCTAATTGATATACCATTCTATCTCAGTGGTAATTGTGCATGCATCTCCTGCAAGAAACTACACGAAAAAGGAAACAAAGATGTGAATATGGTTTTCTTTGGGTGTAATAAAATGGTTCGTACAAGTAGTAAGGAGATGACTTGATTGTGAAGGTGAAGAAGTTAGTTCAGGAAACATCATTATCGTCATCAATAGCCTTATCCAAACTATTTGAGATCAGTTTGTCTTACCTGAATATTGCTTAATTTGTTAAATTTATTCTTTGTAAATCATGTTTAATAATATCAATCCATATTAATTGAAGTGTACTTCTTTTTTTCCCTCTAATGTTTAAACACTTAATGTATCTATCCATCTAATGGGTGCATTTTATACGTTTCATTGTTTATGTGCAAATCACTTAACTCTATTTTGAATTACCTTATCTTCTAATATTGATCCTTCATAATTTTGTACTTTTGCCACACATTCATCTTAGCATCCTCATTTCTCTAAAGCTTAACCTACCAATAACTTTTTTACCTCCCTACACTTGGATCTATTTAACATTGTCATCCTAATTGCATATTTTATGAAATCAGAACTAATCCACTTTGGTATGTGCAAAAATTTGTTAAAGAGGGAGATGTGGTTTGAGAGGATTAAGCTAAAGTAGCTCATGGGGCACCATGGAGTGCCTAGAAACTTCTCATGATGGACCAAACTAGATGGAGGAGTATAAGGTACTATGAAGAGGACATGAACCTCAACTTTGATTTGGGCTAACCTAGCGACTATGATTGCTTGCTTTGGGTTAACCCCACCATGGGGGTGGTTTCGTAAGGAACTTGGGCTAGTTTCATTGTGTGGATTAATTATTATTTACTAATGGGTCATTTACGTTAGTAAAAATTACTATTACAACTTTGGTTAAACATATCAAGTGGTCATATTATATTTCAAGGGTTGGCTATAGTACTAATAAAGTCTAGTAATGTTTGCTTCCACATTATTTCGGTTGACTATATTCATGGAGTGTCAACTATAAATTTTATTTGTTTACTATATATGATCATTTCTAAGCGAAAATGAACTTAAAGTGGGGAATCATGATCCAAGAGGCTCTCAAAACCTTAATTCAACTAATTAAGATTGAAATGAAGTATCAAGTAAGCGAATAAATGTAGTGTTTAAGATTGTTTAATTTGGGCAATATGCTCCATATTAGTTTAAAATAAGTCTCTCTACAACTCATTCCACAAAACTCTCCATGAGGAATTTACGGGAATAATGGGTCTCTCTACAATTCATTCCACAAAACTCTCCATATCTCTCCTAGTAGCTAAATCAAGTATATAATTCGAAGAAATTTTTTTTCATATATTTTTATTTTAATTATGAAAGAAATGTAATAAGAATTTAGATAAATTTGTCTTATTAATTAGTTTATTATGTATGAATTGTCTTATTTCCTATTTCAGGCTATACTTGTTTTCTCATATATTTTTTATTTCCTTATTAAGGAATCACATGCCTATAAATATAGCTTGCAACAAGGCTTTAAAATAAATTGATACAATACAATTCAATTAGTGTTTATCTCACAAAACTCTCCATCTCTCTTCTAGCAGCTCAAATCGAGGAGAGCATAATTCGTAGGAATAATCTCATATATATATATATATATATATCTTTAATTATCAAATAAGTATAATAAAAATTTTGATAGAATTGACTTATCAGATAGTTTATCTAGGGTAGATATGAATAGCCCGAGATGACAAAACTAGGGGTTCACGATTAAGTTTCCCCTTACAATCCTCTTTAAATTTATTAAGTTAAAATTCTCAAACTTTAACCAAAATTATTGATATTATTAGCTATGCATTTAGTGTCTATTGACTAGCCTTCATCGAAGGTTCTGTCTAATCACTGAGAGGGGTTAATTAATCATATGGGTTTATGCCTATGCGAAACATTAAATAATATCATAAAATCCTTATAAAATGAGGGTGAAATCTCTGGATAGTTTCTTATCTGCAATCTAAAATGTCTTATGAAAATTTGACTAGGAACACATTCTCTCAGACGAGCCTGATGTAGATTTTTGGAGCCCATACCCTATAAAAAAGTTTCAATGAGAAAAAAAAATCTTGAAAAAGCAAGTCCTCGCTAAATGAGTAAGGCTTAGTTGAATTTGTAAAGAGGATATAAATGATATTTTATAAAATACTTATTGATAGGCTTTCTCTAGCTGGAGCTGTATGACTTATTTATGTTATAAATGTTGCTGAAAAGAGCATGAAAAATCAAATTATTTATAAATTACAAACCCTTTCAGAAGGTTTAAATGTATTTTCTATCTAATTCCAAAGAAGAATGATCTTCTTAGTCATTCCAGAAAGCATTGATCTTCTCTAAATCTGGTTAATTCCGTATCAAATTAAAGATATGATCATTATAAAATTATATTCTCAGCTTTGTTTGGATATTGGCATATTGCAAATGAAAATGTTATGCCGTTTGATTCGAAAAATATTTTGTGAGAATTCCAAAATATTGTGCTTGATATTTTTTTACTTCATATTCACAATATATTATTTTATATTGATGATTTTGTTGTTTACACAAAGTTATTAGATGAACATTTTTAAAAACCTTAAAATGTTCAAATGGCCGTTTGCATTAAATTTTTTCACCATCTTTAAATCCAAGAAAAAAATATCCTTTATGATTGTTTCTTTCATCATGACAAACATTCAAAAATATTTGTGTTTGAAATTTTTAATGTAGAAAGCTTTCATCATACCTTATGCATATCCCAATAATAAAAATTGTCCCTTCATTGAAAATTTGGCTTCTTTTTTCTTGAAATGGATTAAGTTCCCTATCCTTATAATGTAAAAACCTAAGGATATTAGTGATTATTTTATTTAGTTCATTATTCTTATGTAGAATTTCTACAGAGTTGAGAGAAGTATTTTTTCTGTTCATAATTTTCTTTATGAAGAGCTACTTTATGAGGATCAGAATACGTACCCATTTATATTACCTTGAAGAATCCAACGAAGAGAAGTATTACAGTCATCATAATTAATTTAAATTTTGTTGGAAATTGTGTTTGATATAGTAAGCTGGTTCAACTAAAACTATTTCTTTCATTGTTAATGTATAGAGGATTTTTCTGAGTCTATATATATTTGCATGTGTGTATATGCTAATAGAGATATGCATACTCATGCACTAAAAATACACAAATATAAGAATCTTATATGATTACGAATATGATCATCCATTTATATTTTTGGACTAGCTTAAACACAAGTACAAGCAAAAATATTTTCACATTTTTATACATAAATATGGATTTTACAAATGCATGTGCATGCCAATTTATCATGAGCACATAAAGTGGAAAACGGCAAGACCATCAAATTAGATTGCTAATAGTACTATATATTACGATATCTCATTTTTTACTATTTATTTATTTTTTAAAATCTAATGTAAGCAGGATTCAAACCCATGAACTTGACAACAATTTTTGAAATCATTATCATTTTAGGCTACCTGACACTTACTATATTTTGAAACTTATTACTATGATTTTGTAATTTTGAATATGATAAACTTGTGAGATAAAGGGTATCCAACTACAATTGATAATTAAACTAGACTTGTTCTTTTTGGTTTGTCCAACACAGCATCTTAAATGAGTATCATAAAGTTACTGATATGAATGTGTCATAAAGTATCTGAACTTACGAGATTGGAGACCTACATAAGGGATTGTGTTGAGCAAACTCCCTGCAGGGCTGCTCTAACTCAAGAGTTCTTCCCCATAGACAAATGCAAGAAGGTTAATGCATTATGGAGTTTTAGTCCTTGCCTAATTTTTTTTAGCTGAAAATTCTTGCTGTTTCAAATAAATCCTGAATTTCTAGTTTTTTAATTATTTGTTGTTTTACATTTTCTGCAACATCAACTACTTGTTTGTCTTCGGTTTCTTTTGAACAGAAGTTGGAAATTCTTTTCACAATCTTGTTTACTAATTGCAGGTGCTCTCTGTCGCTGTTTACAACCATTATAAAAGAATCTATCTTGCATCACTGGACAAAGGGTTAGTCTTCATGTCACCTTATTTTTAAGTCAATAAATGCCAAAAAAATTAGCCTTGTGTCTATTTGTGTTCCTCTGTGTTTTTCTACTTTTTAATGCTGAAGAACTTCTAAACTATAAGGCGAGAAATTTCAATATTAAGCTGATTTATATATAGGCCTGGACCAGACTCAGAGAAACTTGATCATGTTTTCCATGATGATGATTGTGATGTAGAGTTGGAGAAGAGCAATGTACTATTGATGGGTCCGACTGGCTCTGGTATGCTACTTCAATTTCTGCCCGTATGCTTTATTATACTGTAGTTTGCTGTATTACCAACAATAATCAAGTTTAACGTCACCCTAAAAGTTCAAGTTTATATTAATTCGATTTCTGACGTTGGACTGTGTTGTGATATTATTGTAAGGACAGGGAAGACGCTACTTGCCAAAACACTTGCTCGCTTTGTAAATGTCCCATTTGTTATTGCTGATGCAACAAATTTGACTCAGGCAAGTGCATGGATGAATTCATCTTTTTCATATGTTATTTATTTTTGTTGGTCTACATGTTTTGTTTATCTAGATGGTGCGATCTTGGAAACTTATACAAATGTTGCAAAATTGATCTTTCATGTTTTAAAACAGATTTAGATCTGTGTTTTAAAATAGATTGTAAAGTACTTATAAAGTAATACTATAGCTATGGAGAATTAAGTCTTCAATGATTTAGGGCACATTTCCATTTCATTGAAATTTAATGAAGGATTATAATCTAAAATATGGAATTGATATTCTTCCCTTTCTGTCAAATGTATCTACAATTATTGTTGGATTAAATGCCTAAAATTGGGCTTACCCCATGAATCTTCTACTAATGTAGGATTTTGGAAGGAATTGATGTGTGTTGGTTTACTCTTGCAATATGTAGATATTGCTTTTGTGATCTAAACCCATAAACTCTATGAGAAAGAAAGAAGTAGAATAAGAATAGGCTGCAAGAAAGGTGGAATGCTCCATATTTTATTCAGCCAAAACATGTCTCTATTTATAAGATTATATGATGAGTAAAATTATGAAGTAATAAACCAGAAAGAAAAAAAAATCAATATGCAACTATTGCACTCTAATAGGTTCTAACAATGTATGGTAAAATCTCTAGGAAATAATATTGTAGATGCATACTAAATTTGCTCAAACTGCTGGCCATAGGATGCCATTCTGGGGTGGAGAAGCCACATACATGCCATCCTTAGAAAATTGGAAGGTGCAAGAGTCCCACGATTTTCTCCCTAAAGTGGACCACACCATTATCTTGTCTTCTCATTTGCTGCAAGTCCTTAGAATGAATGATGATATTTGTTTCTTATTACAAAATAGTAATTTTTGCAAATTATTCAACACTCCTCCTTGAGCCAGTTTATAAATATCAAACAAAGAAAGCTTATGAATTAAATTTTCATGTAGGGGTCTAGCCATTCCTTTGTTTAAGATGTTAGTAGTTTGATCGACAAAATAAATTTATAAAATGCATAGTTATTTGCTATGAATTTTCTTTTTGATGAAGTGTCAATCTATCTTCACATGCTTAGTTTGGTCATGATGAAAATGATTATATGTTATAATGATAGCCATATGATTGTCGCAAAATAGTTCTATAAAAGTCTTAGCTGTTATACAAAGTTCTTTTTGGAGTAGTTTAAGATAGGTTAATTCCGTAACCGAACTAGCCAGTTATTTGAGTTTTGCTTTTACACTACTTACAACCACATTTTATTTTTAGCTTCTCTTGGTAATAAGATTATCTCACACATATGTGCAATATCCAAAAGTAGATCTTCTATCTACTATAAATCAAATCCAATCATCATTAGTATAGGTTTCAATAATTATGGATTCTTCTTTCTTAAAAGAAAGCCCTTTCCGAAGTTTCCTTTTGGATATTTGAGAATCGTAGTTATAACATTAATATGTGCTTTGTAAGGGCATGCATGACTATTGACCTCTATAACTCGTTTGAAGTCAACAAGACTAGGCATGGTGAAATGGAGAACGAAAAAATATTGTGCCACACAAAAGTTGTCCAAATCATGTTCACCAAAATTGAAATTGATCGGATAGTGTTCCTTTACAAAATGGATAGTAACAATGCATTTGGGACTGCTGAATTAACTTAAATACAAAACCATATTGCCAGGGGCCTTCACCCCTATAAGTCCCATCTCCTCTCTCAAAATTGTAAGCCCATTCTCCTCTTTTATAAATTCATGCTCATTCTCTCCCTCACACGACCTGCTCTCGCCAAAAACTCCTTCCCACTTTCTTAGTTTCAGTCTCATGTGAGCTTTTAGTGTCACATTAGCAGTGCAAGGATGACAATCTCTATTGTACCTATTTTTAAGTTTTGATTTGAAGGGCTACTGAAGTGAAAAGAAAATCAAGATAGCCGTCCAAGGTTGTGAAAACCGGACCGGACAACGAACCGGAAGAGGGAGAGGTTCACGGTTCGACCGGTCGAACCGAGGTCGAACCGGGGTCGAACCGGGGTCGAACCGGATGACATAATAAATAATAATATTATTAAAAATTAATAAAATAAAAATCATATAATATAAGTATATGATTATTTAATAATATTTATAAAATTTTAAAATATATAATAAAATTTTAGACATATAAATATCATTTAAGAATAATACTTAATATAAAATATAAATTTATAATATAAAAAATTTATGATCATTAATATAATATAAATAATTAAATATATGACTATTTAATAATATTTATAAATTTAAGTATATATATATATATATATATATATATATATATATATATATATATATATATATATATATATATATATATATATATATATATATATAATACAAAATTATAAATATAAATATCATTTAAAAATAATATATTTATATATTTATAATATTAATATTTTATAATATAATTATTATAATATATATTATAGTAAATTTATAATACATATTATCCAAATTTGTAGCCCAACTAAGCAAAAAATTGAAGCCCAACTAGCCCAAATAAGCCCAAATTCACATTCTAAAGTATTCATGCAACTTTTTTAGTCCCACATCATAGGGGGAGTTTGAGGATGTTTTCTTGAACCCTATATAAAGTGAGAAGTACACTTTTTTTGCAAAACAAATTATGTGAGATATTTAAGATAACTTGCATGTATTATGGTGAAATTAATCATTATATTTAATAAAAATATTTTAAAAAGTAAAAAAAAATTTAATAAGAAAATATATTTTTAAAATTTTAATTAAAAAAAAATAAAATATTTTTATAAATCGCCTGGTTCTTTCCAACCCGGACTGGTTCAACGGTTCACCGGTTGAACCGCCGGTTCAATCCGGTTTGATCCGGTTCGATGCGGAGCCGGTTCTGAAGCTTGATCGGACCGGCCACCAGACCGGTTCACGGTTGAACCGGTTGAATCGGCCGGTCCGGTCCGGTTTTCAAAACAGTGGATAGCACAAAGCAATCGAAAAAAACATCTTGTTTGGAATCCTTACTTTTCTAATCTGGTCACATCTAAAAATCTGAACAAAATTATTTGACTACTCAATTCCCGTCAGAAATGTTATCCCAAGTACCAGAAATTATTCTATAACAATCCAGGCAATAGAAAATCCATATTTTTTTGTGTGGATAGTGTGACTTTAATGTTCATTGGTGCCACGTGAAAGTAGAAGCCTTTCCATGCCTCCTCCTAAGTGAATCCAACTGATTATTAAATACTTGTGGGAATTCTATATCATATTATTGTTTGCTTTATGTTCCTTTCAGTACTAAAACTTTGCATTAAAAAGCTTGTAATTGTTATGTTTTTCATTTGCTAATCCAACGTATTGCTATTCATTTGCATCTTTGTTCCCTCTCCTTTGAGATTAGTAAAATCTAATATTTTGAGTAGAGATTCTGTGAAGTTTTTGCCAGGGCTGTAAGTTACTATTGATATGCATCCTTTTCTTCTTAGTGAATGGTAAGTTTTTAAAATTGAATTTTTAATCGTATCTGGCAGGCAGGATATGTTGGTGAAGATGTTGAGTCAATATTACATAAATTGCTAATGGTATGTGCCAAATTTCCTTAATGCATATACTAAACATATTCTCTAATAGTATTACTGTCTTGCTCTATTGCTTAAATTTGATGAGGACTTTGTTGGCTCTTAAACCTTTTTTATGATCATGTTATTTGCATCATTTTTGTGAAGCATTACTCCTTATTTGTATATTACTGCATATAGCTTTTTTTCAGTGTAATTTTCAACTTTGAAAAGAAGCATCATATGATGAAACTATGATATCTTTTTGCAAACCAATAATACTGCAGCTAATGATAATGATATCCGGTTTAAATTAGTGTATAACTGTTGACGCAAATTTTCGTATCGACCCGACCCCAATCGAGCCCGATTAGGCTCGATCGATTCGATCGAATGTCGTCGAGGCAAAATCGACCTAAATTAAGCCTCAATTTGTTTAAATTAAATTCAATTTAATTAAATTAAAATCAAATCAAATCAAATCAAACCCCGTCGAGCGTCTTCGAGCCCAATTCGACGCAATTCAGCGCCGATTTGAGTTTAATTTCATAGAATTAACTTGATCGGACCCAAACCGACTCAAATCGGTTCGGGTCGAGTCCAATCCGGACTCAATTTCAGCCTTGATTTGTTAATTTGGGCTGAATTTGGTTCTCAAACCAAAATATGAAATCTAGGGTTGAGATTTTGTTTGAAATCTCACCCAATCTCACATCAAATCCATCATAGAATCCACTCAAGTGGATTTTCCCTCGTTTCCCGCGATGAGGGCTCTAATTGGTCCTTTGGGGCGGCAGGCCTGCTGTTGGCAGTCGTTCCTAAGAGAACGAAAGAAGAGAAAGGGAGCCTCATTCGGCTCCCTCGTTTGGTTCATTTTCCCCATCCCGAGAGAGAACATAGAGAGTGGGAGAAAGGAGGGGGGACGGAGCTCGTGTGCGGTCCGTCTGTCCCAGGCGAAGCGAGGCAGGGAGAGAGAGGGAGGAGTCGGGCTTCTCCTCCTGCACGCCGTCCGTCCCAGGTAGATCAGAAAGAAGAGGCGTTCGGCTCTTGCACGCGTCCAAGCCAGGAGGAAGAGGCCGACTAGTAGTCCCTTGCGTGTGACCTATCCAAGAGCTGCTGTCTTCTTTTTCTTTGGGCTGAAAATGAGTTCTCTCTCGCTTCCATTGCTCTCCCCCTTCAATTGGAGAGAAGAAATCTCGTCTTGCTGCTGTTGGTGAGCTTCTCTTCCAAAGTCTAGGGCAAATACATGCTGAAATCAGCCCTTGCTGCAGCCAAGAGAGGGTAGGAAGCCTCTACTTCCTTCCAAACCATCTCCGGCAACCTCAAAACAGTGCGAACTGCTGTTTGGGGCATTCTTGGACAGCAAATTCACTCTCCGGAGCACTTTGGACAACAAGTTCCTCCTCCGGAACAGCTTGGACAGCGGTGGCGACGTTGGGAAAAGTTTGGACAGCAACTACGCAGCCTTCGAAGGCTTCCAAACAGTAAAAACTGCTGTTTGGAGCGTTTGGACAGCAAATGACGACCTCCGGAAGCTCCTAAACAGTGAAATTCTCTGTTTGGAACGTTTGGACAGCGGTAGCGACGTCCGGAAAGGCTTGGACAGTGGTCTTCTTCCTTGGGAATGTCTTGGATAGCAGCTTGGTGCCTTCAAAGGAGCTTGGAGTACTTGGAGCTTGGATTGGAGCACTCGGACAATCCGGGTGAGGTAAAACCCTAAAACTTAGTGAAACCTAAGGTCCCCCAAGGCCATGGTTGTGTGTTTGATGTTCCCATGCCATAGGTCCCTTAGAAACTTCATTTGTTTGCTTCCCCAAAACCTATGTGTGCTGTCCTCTTCGCAAAACAGCGGAAATAAGGTGATTTCCGTTTGTTTGCTCTCTTGTGAGAGCCAAAGAGGCATGGCGATGTGCGTAGGGTCGTTGGATTGGTATCCAACGCCCTCCAAATGCATGAAATAGCATCATGTTGTTTTCCAACGCCTTCACCTACAACTAAACCATAGGAAAGGTGATTGCATTTGATTCAAAATCAAATGTCGAGGTGTAAAATTCTTCTCTTAATGTGGCATAGTTGTTTATCCTTTAGATTTGTATGTCATGACAAAATTAATGCATGCATGTAGAAGGTTTGTATTGCTATGCTACTTATGATTTTCCCCAAATTTATTGTATGTTCAAATGTGCATTTCAATTATTTTATGAAGTGGCGGGGTCTTTCATGAATATTTATGGTTTGTGTTTTAAATCCCATAGCGATTTGATTAATTGAAATCATCTTTGAATTCTCTCCGAATTTGGAGGGCCAAATCAAGTAAATTTTCAAATCAAATGTACTCATTTCTAGGTTTTCTTCAGATCATAGCAAAGTGATCATTAGGACCTATTCATGAGCATTCGAGTGGTGATTTACTTGCATGCCTCTAGGTTTCCTTAGATAACGCCAAAATTTGTCTTCCAAACCCCTTAGGAAATCAATCTTCTCTTTCCATGAATCCAAAACATCCATGGAGGAATGAGGAATCTTCTTTCGTGCATAATGCTTGGAGCATTCTCAAAGCTCCAAGTTTTAGATTGCATGAATCATTTGCAACTTGGAACTAACTTCCAAGTTCTTTCATCTCTTTGGTTGGAACATAAACAAACAAATATCCCCTTCATGTGTGATATGTTGGAGCACCCTCAAATATCTAAATTATCCTATCACATGAATCTTCAGGACTTTAGGGCCAAATCCCAAGTCCAATCCTCTATTTGTTAAGATATGAAATTAACAAATGAACAATCTTCTTTCATGCATAATGCTTGGAGCATTCTCAAAGCTCCAAGTGTTAGAGTGCGTGAAATTGAAACTAACTCCCAAGTTATTTCGTCTCTTGTTATTGGAACATAAAACCAACCAACACTTCCCTCATGTGTGGTATTTGGAGCCCCTCCAAGGCTCTAAATGCTCTTCCTACATATGAATCATTATAGCTTGGAACTAAATTCTAAGCTATCCATCCTTTTGTTGGTACATAAAACCAACAAACCATCTTCTTCCTTCAACCCCAAAGTTGTAGGAAGTTTGTCAAATCATTTATTCATTGGAACACAAGCCAATGAGTAATCCTCTAGACATAGGATTCAAATCCTAGTCTTCCTCATTTGCTTAGCCCAAAATTGAGCAAATGCTCATCTTCTTTTGAGTACCAAGTGCTCAAAGAAACTTCACCATTTACTTAGCCTAAATCAAGTAAGTGGTCATCCCTTCTTGAACATCAAAATGTTCAAGGAATAATCACCAACTTGCAATTCATAAGTTGCATTTCATTCAACTTTTCCTACAAGTCAAAAGTTATAGGAAACTATCTCATTCTCCAAAGACTCCAAATTTTGAGAATGTACATGCCCCTTTGAACACCAAATGTTCAAAGAATGTTCATGGGGTTATAACTTTCAAGTTGCATGCCTTCTCCTACATCCCTACAATCCAAATTAGAGGAATGAATTCTCCTCTTTGGACTCCAAGCGTTCAAAGAAACTCCTCAAAATTGCAATATCTAGGTTGCATTTTTGAGCACCTCTTTTCCTACAAGCGTAAAATGTAGAAAACCTTTAAATTCCTTTCCATTTGCCTAGTTCCAAATTAGGCAAATGAATTTGTCTCTTTGAATATCAAATGTTCAATGAATATTCATGAAATTGCAACCCATAAGTTGTATGTTTCTTCTCTCGCTCCTACAACCCAAAAGTTGTAGGAAATCCCACCATCCTCCTAAACTCGAACTAGGAGAATGTATTCCCCTCTTTGGACAACAAATGTCCAAAAAACTTTCATTGATTTATAATATCTAAATTACATCTCTCCATTCTTCCCTACAAGTCAAAATTGTAGAGAAATTCTCTTCCTACAACCCAAAAAGTTGTATGAAAATTTCATCCACTCAACCCATGTTGAGTGAATTAAACCTATGATGAGTCACCTATTTGTTGAATCAAAATCATCAAATAGTTTAATCTAAATCATTTATTTGTTGAACCAAACTCAACAAATAATTCCATGTTAAGCGAAGGAGTCAAAATCCTAGCTTTCTTTCATTCTCCTAACCCAAACTAGGCGAATGAGTTCCTCTCTTTGGGACACCCGAAAGTCCAAGAGATCCTCGATGTGTAGCACAAATCTACACATCATTCTTTTATGTTTGCTTAATATAAATCTAGTAAACTAAATACTCATCATTGAACATAAAAGTTCAATGATAATCCTTATTGATTTGTAACCCCAAAGTTACAAATCTCCCTCATCTATTGAGCCAAAATTAATAGGTGATCCATCTTTTCTCCTTCAACTCAAAAGTTGTAGGAGATTTTCTCTTTCTTTAGCTCCAATAGTTAGAGGGAGTTCTCCAATATTTAACCTAAAAGCTAAATGTTGTATTCATACTTTCTCTTCTTAGCTCCAAAAGCTAAGGAGAATGCTTCAACATGTAGCCCAAAAGTTATATGTTGGACACCTTTCTTAGAACCAAAATCTAAGCAATCATCTTCACTTAACCAAATTGAGTGATTTATTTTATGACTTTTAAAATGCTAAACACATAGATGTTCCTTAGGAGTTATCCAATCTGTTGAAGTTCATCCTACTCTATTGAATGAATTTCACCGAGTCCTAAGTGAAACCCCTTAGGCATATTTATCTTACCCTATTAGATAGACACATCTCTTATCCAAACACTAAAAGAATTCCAAAACATCTAAAAATTACTTAGATTCCTTTTGATACAATGATTAATCATCTCCCCCAAAAGGTGGTATGCATACATCATTGTGTCTTAGAATTCATAAGTAACAGGCTTGCCCAACAACAAGCAGTGGTCACTTTATGGGTTCTTCATAACCCTTCTAAATATGAAACATTTAAAAATCAAATAAAATCTTTAAGTCACAAACAACTTAAAGTGAAATCACCTTTGGATAAAGATTAAACATCTTCATTCCAAAATAAAACCAAACACCCTTAGTGTGACCTGCCACACAGGTCTCATACACTCAGGTGCACAGCCCCTAGGCATGCTAGGGGTAGGATTTTTTCCTTTTATGCGCATGTGATTGATGATTTGGTGTGATTGCCCTTAGATTGTCTGTGAGTGGGCACTTGCCCTTAAGTGGATAATGTAGAAATATATATGTTCTTCTTGTAGGTGGCCATATATATAATAAATTGCATGCATGATAGGTGCTGCTTAAAACCCCCCAAAAGATATGGCCAATAGGATAGAAGCAGATGCTTAGCACTCTAAGTGCTAGGCAAAATTTGGATGCGATTATCATATAAACTGCTTCTAACTCTATTTTGCAAGTTTTAGTCTTTTATATTTTTTAAATGTATTTGATAAAAGTAGGATGTAAAACTTGTGGGGGTTTGGATCAAAAAAAGATGAACCAAACGGATGTACCTGTGGAAGGTGAGGCCTACGGTTTACTTGGAAGATAGAGCTTCAAGACCCCACCAGTAGAGTCTATAATAATTTGACTGAGTTGTATAATGGCAGGAAACTCATATGCCAAACCAGTTTGTAATAACTTGGACTCTGTTTTCATTCATTACTTTTTATTTATAAATAAAAGCATGTTTGATTGTTTACCTGATTGCGCAATAGAAAATCATACTTTTTCTTAAGTTTCTTTCCTTGCTTTTGCTTGGGTGTGGCTTGGACTGTTTGATACGGTAGGCTCTTAGGACAAAATAAGATTTTTACCTATTAAAATGTAATCAATCTAAAAATTGATTTAGGCTCAACTATTTTCTAACAAATAAGAAAATCTTGCATGGCTCCCTTCAAGGGGCCAAATTTTTAAAACTTAAAACAAACATGCATACCCAAATATATTGCATATTGAAAGCCTTCACTTAAGAACTAGATAACAAAATTTTTTTTTTAGTCAACATTATGCATACCCATCATAATTAGGCATTTTGACCTCAAAGCCTAACTATAAGCCCTACATTCATAAATGAAATAGCCCTCCACTCTACATTTGCATTGAGACCAAAAGACATGGTTTTAAAGTCGACTAGGTGGGTTTAACTGGTAGTCCCTTCCAGGTGGGACAGTAAATCCAGAGGTCGGGCAGATTATGCCTCATGTGGGGTGTAATTTGTAAGTCCTTGTGCATTCGTTAGACTTAGGTTTGAGGTACTACCTATCGGTAGTCCTCACCTTAGTTTTAGGACCCGAGGTAATAGTTGATTTCAAATCGTTATATAAGCCCTCACCTCTTGGGCAATTCCTTCAATAAGTATTGTTGGAATGTAATCCCAACTTTTTAATAAAAAAATATCAACTTAAACCAAAATTAGATTTCTAAAATGTAAAGCCCAACATAGGATAGTTTGAGCCCTCTGAGTTTCCCTCAAAATCAAGTGTTCCTAGTTCACCTCCTTTGGCTCTCATTCCAAAATCTAATTCCTAGTTGATCACCCATTCCTTGAAATTCCTAAAGGCCAAAACCATTTAAACAAGACTTTCACGGATTTTAAAACAAAAATCAAACTTTAGCCAATGTCTAAAATGACTTCCAAGAAAGAAAATCATTAGTTTAATCAAAAGTCTTCTCAGGCCAAAGCTTGGGATGTAATTAACCATAGGGGTTGCCCCTATGGGACGTCTGTACCCCTGAAATAAAATAAACCTTATTCGACCAAAATATCGAATGGGGGAATCTCTGTTTCAAATTGTAAATTTTATTATTGAGTCCATAAGGAAATGATATTTTTACCCTTCGGGGTAATATATCATAATTTTTATGCCGTACTCAATTATAAAATATGCAATCCGTTTGAGGATACAAAAATTCTCCAACAATAACGGAGATGCCTTTCCATAGGTTATGATTAATCTTGCCCTGGTAATGTAATGCACTGTTTTTTGCTCTATAGAATTAATTCTGTGCTCATTTTCAAAGGCTTTCTCAGTCATTGATTCCAATTATATGCCTGCGTTTGGGTTGTTAGAGAACTGGAGCTAATTGCTTGAATTATGGCATCTTACAATTTTCCACAGAATGTTTCTTCTATTTCTTTTGGTTCTATCTCAGTTTTTATTCAGTTTTATGTTGGCAGCAGTTAAACTTCTGGAGTTTTTTTCCTTAAAATTTTTATTAACAGACTGATTTGGCTATTCTTTTTTGAATGCTTTATTGATTTAAATGGCTAAGCGCAATCAGTAATCTCTTGATACAGATATATGGCCTATGGGCCTGCCCATTCATTTTATTTTCCAAACATTAGCGCTATGTTGGCTTTTGATTTTATGAATCTAAAGTTATGAAGAATTTAAGGAAATTTGAATTTCTACTGAAGTCCTAATGAAGGGATTTTGGTGGTTATTGTTTTCCATTATGCTTCTTGTGAATACAATATCGTGCAAGAGGTTTAATGGTTGTTCAAGTGGAAGGAAAGTGGGTTGTAATGTTAAGATTTACTTGTAAAGTAGACCTAATCTACTGTTCAGTTTCCTGCCAGCAGGCCCATCCTGGTCAGATCTGGTCAAGTATAGACATAAATTTAGCCCACCCAGAATGTTGGAAAAATGTAATAGATAATATATAAAATATAGTTTGTTTGTATAGAGTTATTTTAGTTCAGTAAAATGGATTTAGGCTTCATTTGGGACGGCTTTTTTATTGCTTCTTAAAACAACTTTTTAGTTTAAATATTAAAATTTTTATACTAAAAAATTGCTTTAAGAAACAGTAAGAAAGCCGTCCAAAATGAAGCCTTAATTATATCTTGAAAGCCTAGGTCCGGCCTGAGAAAAGATAGCCAAGCAAGGCCTTAAGTGTTTATTCTATTTTAACCAACTAATGCGATTAAGGGACCTTGGGATACTTAAGTGCCCGTTAAGGCCCTACGTCCAGTGTACAGTGAGGTATAAGCATTGTTTTTAGTTGGGGTATTCATAATTCAACCATTATTTTGTCATTATTTCGATGTATTTTGTATTTACCAATTGTTTTGTCACTGTCTTTTGTACGTTTACTGTCTATTGAAAACCGCTGCTTATGATAAATTTTAATAGCAATGTGTTACTTTATTGAGTTTATTCTACTCTCTTGGGTTTGATTGCCCTTCCGTTTGTGTATTTTTTGAAGTGTTTACAAATTAGTCTCCTTTTGCTGAATTTAGGTTGCTGAGTTCAACGTACAAGCTGCTCAACAAGGCATTGTGTACATTGATGAAGTTGATAAAATGGCAAAGAAGGTCCTAGAAATTATCAATTTTTGAGTTATAGTTTTTTTTTTAATCAGGAAAAATCTCATTTTCTTCTGCATTTTGCAGTCTGAGAGTCTTAACATTAGTCGAGATGTTTCTGGTGAAGGTGTCCAGCAGGCATTATTGAAAATGCTAGAAGGAACTGTAAGTGGCACAGTAATTGATGAGCTTTCCTTTATTTTTGGCGCAGTCTTTTCATTTTACTTTATTTAAAAGTTTAACATTTATATAACCTCAAGTTTTGTTCTGTCTACATTCGATAAAAATTTGACATTCATTTGTTCACTTAGTTTAATCTGATGAGTGAATTATTAATTTTCTTATCTGCAACAACAACATCAAGCCTTTATCCCACTACGTGGGGTTGGCTATATGAATCCTTATTCTCCATTGTGTTCTATTAAAAGTTAAATTCTTATTTAAATCTAATAAAGAAAGATCATTTCTAATATTTTCTAACCAAGTTTTTTTAGGTCCGCCTCTATCTTTCTTAACATAAGTCAAATTTAATACATCTACTTTCCTAACCTAATAATTTTCTTATCTGCCATTATTGAAAATTTTTGTTGGAACTGTAAAGTAATATGCTATTAATTTAGTTTTATAATTTTTCTGTGCTGTCTTTTAACTTGTTTCCAAGTTTTGAAAATTTATATTTCCTTTTTATCTTTACTGTTCCTGGAAGGATTTGAAAATATGATTTGAGGTGGGGCTAAAATTTCAAAGTTGTAATTTAAATTCAGGAGGGGTAGGGGAATTAGTATTCTGTCGTTTGTGCGGAGGGAATTAAAAAACTAGTCTGAAATTGCTCCACAAAATTATCCTTTTATGCTGTTGAACGCCTTTTAACAAGTAGCATATTTATGATATGCATAGCTAGCTATGAGGACTATCTTTCCCCATTCTAATTTTGGAATATTTTATTAAAATAACAAGGCTCTATTTGTGGCTAGTAAATAACAAGTTTCACAACTACTTTTTTGTTGAGTATTAATGCATGAAGACTCATGAATTATTCCCTCTTTTAGAATGTAGAAAGATCTTAGTTTAAGCACTCAGCATTATCAAATCAGAATATTTCAATTTTCAACTCAAATTGGTTTTTGATCATATTGCTCAATATATTAAGCGCAATACACATGTCTGATTTAGATCAAAGTAAAAAACAAAAAAATCATTAAACATTAATACAATCGTCTATGAAATAAGAAAACCACCTAGTGCTTGGGAATAGTAAAAGGACCTCATATGTTACTATAAATGAAAGATTGAATAGTACTTCTTTCAATATCAGCTAAAAAAGACACATGCTTATGCTTCGTAAATTCACAAACGTCAGAATGAAAAAAATTTAACATAAACTAGCTTTTAAAGAGAGAATGAAACTCAGTTCTTAGGATTCAAAATGATTGATGACTAAAACGATGAGAATAAAGCTAGTTTTTATTTGAGGATGAAATGAAAGAGAAAGGTTGATCATTCATTACACTCATGAAATCCCTTGATGGTTCATGGGAGTAGAGCAATCCTTTTTACATTGAAAAAAAATGTTATTTTGCAAATCTGAACATGGGTGAGTTTTTGAATGAACATCGGTTTATAGAAAGCTTACGAATATGACGTACTTTTGATAAAAAAAAGTGCATTGATTTAGATGTCTCTTAAGTTTGTTATTATGGAAAGAGTCATTACCAACAAAGATGTTTCTATTACTTGTACAATGAGTGTTGGTGCTAAATTTTTTATGAGGATTATGTAATTTGATATGTGGCTCTTAAATTTTTGATCCAATTGTTAGTGATGACTTATTGAATTCTTTTAATCCGTAGGGAAGGGCAAACTTTCCTAATAGTCCCAAGGAGTAGACACTAGACTATTTTAACATCTACAAAAATCCTTTGAGCCATTCAATCTCCTATTTATTAAATTCTCCCTCATTTGGGCTTGCTTATGAATTTGTCTGGGTCATGTTTACGTGAGCTTGTCTTTGCAAGGTTACAATTAGAGGAAATATTTGCATCAATGACGGTTTTAGTAAATATCCAAGGACATATCCATAAGGCTCTGATAACATGTGAGAAAATTTGGGAAAATTGTATTGATCTCACTTGATTCGAATAACGAAGAACATGCGATCTTATATAAGTTTTACATAGATAAAATAAGTGAATCATAGACTGAAAAATTAAATTCCTTTGAATAAAGGATTTTTTTAATCAATAATTTCGAGATCCATGAATAAATTTGAGTTGTTGGCATAAGGTGCTACTCTTGTAATGGACATTGATGGATTATTTTCCTAGCGATTCAGACACTTGTAGTTAATAATTTTTTAATAGAAGATCAATCCAATTTTGGACATAAGCACACCTTGCAACAATATTGCACCTGTCATGCCTCATTTGAGCCCCCTCTAGTCAATCATGAAGTGTAACAGAAGCAGACGATCTATTTAGAAATATTTCTCATTAACACTCATCCTGACATTCTTAATTAGAATCGAATAAATGAAAAATTGTCAAACTTGACTGTCACAAAAATGTACATAACTATTTTTAGTGATCTAATATATCCATCATAAGTTTTGATATGGAAGCGGGCATAAGTATAATAATGAAATCCAATACAAAGCTTGTAAATAAATTTAAACATAAATTAATACAAACTAAAGTCTTTAATCCACATTATACATATTTTCTTTTATAATAAATCCCACAATTATTCACCCAAAAAAGTTATTATACTGGGCAAAATTGGTGTCACCTGCCTACTACTCTGCCCACTCCTTTCCTTCCAATGAAATTATAGTTATAATATTGGATAATTTACATTCTCAGTGGGATAAATAATTCTAATATTAAATTTAAACATACAAAGAGAGAAGATAACATTTTATGTTGAACATATGAAATTGTATGAGTATTTATGTTTATAAGTATAATTAGCTTAATGCAACACTTTTAAGTCAAAACATGCTTTGATGATTTGAATAGTGAATGACTTGATTATAAGCAAAATGAAAGTGAATATATATAAAACAATTATATATGTAAAGTGTCAAATCATTCAATGAACTGATATGAGCAATATATACATCATAAGCATTGATATGGAGGCATGCATATTTATGATGATGAAATACAATACAGAGCTTGAAAATAAACTTTAAAAATAAATTAATGCATATTAAAGTCTTTAATCCACATTATACATATTTTCTTCTATAATATATCCCACAATTATTCACCCAGACAGTTATTGTACAGGGCAAAACTGGTCACCTGCCTACCTCTCTGCCTACCCTTTTCCTTCCATTGAATAATATTTAATAATTTACATTCCCAATGAGATAAATAATTCTAATATAAAATTTAAACATATAAAGAAAGAAGATAACATGCTATGTTGAATATATGAACTGACATGAGCATTTATGTTCATAATTATAATTAGCTTAATGCAACTCTTTTAAGTCAAAATGTGCTTTGATGATTTGAATAGTGTAAGACTTGATTATAAGCAAGGAATGTGAATATATATAAAACAGTGAATTATATATGTGAAGTGCCAAATCATTTAATGAAATATGCTTTTCAATTTTTTGCATGAAATTATTTGCTTTACCTTTATTTTCTGCTCAATTTATAATCATCAATTTCTTAGAAATGTCATGTAAAGTTGCATAGGTTTTGTATCATTCGTATCATTTGGTTTTCACCTATCTCGTCGGCTATAATAACCAGCAATAAAGTTTTTTCAACTCAACATTATTGTTATCAATAGCCCTCAATTCAAAGTTGGCTCATTCCAATTTTTAGAATTGAGAATTTTCTTTATTTCCCTACTACGGCTCATCTCATCAGAAATTTTGCCTCTCCCTATACATGTCATCACAAAATATCAACCTATTCTCTTTGACGTGACCTTTCATTGGCTTTTTGTAGTTTAACATCTTTCATAAATATTTAATAATTATTTAACATTGATATGCATCAGCTATCAATCAATGTATAATGACTTGCATCAAAGATAAAAGTAATAATTTGAATTATTGAAATCATTTGAACAAGTATTAACATAAAATGCTATAGGCTTTTTGATAATATCCGGTTCATATAGCATGCTTAATATTAAAAAAATTCTATACTTGTACACATAGTAATTAAATGTGATTGCAATAATTTACACTATAGGCATAAGTATGATTTGCCTCTTATATTATAAGTTGAGTATCTCACCAATATTATTAGATTCTCCTCGAGATGAATTTCATAATTTTTATCTTCCTGAAATCTCAGTTTTTTCATAGACAACCTAAAAAAATTGATTTTCTATAATTTATAACAATTTCTATGTCAATAATTTAATCTTACAGAAAGCAAACTTAAAATTACATATTTTTGTTGAAAATATTTCTCCTCATTCAATTCTTTTAAACCTTCAATTCAAAACTCAACTTAAAAGCTTTAGAAGGATTGTGAAAAATCGAAATTTCCTCACCACACAAATCTCTGTCCTTTCCTCGCTTTCTTCTCAACTCCCTTCTTATTTCTTCTTCTTTTCCTATTATATTATTTTCCTTTTCTTTTTTGGCCTGCAAAAGCTCTTCGTTTCAACCTCCAGTAGGGTCACGGGAATGATTAGAAGTAGGAAATGGATATTAGAAGTATGTAATGCTAATACTTATATACATAAAATAACCTATTCTATATCCCATGACAGCCGTCCATGTAATCATCTGCTATTGCATGCTCTTGAAAGTGGAGGAAATATATTTGCTACAGAGCATTAATTGGATGCATAGTGAAATTAATATATATATATATATATATAAATTTTTTTATTCTTTTTTATTTTTTTTGATAGTGAAATTAATATATGAATAGTATTATTAAAAATTCTTAGAAAATTTAATAGAATTTATAAATTATAGTTAAATCATTTATTTCTATAGATTTCTATATATTAAAATGATCTTAATAAATTATAGAAATTTATAAAAATTATTTTCATGATTTTAGAGATGTGTGAAAAAAGATGCATAATTTTTAAGAGGAAATTTCATCTAATCTATTTAATTTTTTTTTTGTAATACAGCACTTACAAAACTTGCATATAATGTACTCTATTAATTTTTTTTTTGTAATACAGCACTTACAAAACATTCATATTAGTTTTTGTTCAATTACTTTCATCTTTGTTTTCTGCTGAATTTATCATCAAATAATCTCCAAAATTTACTATGCAGACTGTCAATGTTCCTGAGAAGTCATCCAGGATGCATCCTCGTGGAGAGACTGTTTTGGTATCTTCCACAGGTTTTCCTGCACTATTTTGTGATCTGAGATGGTTTAGGATATTTGATTAACTTTTGTATAGATGAACTTTATTATGCAATGTTATGCATGCTTTTATTTGTTACAATCTTGTTGGCTAAGTTTGCCAAATGTACCTTGGTTTAGTTAATGTGCTTCCTACGATGCCATAAAGAAATGGTAGAAATCGTTGTTTTTGGGCTGCTTTGCTCCGCTTTACTGGTTGCATCTGTTACTTGGTAAAACAAGGCACATGGGAGGAAATTAGCCAATCAACTATATTGGATTTGGGAATTTTTCTGCTATTAATTTTATTGTGAATGTTGGTGAATAAGTATTAATTGGAATGAAAGAAAAGTTGGAATTAAGACTATCCTCAATATTGCCCTCATTGCTATGCCCTTCTTATGCTTTTCTTAGTAGGGGTTAAAGTTTAACCTCACTAGAGTTTGTGATGGGGACATCAGATCATGGAAGGTTTATCAGAGGCGTGGCCGCCGATCTACGGCCACAATTGAGTCATTATATTTTTGATTTATTCTATGTATTTTATTATTTATGTTGTCGCATTTTATTTGTTTTATTTGATTTCCCGTTGTGCCTCTTTTATTAAGGGATGTCGTATGTAAGTCCAAGGGGCATTCTTGCCTTTTGTTTTTGAGTCCTTTGTATGAGGCTTTATATAGCCCTCCTTGTTCTCTTTTCAAGTTAATGAATGAATGAATGCTAATGAAATTTTCTGCAATCGTGTGTTTGTGTGAGAGGTTGAGAGCTTTGGAGAGGAATCCCTAAGAGAGGGAGAATTGTGCATCACCCACCAACCTAGATAAGTCGGGTTCGTAGTTCGTCGTCGTATCTCTTCTTTATTCAATCAACTCCTCCGGTCACATCATCTTTACGTTTTTCTTCTCCTTCCCAAAACCATCCCCTCATTTCTCCACCGCAATCCACACGCCTCTCCAACTACCCGCCGGCCCCTCCAAACCCTCTCCACCATTGCTCTCCCTTGCCAAATTCAGGATTGACATAATTTGGACAGATTTTGAAATTCAAATTCAAACAATTTGAAATTTAAAATCTTTCCTAAATTACTAAATATATTTTTGGAAAGTTTCTAAATTAAAACTATTTGAATTTCAAATTCAAATTGGATTTAACTAAATACTTTCCTAAATCTTAAACCCAAATTAAGCAAGCTTTTAAACTAGACATTTAATCCCCTAAGCCCCATCATGCCGTCGGCACCCCCCCCCCTCCCCCCCAATCCTCTCTTGGAAACTTTTCCTATTTTCCCCTTCCCCCATCCTTGGCCGAAATCTCCAAGGCCCCTCTTCTTTTAAATACTTTCCAAAATCCCATTATTAGGATTTGGAAACATCTCCCTCTCTTCCCTTACTCGCCCCCTCTCTCTACCCGTCCCACCTATCTCTCCCCACCTCCCCTCTCTCACATTAATTCACCTCCTTAATCTTGGGGAATTAATTCCCCACTTTATTGTCATCTCTCCTATTTTCCAAAATCTAAAAAGTTATTTCAGATTTCTCTACTTTGCCTCCCACTTAAACTCCAATCCCTCATGAGGTTCTCCCCTTAGGCCGGCCGCACCTCTTCACCCCTTCGAACTAAAGAGAAACTTCTTTCTCTTCGGTGGAGTCAAGGTTCCTAGCAATCTGTGGAAGCAATCGTCATCTAGCCTCCATGAATGGCCGACTCCGACACTGACTACAGACTTGCGTACGACGAACACGATTTCGTGCATATTCTCCATTCAACCTTTTTCGACGTCAACCCGAGGATTGATCATACAGTGGAGGACTACATAGAGCGCATATTGGACACTTTGGTTGAAGCTATTGAAGAACAACTGGAGATAGTCGAGTGGTAGATTGCCGCCGGTCCTTAGCGAAGGTTTTCCTACTCTTGCTCCTCATATGTTTCTTAATTCTAACATTTTCTTGTGAGTTGATTGCAGTCACGAAGGACATGCTCACCTGATTCTGCTAAGCTTAGTAAACGTAAGAATTTGAGTGCATTCTTTTGTTTACTAATCTCATTGTTAGACTAGGGATTTTGTTGAGGCTTTTATCTTGGCATGATGTTATTTTCTACTTTATTTTGAAGCTTCAAATCTCTTGATATGTGACTTTACCTAAGCAGGCGTGACCCCTCTTATGTTTTACTCTGTTGTTTTAATTGCTATTAGTTTTTTTTTTGTTATTTCTCTAATAACAAATTGTGCAAAATCTTAACAAAATCATTGCATCCATTCGTAGTTCTACATCATCTGGTATCAGAGCCAAGTTTGTGTGTTTATGTGAGAACTTGAGAGCTTTGGAGAGGAATCCCTGAGAGAGGGAGAATTGCGCAACACCCACAAACCTAGATAAGTCGGGTTCGTGGTCCGTCGTCGTATCTCTTCTTTATTCAACCAACTCCTTCGGTCACATCATCTTCACGTTTTTCTTCTCCTTCCCAAAACCTTCACCTCTTTTCTCCACCGTAATCCACACGCCTCTCCACCTAGCCATTGGCCCTACCCCCATACCCGAACCCCTCCACCCGCCGGCCCCTCCAAACTGTCCACCATTGCTTTCCCTTGCCAAATTTGAGATTGACATAATTTGGGCAGATTTTGAAATTCAAATTCAAACAATTTGAAATTTAAAATCTTTCATAAATTACTAAATCTATTTTTGGAAAGTTTCTAAATTAAAACTATTTGAATTTCAACTTCTAATTGGATTTAATTAAATACTTTCTTAAATCCTAAACCCAAATTAAGCAAGCTTTTAAACTTGGAATTTAATCCCCTAAGCCCCATTATGTTGCCCCCCCCCACCCCCCAAATAATTCCCTTGGTTTTGTTTTCAAATCCCCTCACCCAGACGGATAGTTAGACTGAGGTAGTTAATAGGAGTTTGGGTAACCTGTTGCGGTCTTTGGTTGGCGAGCACATTAGAGAATTGGATTCCATTTTACCTACTGCTGAGTTTGCTTATAATAATTCCATTAACCAAGCCACTGACTTAAGTCCTGAAATTGTGTACGGGTTCAAACCTAAACATCCGTTAAACCTGAAATTGTTGTCTTTTGTCTTTGAGTCTTTTGTATGAGGCTTTATATAGCCCTCCTTGTTCTCTTTTCAAGTTAATGATTGAATGAATGCTAATGAAATTTCCTGCAATCGGGTGTTTGTGTGAAAGCTTGAGAGCTTTGGAGAGGAATCCCTAAGAGAGGGAGAGTTGCGCATCACCCACCAACCTAGATAAGTCGGGTTCGTGGTTCATCGTCGTATCTCTTCTTTATTCAACCAACTCCTCCGGTCACATCATCTTCACGTTTTTCTTCTCCTTCCCAAAACCTTCCCCTCTTTTCTCCACCGCAATCCACACGGCTCTCCACCTAGCCGTCGGCCCTATCCCCCTATACCCGAACCCCTCCACCCACAGGCCCCTCCAAGCCCTCTCCACCATTGCTCTCCCTTGCCAAATTCAGGATTGACATAATTTGGACAGATTTGAAATTCAAATTCAAACAATTTGAAATTTAAAATCTTTCTTAAATTACCAAATCTATTTTTAGAAAGTTTTTAAATAAAAACTATTTGAATTTCAAATTCAAATTCGATTTAACTAAATACTTTCCTAAATCCTAAACCCAAATTAAGCAAGCTTTTAAACTTGGTTCGTGGTTCATCATCGTATCTCTTCTTTATTCGACCAACTCCTCCGGTCACATCATCTTCACGTGTTTCCAAATCCCCTTACCCTCTCTTGGAAACTTTTCCTATTTTCCCCTCCCCATCCTTGGCCGAAATCTCCAAGGCCCCTCTTCTTTCAAATACTTTACAAAATCCCATTATGAGGATTTGGAAAAATCTCTCTCTTCCCTTACCCGCCCCCTCTCTCTACCCGTCCCACCTATCTCTCCCCCCCATCTCCCCTCTCTCGCATTAATTCTCCTCCTTAATCTTGGGTAATTAATTCCCCACTTAATTGTCATCTCGCCTACTTTCCAAAATCTGAAAAGTTATTTCAGATTTCTCTACTTTGCCTCCCACCTAAACTCCAATCCCTCATGAGGTTCTCCCCTTAGGCCGGCCGCACCTCTTCACCCCTTCGAACTAATGAGAAACTTCTTTCTCTTCGGCGGAGTCAAGGTTCCTAGCAATCTGTGGAAGCAATCGTCATCTAGCCTCCATGAATGGCCGACCCCGACACTGACTACGTACTTGCATACGACGAACATGGTTTCATGTATATTCTCAATTCAACTTTTTTTGACGTCAACCCGAGGATCGATCATATTGTGGAGGACTACATAGAGCGCATCTTGGACACTTTGGTTGAAGCTATTGAAGAACAACTGGAGATCGTTGAGTGGAAGATTGCCGCCGGTCCTTAGCAAAGGTTTTCCTACTCTTCCTCTTATGTTTCTTAAGTCTAACCTTTTCTTGTGAGTTGATTGCAATCACGAAGGACATGCTCGCCCGATTCTGCTAAGCTTAGTAAACGTAGGAATTTGAGTGCATTCTTTTGTTTACTAATCTCATTATTAGATTAGGGATTTTGTTGAAGCTACTATCTTGGCATGATGTTATTTTCTACTTTATTTTGAAGCTTCAAATCTCTTGATATGTGACTTAGCTTAAGCAGGCGTGACCCCTCTTACGTTTTACTACGTTGTTTTAATTGCTAGTAGTTTTTTTGTTATTTCTCTAATCAAAAGTTGTGCAAAATCTTAACAAAATCATTGCATCCATTTGTAGTTCTACATCAGTTTGGCTTATTAATATAGTTTCAATCGAGAGTTGTACTCACAGGATGATTTTGAGTGGGAATGGGTTCGTTCAATAAATGAGCTCCAATTATAGATCAATGTAGTTTGCTGGGAGGGTAAGGTGATTAACTTGGTAGACCTTTTCATACAGTTGTTGACTGCTAATCAGCCGACCAACAACTCGATTAACCCCAATCGCAAACGCCACGTTGCCCACATTGTGCACGCTGTGGTCAAAGCAACTACTCTTGCAAGCTGTATAAAAAAAATGAAGAAAAATAAAAGGATTTTCGCTTACTTTCGAGCATTCGTACTCTTAGGGGCTCCTGATCCGAACTCTCGATGCCTCATCTCCTTCTCCAGCCTCCGTTGGAACTCAACCAGACGGCTTTCAACCCTTGGCCGATCCCTTTCCTCTCTTCGATCGACCTACCTAGCCACAACCAAGGCCTGTCCACGGCTATGACAAAGCCGAACTTGCTCTCTTGCTTTCCGATACTCTATACGCAAGTAGATCTTCACAACCAAACCCAACTTTTATTTCCACGCACGCTACCGAGCATCCCTTCCGACCCCTTGTCTCTGCCCGATCTCCTGATTGGAACCCACGCCCAATCTATCTCCGTATAGTGGGTGAGCAAGAAGAAGAGGGTGTTTTATATTATTATTATTATATAATAATGATTTATAATTAGTAATAATAATAATTACTAATAATGTTTATTGTTATCATTATTAAATGTAATGATAAAAGAAAGAAAGAAAAAAAGAAACGCAAGTATTAATCGGAGGAATCCCGGGGTTGATTCAGTTCTCTGAAACCCTCGGCCGTCGATATGATCCGGTTGAGTGGATAGAAAGCTCGAAGACCAATTACTGGGTCGATCCGCTCCTCCGAAATCTTGGCTGTCGATTTGATCCGGTTGAATCAATGTAAAAGGGTAAGTCCCCCCCTAACCTCTCCTTGTGGGGAGGGGATGCCAGGAGGTCGTCGAAATTGCCTTGTAAAACTGTCAAAATTATGCCGAGAGATCACTGAATTAGAGAGTTGGAGAATTTTAATTAAATTAAACTTTAAATTTTGATGAAACTAAAATTAACGTTACAATCCTAATTAACTATCTTAATTAATGAAATCTTTTAATAAAATTAAATTTTAACTAAATTAACTAAATGATTAATTGTCTCAATTAATTAACCTAACCATATATATATCCTAATTAATTGTCTCAAACAATTTTAATTAAAAATCCAATTGAATATGAATTCATTTTATTAACTAGTTTATTAAACTAATGAATTTAAATTTAAAATGTTTTAATTAAAAAAAAAAACAATTAATTAAATTTAAATTTCCAAGAGAACTTATAATAAGTTAATTAACCACTTAAAATGGTATTCAATAAATTTAATTAAAAGTCATTAATTTAAAATAAAGCCTCATTTAATTAAATTGAATATTAAATTAAAATAAAGTTAATTAAATTAATTGAGTAAACAATTTAATTAATAACTAAATAATTAAAATACCATTTAAACTTAAATTAAATTAAAATTAAATCAAAACTTTAATTTAAATTAAAGCTTTAATCGAGCACATAAGATTTAAATTTAATTAATAATTAAATCAAAATTAATTGAAAAAAATTTAAAATATAATTTAATTAACGATTTAATGGTTAATTTTAAAATAAGTTTAAAATCATTTAATTAATTAATGCAATAAAAAATACAAAATAATTGTTTTTCACTATTAAACTTAAGTACGAACTACTAAACAACTCTCCAACAACAACTCTCTGAGCAGAACTAACAAACACCTCTCTGAAGAAGCTCTCAAACTCTGAGCACCCTTGGGCTCTTTAGTAATAGATAGCTGCAAGCTACCTGTGAGTTCTCTTAACACTCCAGCCCCTGTAGCTGCAAGTTCCAACTCCTGTAAATGGTTGGTCACGAATACCTGCAAAAATTAAATGAAAGTTAGCACATAATTAATAAAATTAATGCTGGAAAGAGTAAAAAAACTTACTACTACAAGTAAAAAGCTACTACTGTAGACAAAATAAGACGTTGACAGTACTATTAAGGTAATGAAGTGTGTAAAGTTATGTCCCCACGAAACTAAGTCCTATAGGTTACTTTTAATGGAAGTAATGAATCCTATTGGCAACTACCTCATTAAGGATATTCGTTAAGTGAACTGATAAATATCTCAAATTTGATTAACAACTTCTAATAAAAGCCATAAGTCCGATTTTAGGGAAAATCTCTAGACAGTAATGTAATCTTAGACTTTCCGTCAATGGGCATCTTAATCTATAAGACTAAGCTGGAAGACCCGCTATCTGGGCTACTTTTAAAAGAAAGCAGTAAGACTAGCATGTTAAGGAAACTTCTAAAATAACCTAAACCTAAACCAAATCCACATATTTGAACCACCTCACAGCTGTAATGCATGCTATTCGAGCCACTTTTAAGTGAAGCCGTAAGACTTGCATTTTAGGGAAGCTTCTAAGTGAAGAATCCTAAACAACCTACAGACTACTTCCAAAGGGAAGCATTAAGTCCTACCAACCAAACACTACTTGGGCTACTTCTAAACGAAGCCATAAGTCCCGCTCTACGGGCTACTTTTAACAAAAGTCGTAAGTCCCGGCCCCAAATCCAAATATACGGGCAACTGTTAATTGGAGCCATAAGCCCCAAAATAAATAAATTAACGGGCATTCTAATAGACATAAGCCCTAAATCATATCAAATCTAAAACTCACATTTAACCACTTCAGTTTACTCGTGATCCCTAAGAGGAGGTAACCCATGGCTGCTAATCAGATTTCCTGGACACTACAATCAATAATTGTTAGTGTTGGTAGATTGAAACCCACGATATACCCGGGACAACGTAATCATGGGATCTTGATCGGGTTTATCTCTATCCCCCATAACCAAAACTTAGAACTGTTATACAACTAAATATACATTCATCCTTAATCGAGAGTACTCTTTTGCGCGTTAGAAGTGGTAATTAACTATAAGGGCTTGCCCTCGTAGGAAGCGGAACCTTAGAACTAAATTAACCCTGATGCCAATCATCGAAGAAAATCTGGTTATTAAAATCCAATCTACCTTGGGGAGAATGGAACCTAAAAGCTTGTGAGAGCGAGGGTTCGTGCGTTAGTGCAACATTCACTTCTTGAGGGTGAACAACAGCTTTGTGGGTGGTAGAGAAATCTATGAAAAGTCATTTGGTTTTGGGATTATGTTGAAATATAACCCTAAATTTAAATACCTTTTTTTTTTTCCTTTTTTTTTTTTGCCTTGATGCTTCCTTCACTTACATTCTTATTGCCGCTGCTAGTCACCTCTCCTCTGCTCAACCTCCATCCTACTCTTATCAGTTCTTACACATCTATTTCTACTCTCTGTTGTTCTCTAGGCTTCCTTTCACCACTGTCCGCCCCTATCCTCAATATCATCCGGTCCTCTATTTTGTCACTTGCATGCCTGTCCTACTGTTCTAGTGTTTTGCTGGTTCTCAGCTTATTGAGCCTACGACAAGAGTTAAGTTTGGATTTAGGTCAAGCAGAATCAGTATAGACCTCTTCTTATGTTTCAAGCTCATAAATGCTTTCCTAATATCAGGTCTAGCTTTTTAGGATTTTCCCCCTTTCCTTTGTCTCTTTGGTTTCTTCGTGTGTCTCTTTGGTTTCTCCAGATCGGGTTAATTCTCAAAACCCCCTTGTTTCTGTGCTGTTTTCGGGCCCCTTGCTGGCTGATCTGTGGCTAATTCCAGCCTTTTTTCTGTGTAGATCATATTGATTTTGGAATGGCCATCAGATGGCTTTTTGGGGGCTGCTGTTTGGTGGCTGTTTGGGGGGATTTCCATGAGTCAAGCTCGACCCAGATCTGTCCCACCAAAACTCATTTTAGATTGGGCTTTTTATCAGGTTATTTGTTCATCAAGTCTTTGTTTGAAGCTCTTTCCAAATCTCTAGATCTTGCAAAAATTGAAATTTTTGATTGCAAGCAACATATAAACCTTTATGGGCTGGATTTAGAGGTGATGAATAGCTTAGCTGAAATTCTAAATCTTGGTGTTTTTATCAGAATTCGGATATTCCTTGCAAGATGGAGGTGATGCTTAGCTGCTAACAAATTAGTGGAAAAACAAATATTTACTGCGAGATAAAATTTAAAAGCCCAAATTTTGAACTATTCTAAATGACTTATAGATTCTTTCTCTCTCTCTCTCTCTCTCTCTCTCTCTCTCTCTCTCTCTCTATATATATATATATATATATATATATATATATATATATATATATATATATATATATATATATATATGTGTGTGTGTGTGTGTAGATTTCTTCTAATAAACCAAATTGAGACATTTTAAGGTCAAAAATACTTAATCATGAACAGGATCGAGCTCTCATTGCAAATTTAGGATCTGGCCCAATTGGATGATTATCAACCCTAGGTACTCACCGCTGTATGTCCCTTAAATTTACAACTATTCTTCATATTAAAACTCTTTTAAGGATGTTTAAATACTTTTGTTTACTCTCTTTTAAGTAAATTGGATGGTTCTATTTGACTTGAATTTAAGATCATTAATTTCTTATTATCCTTTGACTTGGCGTAGATCATTTTTGGTCCTACTTAGTCCAACATTAATAATCTACCATAGCTTATAACCTTCTATAGGTTCTTTCTTTCTATTTGTGTGTGTGAATTGGTGCACTGTGTCAGTTTGGAATCATGTGGATGCACCTAAGGATATATGATGCGTTAGTTTTGTGAGCTTAATGGACCTTGTTTTCACCTGCAGATTGATACGAAGGATATTCTTTTTATATGTGGTGGTGCGTTCGTTGGTTTGGAGAAGACTATTTCTGAAAGGTAACTCATGTTCATGATGCTAGATGGATTGGCAGGAGCCATCTTGACTAGTGTATACCTTATCGACGAAGAGGAGGTTTACATTTTATTTGTACATCAGACGAAAAGATTCTTCAATCGGTTTTGGAGCACCGGTTCGTGCAAATATGGCGATAGGTGCACCAATAAATGCTGCAGTGACTTCATCCTTGTTGGAATCTGTAAGAAGCAAAAATATATAAACTGGTTGGATCAGTTTGTTTTATAAGTATGCTATTTCTTTATTTTTTTCAAATTTCTTTGGATTTAAAATATTGGAGCATTTTCGAAGGTTGAAAGTGGTGATCTCATTGCATATGGCCTCATCCCAGAATTTGTTGGCCGGTTTCCCATAGTAGTCAGTTTGTCAGGGCTGACTATGGACCAACTTGTTCAGGTAATTTTGTGGATGACTACATTCTTCTTTTTAGTTAGAATATATCAATATTATACTGCATTAAATGCTAACTTAGTTAGAATATATCCGTGAAAACTCCCTCGCCGAAGAAAAAGCAAACAGCGCGGGCGGAGGCCGGGGACGAATTTTTGGAGCCCACAGTACCAAAGTTCAATACTTTTAACGGTACTAACAATCCCCGACAGCACTTGGCACAATTGAAAACCACCTGCGGGAATACAGGGGGAAACGATGCCCTACTCTTCCGACAGTTCGTTAGTAGTTTGTCAGCAACTGCTTTCGAATGGTACGCTGAACTGCCAAACGATTATGTGAAGACTTTCGCAGAATTGGAAACTATATTCGTGAAGAGATTCGCCAGTGCAACTGAAAAGATAACAATCGCAGACCTCGCTCTGGATAAGAGGAGAAGAGATGAATCAGTGACTAAATATATCACCCGTTGGCACAACTTAAGTATGAAATGTGAGCAACAACTTGAAGAAGAGCATGCCGTGCAGTTGTTAATGGGCAACATTGATGACAAAATGCA
This sequence comes from Dendrobium huoshanense, assembly GCA_016618105.1. NCBI lineage: Eukaryota > Viridiplantae > Streptophyta > Magnoliopsida > Asparagales > Orchidaceae > Dendrobium > Dendrobium huoshanense. The sequence continues at coordinate 49,241,940 of CM028353.1, read as the reverse complement.
ACTCTTCCTATGCATGGCTACAATTACCACATTTCAATATCTGTTGGACAGGGTGGCTAAGTTTGAGAAACTGAACTTGTCAAGATCAGAAAATCACTTTGATAAGCCCAAGAAGGCTTAGGCCCCGGGTGCTAGAAGGGGTGAGGCCAACTCTACGTTCTTCTCTAGAGCTGATAGAGAAAAGCAGGTGATTTATAACGTAGACAAGGGAAAGCAACCAATGCAGTACGAAGAAAGACCCAAGCAGGCCTACAACCCTAACCCCTAACCAAAGCTGATACTAGGGGAAATGATAGCCCATGAACCTTCGAAGGTGGAGGAGAACGCCCGAGACAGGCAATAGGAACTGGTGATAGAACGTTCCAATCCCTCAAAGAGAAAATGAAGAAAGAATATTCATTCAAGAGGGAGAGTGTCGCCAAATTCTTTCGACATGCGTTGAAAATGGGTTTCGAACTGCCTGAATGCAAGAGGCCCGAAGAGTTGAAAGTTGACAGGGTTCAATCAACAAAGAGAAATGACCCCGAACACCTCGATGATGACTACATTCTTCTTTTTAGTTAGAATATATCAATATTATACTGCATCAAATGCTAACTTTGTTGGTAATGGTTATGAAGCACAAATACTTCTAGATGGCAGTCATATTGTAATGTATTGTTTAGATTCTTTAATGCACTCAAATAATTCATAATACTATGTTTAATATATCCATTGGCATAATCATCACCATTCACATAAAACCAGGTGTTTAGGATCAAATAAACAAGCATATTAATCTCCTGGCAATGTAAGGTGTGCAAGAGGACTTTTTATTGTGTGCGGGCACTGGACAGAGAGAACTGTCTGGTTTTCTCTCTGACTACAGTAAAAACACGGTCAAAGCGCAGCTGGTACAGTAACTGTGATTTGACTACACTTTGACTGTGCTTTTACTGCAGAAAGAGAGAAAACCGGACGGTTCTCTCCCGTCCGGTGTCCGCACACAATAATCTCTCGTGCAAGAGGGAATGATGTAACCAGTCTTGCATTGCAGAAAGTCTCATTACTCGAATATATGGCCTGTAGTCATAATGGGTCCAGATTAATCACTTTCCTATGCCAACCCTTATTTCATGGTTGACCTTAAAAGGAAATCGAATTATTTTTTTTTGAAACAAGACGCATGATATGTAATCATATTTGATTTTGTTGGTCAGTCTTATAAAAAGTTGATTGTAAATATGTCCGAACCGTTTTGTTTTCTAATTATTTTCAGAAAGCTGACAAGCCTTATTTATTTATTTGCTTCAGGTCTTAACAGAGCCAAAAAATGCTCTTTGTAAACAGTACAGAAAAATGTTTGATATGAACAATGTGAGTACACGGTTCTATCTTTTAAATTAACATTTTAACCTAAAAATACTGGCTCAGAGCTAATCAGTTAATCTTATTTTCGTTTCAGGTTAAGCTACACTATTCAGAAAGAGCGCTTAGGCTGATTGCAGCAAAGGCTATGGTTAAAAGTACAGGTGCACGAGCTTTACGTGCAATTTTAGAAAGTATTTTGACGGATGCAATGTATGAGGTTTGTTAATTACTTAGTTATCCTCAGCTTTTACAAATATATTTTCTTTTGAATTGACTAAGTACTACGAATATTTTGATTAATAATTGATACGCCACCAAAAATTGTCTTGATCAGGCACGAATCTGGAAGCATATATGAGTTGGTAACTTCTAAATTCAATTCAAAGCCATCCGAACTCTAAATTGAACCTCTCGACAAGATGAACACAATGACACTAAAATCGGTCTAGTTCGAGCCCAAATGGGGCCAATTCAAGAGACTGAAGTATATTTGGAAGATTCAAAGCATAAAATGGATGACCAAATGATTTTCAAGTATAATATGCTTATAGTTAAATCGAGTGGCTTGATAGACGAATCCAATGAGCCTAAAATCGCTTAATTATGACATCATTAAGGCAATTAAATGTTAAATGAATGCTCTATGATTGAGGGAATCAATATGAACCGTCCTATGGAAGCATTCCGAATTTTTCCTTGATCCTTTCCATAATTATACAACATGCCACTCAATAATCTATGAATAATCTCGCCTTCCTACATGAAAAGGGGCGTAGACCTTTGGAAGCTTGGACCTTTGGCGGGAGATTGGAGAGAGCTCTGAGGCTTTAAGGATTCTAGAGTTCCACCTAAGCACCACCACCGGTGAACTTCCGTTGATCGTTGCCAGACCAATGCTAGTTTGCCAATTGTTGTCGGACCACCACTAGTCTGATGACTATCGTTGGACATCCGCCCAGCCAACCACTGCCTGACCATCGAACGTCGCCAGACCACCGCCTGTTCACCAATCACTGTCCGGACCTTCGCACGTTCGCTGGCTACCTACTGCCCCATACCTCCTGCCATTTGCCAACCGCTGACCGCTGTCAGACCTCGGCCCAACTGCAGATCATTGCTGGGCCTCCGTCAGCCAGCTAACTATGGTTGCCTCCAACCATCGTTGCCCTCTGACTATGATATCCCTCCAACCTCTATCTCCCTACTGATTGAATTAAAATAGAAATACAAAAAGAGAAAAAAACATGAAAAATCTAAACAAATGCATCGTTTCAGAAAATAATTGGATTGATGCGATGCTTTAGGAAGCAACTTATCCCTTTGATGATTCGGTTGATAAAAAGGCACTGAAATAGAACAAAAAAAAAAAAAGAGAGCTCGCTCTCTTGTTCTCGCTTACCTACCTCTGTTCGTCTCACACGAAAGGCTTAGCCCGCTCCCCTCTTATTGCTCCGAACTCCTTTATCCCACAATCAGAGGCCACAATACCAATGTGTCTTCGACCACCCATTTGAAATCTCTACACTCTCTGCAAAGTCTGTTGTTGGTTGTAAAATATCCTAATCACCATAAATCATACCCTTGACAACCTGCCCCAAAGTGGTACTATAACTATGACTTAATGTGAAGGTGACAATCTAATTTGGAGGATCATGCCCAACTGGAGGATCCATGTCAAAAGGAGTCATATATATATATATCTATTAGCTAACATCTCTCGATGTCAATATAATCGATCCTAAATAGAGATCGATTGGGAAGGATCGTATCTATCAATTTTCCTCCAAATTTGTTCTTTTGAAGGTTCCGAATAGAGTAGTGTACAGGGTTTGTTTCAATCAAACATCGTAACTTGACAAACAATAGGTGCTATGAAAATCATATAATCGGTGATTGCAACAAATTTATTTCGTGAAAATCACCCAACAAATTTGTTGGAAGACAATTTGTTGATCGAATTAAAATATAAATTAAAAAAAAAAAAGAAAAAAAAATTGAACAAATGCATCATTTCAAAAAGTAATTGGATGGATAGATGCAATGCTTCATAAAGCAACACATCCCTTTGATGATTCGATTGATAAAAAGATTCAAAACAAAACAAAAAAGAGCTAGCTCTCTTGTTCTCGTTTACCTACCTTTGTTGGTCTCATGTGAAAGGCTCAGCTTGCTTCACTCTTTCTCTGTCGAAGTCCTGCTTCCTCTTGCAATCAGAAGCCATGATACAAACATGTCTTCGGCCACCTGTTCAAAATTCCTATGCGTGAAGACCCCTACGACTTCATCTTCCACAAACGCCCGAAGCACTTTTGTAGTCTTGTGTGCCCAAATCCAGATCCTAACATCTACTATGGACCCCATGTACACGTGACTCCTCCTGCGTGAAGTGATTTCCGCATGCCTCAGCTGCACGACTCGAGCCATATAACACTAGCCGGCCTGTCCACAGTATACGACTGCCCAACCTCACATAGACGTAAACCTGAGTGCCCATTTGATCTCGCTGCCCCGCCTATACGAGTCGCGACCTGAATTTATGATTGACCCTAAAGCCATTTTTCTTGAGCGAACATGCCCGTCGATGACAGTCCCTTCGACTATGGTCTCTCCATCCTCTATCGCTCGCCAAATATGGTCCCTCCGACCACTGTTGCCCGCCGACTACCATCTCTCCTCCAACCACGGTCGCATGTCGGCTACGATCCCTCCGACCTCCATCACTCGCCGACTAGGGTCCCTCTGACTACCGTCACCCAACTATTGTCCTACCCACCAAATGAATAGACCAACTCTCTCTTAAGAACAACTCTCATATCACTAGATTCTTAGAACTCCCACCATGTAATGTGCTCTATATGATATATATTTGCTATATTGAGCTAAGGCCTCGCCCCAAGGAAGGGTCTTATTTGTAATCAACAATAAACACTAGTAGAATCATCAAACCTTATGATTTTCCCCCTTTTTATGATTTTCCACATAAAAATCTTGGTGTCTCTTATGACTTTTGTACCTCTCTTTTATCTATCTGTGTGATGGATCTTCGCACAAAGCTTAAAAGCTAAACTCTTTATCTATCTACCGCCATGAATGTTGCAGGATACAACAATAGTTAAATTTATGTGTTTTTATTTTTTTGAAGTGTCATAAACTTATCATGGGGGAGTTCGGGTGGTCATTTTTGGATGGAACTTAGTTCTCGAGAACTGAGGCAAAGTGAAAGAGATGAATCCCATAGACAAATGCATGATTTTTTATTTTAGTGTTCTTGATGAGGTCACTTGATTGATATTTTAAAATAATGCTTTTTTAAATTGTAAGGTCAGCAACTTTGAGTTTTGGATGACATGAAATTACCTTTATTTTCATTTGTTTAATTCAATGTCCTTTGCTTTAGAACTAATTTCACTCCAATCTTGATGAATTAAATATAGTTTTTATGTCGTGATATTATTGACACTTTCTTCTACCACAACTCTTTGGAACATATTTGTTGAATTCAAATTTATTTGTGGCCTAGATAAGTATGGAGAATAGATGAGTAACTAAGTAATCATTGTGAACAATAAAAATGTTACAAAGTCCAAAATATAAGGAAGGCTATGTCTATAAGAAAGGCTACATTTAGAAAAGTAAAAAAATAATAAATGATTTCATAGGTACAAATTGATATAGATACATGAACTAGGTTGAAGTAGACACACTTGGCCATTTATCTTTAATGTGACTTGGGGCATCTCTAGCGAGTGGCTTATGGGTGGCATGTCCTGGGGCTGAGTACCCTAGGTGAGATGAGTATGGAGAACATATGAGAAATCAAATAATCTCCATGGACAGAATCTCATTTAAGCTTGACCGCTCTTATTTGAATGGTTTGTTTTTTATAATACCAAAATGTTCAAAATAATGTATGCATAAACTTCCCTTAAATGTTAATTTATTTTTCATAAAACCCTACTTTAATCTCGAGATAATTCATATAATACATATATTAATGGTAATAAACATGATCATTTTAAAACATTAAATATGGCCTTGTATGCAGGTATGTTTATTGTTTTTAATGAATGCATGCATAGTTCTATTCACCTTGATTCAACCTTTAGCTCTATATACATCATTTTCATTATATCTCTTCCTATTTCATTTTATAAATCCAATTATGTTTCCATTTGATTTTAATTCAGTCTCTGATACTAATTTCTATCACACCCCAGTTTGGCCCACCCCCTTATGATCAACCTGGAGTATAATAGGGAAGGAAAATCTAAACAGACCCTTCTTACTAACACCTATTCTAAACTACTTCAATCAGAATCAAATGAGTAAAAATGAATCTATTTAGACTCTCCTAATATATCAATATAATAAGCTCTATACTTAACAACCGGAAGCATACAATATAACTCAATTAAGCTCACATAAAATCAAAAGAAATATAGAGTTTTATTAGATAACTTTTCAAAGTTACTTACATACCCCAAAAGCTTTTGTACAACTTCCACTTGGACCTCTATGTACACCAAAAATATATTTATACCAAAAAAGACAGTCACCCTTTTTGACTAATGCCCTACGAGCTCATCCCCCTTTCCTGCAGTACAACCACTACTAATGAGCTATGATTCAATAAAATACACAAGCAATGTATAAAAAATGCGAATAACCTTGATAAAAATTATTTTAAAACAGATTAAATATTTTCACACTGATCATAATAAATACATAACATTACTTTTTATCTTGTTAATTGTTTTACACGTTGAGATAAGTCATATGATGCTATAAGCTTTTGCACCTTTTTAGCTTTTTAATTCAAGGTTGGGTTAAAATCCCAACTTTTAGAATTAAAGTTGTTCTCTCATTCAAGGTTGGGTATGAATTCCAACTTTTAAAATTTTGAGAGTATAAGTTTACCTTATTAGGTCTTTCACATTTACTTGTGTGCGGGCCTATCCCCCATATATAACTTATTTTATTTTCTGCTCTTTCATTTTCATGTCTATTTTCATAATCATATAGTATTAATGTAAGTAATACTAAGTTATTCAACAACAATCCAAATATATAAACTAAGTGGAATAAATTGAAATAATGATATCATAAACATAACATATATGCATTTTCAAATGTTAACAATTTTACTATTTCTATGCATCGTTTGGGTATCTCACATTGTCTTTTAGAACAGTTGGGTAAACTGGTTCACCTAAAGTATTCTGATTTCTTTTCCTTTGGTATACAACCTAAAACATAAATCTCTTCATTTCTATATATACATTTAGATAAACAAAGAAATAAAATAGTTTATATAAAATCTTATAAACTTTGCCTCAATCAAGTTCCTCATTCAATTAAATTCTTTTTCTCTCATAAAGTTCCTTTTCCTCACTTGATTTCTACTTTCTTCCTCTTTTACATCAACTAGTACAGTTTTCACAGCAGCATTCTACTTACAGTTTCAACAAGCATCAACCAACAACAACAATAACCTTTGATGACAGCTCTTGTTTTGCTATCTTCTATCCCATTTTTCTGAATTATAACAAAATACATTATTTCCTAACTCATTTCATCATTTACAGCACACTACAACCTATATTATCTGTCTTATTTATATCTTACCTTAATGTAGCTGAATTCTTCCCCTATAGCAGCCACATCAGCCTACAACAGCTGAATTCTTCCCATAGAACAGCCACAGTAGCCTACAACAGCTGAATATTTCCCATACAGCAGCTCCCAATTGTTTGATATACCTGAATTTCAGCAAACATCAGCATATTCATGCAGATTTCAGCATACAACACTTAATTCCAGCAGATTTAAGCAAACCACACTTAATTCTTGCAAACAACACTTGTTCTAGCATCTACCTAATCTCTTACCTTTGTTTGTTGAATTATTTTCTTCTCCAATCGCCTATAACGGCAGCCTACAACAATTTCTTCCCAACTTCTCATAGCCAGCTTTAGCTCGAGAGGTTTTATCAGGTAGGAAAAATGGAATGAAATGAAGGGCTTAGGTGTATATTAAATTAATAGATAGTGGAAGATAGGGTAGAATTAAGATAGTAAGCTTTTGCTTTAAGTCCTTCATAAGCCTTCTTATGCAAAACAAGCATGACCATACAATAGATGCAGTTCGACATCCTTAAAGCAGGATTATATAGTTGTATGCTCATGCTCACATGAAGCAAATAGTTATGTACTACTCTTGAGCGCCTGAGTGGCTTTACAAACGCAGAGCTGCACCCATTGTCAATTTCTAATAATCTCTCCTCTTTTCAATACACACTCCCTTCCCTTAACAATATCACATCCCTTTCTTATATGGATCATAGTGTACAAGCATGGATCACTTTATAGAGGTTAATAATTATGAGTCTGAAAATACCAGATAACCATAATATTGATTGACAAACAATCTGGCTAAAAAAGCAGGCCTTCCAACTATGTTATCATGCCCATCTAATTTGTGCTATTTCTCCATCTTTTATTCCTTTTCTCCAATGTAAAATCTTTCAGATCCCAGATGCCAAGACAGGCATTGAGCGTGTAGATGCAGTGGTGGTGGATGAAGAAGCTGTAGGCTCTGTTGACAAACCTGGCTGCGGAGCCAAAATTCTACATGGTGATGGTGCGTTGGAAAGCTATCTCCGCATTTGTCGGATGAAGGACGCCGAGGTAAAAATATGCAAGTCATGCCTGTATATTTAGGCTGCATTTGGGATGGATTTCTTACTGCTTCATAAAGCAGTTTTTTAGTAAAAAAATTAAAATTTTTATACTAGAAAGCTGCTTTAAAAAGTAGAAAGAAAACCGTCCCAAACGAAACCTTAATCATGCGGTTCATTAAATATCAAGAGTCTCTACTTGTAGCAAGAATAACATGATAGAGGATATACATCGAATGTAAATATCTGGAATGTCTGGAATGATTAGCTTTTAGATGTTTTCAGATTTTATCTTAGTAATACTGGTATGAAGGTTTTACAAATTGTTGGTTTTTCTTTCTATAGGGAAATGCTGATAGGTTGGAAGGTGAAGTGGAAAAGCGATCGGAGGTTGCCTCCAGAGCCATGAGAACGTAAAGCTTTTGTAATAGGTACAATTTTCATTCTTTTTGTAAATACCATGCTTCTTAGGAATGATAGTGTTTAATGAGCAATGACTTGTTTCAATCCCTGAAACATTGAGGGTTTGTTTTTGTCCTCAATTCATTTAGAAGATGTGCAGTTATTTTTAGAGCAAAAAGGAGTTGAAAGAGGGTGTTACACATTTACCAATGAGAGAACTTAATTCGAAGTGAAGAAAATTAGATTAGAGTTATGTTATAATTGTTACTGTTCGGGAATTTTTATGGAAATTTTAATTTACTATCTTCCCTTAATTAAGTAGTAATTAAGTAAAACAATTAATCATAACAACTCTCTCTCTCTCTCTCTCTCTCTCTCTCTCTCTCTCTCTCTCTCTCTCTCTCTCTCTCTCTCTCTCCTTAGATCATGCATATTTTAAAATGAATATCAATAGATATTTCTCTCTTTTTTGACAAGACAAAAAATTCATATTGAAGAGAAATTCCTTCAAAATTAAACTTCAATATGATCAAGAGAAGAATTATCTTTAATAAAATAGTGTCTAAACTTAATTATTCAGTTTGTTATGAATGATGAATTGAATTTTTAACTAAGCTGATATCATTTATATTGTCACACTTAATTGGGTTGTATTGTAGCCAAATTTCATAGTATTCTAATTATTGCTTTTATCAAAGCATGTGTATGACATTCTTAGGCTTCGTTTGAGACAACTTTCTTATAAATTCTTAAAGCGGTTTTTTAGTAAAAAATTAATTTTTTTACTAGAAAGTTGCTTCAAGAAGAAAAAAAAAAAAAAATTTTCAAATGAAGCCTTAGCCTCCTTTGTGGGAACAATTATTACGTCCTTCGACCGGATGCAGAGGAACATCCGGTCGTAGGCAAAAACAACTCGGTACCGAGATGTACCGAGTTTTTTGAAAAACTCGGTACACCTCGGTACCGTGTTCTTTTTGCCTACGACCGGATGTTTCTTGCATCTGGTCAACCGAACCAAATAAAAATCCCCTTTTTGTGGGCAAGTTCTTTGAGTTATACTTTTTATTAGAACAAGATACAAATGATGATCTAAAAAATTAATACATGTCATATTGTTTTTTTTTTTTTTCACTTTTTCACATAAAGTCCCAAGAAAAGCCGAGTTTTCACATTAATCTAATCACGAACTCTTCACTCATTAAGATTCTTTTTGTACTTACAAACAAAATTTTATTTACATAATTTTAAATAATTATTATATCATCCCCTTGTTTCTTGATAAAGAGGGCATCTACTCTACTCTTACTAAATTTATTTCAATCAAGAAAGTCTCATTATGTTATATCACATTATATGAGTAGAATTTTTGTCAATATGTAAAAAAGATATAGTCAATCAATATATTCAAAATTTAGGGATTGTTCTACAAAGTCATCTTTGTCAATAAACCCAATCAAAAGTATGCTCTTGACATTCATTTTAAAGAGTTTAAGGTTCTTATGTAACATCTCACGATACCCCTACTAACAATGCAGTGACACAAATAAAACATAAACATTCATAATTCCTAATATACAATACTTTTAATCATTTGAATACTTTTATATATATATATATATATATATATATATATATATATATATATATATATATATATATATATATATATATATATTCCATTCACAACACAGTAATTTTTCTGAATAAATGGAAGCATCTAAATACTCCCTATTGCATTACAAAGGTACTTACAGTGCCATTAGGAAATCAAAATATATCATCATAATTTGACAGGTTATATATCTCACATGAATATTTATAAACATTGCTAAATAGTAAACCTAAATGTTCATTAATCTGAGCCTAATTTGCTTCTACTTTTTCTTTCCTTTAATTGTAAAAACTAGTATAAAACTTGTGAGCTATGGAGCTCATAAAATTATATAATTTAAATAAAAAAAATATTAAATTTAAGAATATAGGGAGTAATATAATTGACATCAGAACTAAATCAAACTTACAGATATTTGCAAAATAATATAAAAATTGTATTTAGTATTATCATTTATTTTATTTGAAGCCTCACAAAATATTATAATTAGTCTTCTAAGATTATGACTATTACTTCACAAAATATGGAGCCCAAGTAAACACAACATTATAGCCATTGAATTATATAGATCTCCCTTTTGCCTCTTTCGAGTCTCTTTTGCCTCACATGCTATGCATACATTATATCCTTTCAAAGCCGGCCTTTCTAATTTGATATTCATCAGGCTTCAACATTATGAATTCATACTTTCTTTATTTTGCTTCATACTAAAAAAAAATAATCTATCTATCATACTGCTTGCATAACAATAATATATATATGCATTATATAACATAATAAATTTCTTTTCAAAATATTACCAACTAGGAAAACATTTAGACAGCAATCATATTACATATTATTTTAAACTTCAATTATTCATATATATATATATATATATATATATATATATATATATATATATATATATATATATATATATATATATATATATATATATATATATATATATATATATATATATATATATATATATATATATATAATAATAATAATAATAATAATAATAATAATAATAATAATAATTATTAACTTTAATGACTATTCTTAATAGTAATTAACTGTTAAGTAAATAATAATTTATTTAACAGTTACTAATGGCATCTGGTATATATGGTAGGGTTTAGGGTAACGATTCTTCAAATTCTATCCCCGCATTTGAATACCATTACGCAACTAGTTAGCCTTATATATATATATATATATATATATATATATATATATATATTCCATTCACAACACAGTAATTTTTCTGAATAAATGGAAGCATCTAAATACTCACTATTGCATTACAAAGGTACTTACAGTGCCATTAGGAAATCAAAATATATCATCATAATTTGACAGGTTATATATCTCACATGAATATTTATAAACATTGCTAAATAGTAAACCTAAATGTTCATTAATCTGAGCCTAATTTGCTTCTACTTTTTCTTTCCTTTAATTGTAAAAACAAGTAGTATAAAACTTGTGAGCTATGGAGCTCATAAAATTATATAATTTAAATAAAAAAAATATTAAATTTAAGAATATAGGGAGTAATATAATTGACATCAGAACTAAATCAAACTTACACATATTTGCAAAATAATATAAAAATTGTATTTAGTATTATCATTTATTTTATTTGAAGCCTCACAAAATATTATAATTAGTCTTCTAAGATTATGACTATTACTTTTCATATAGTAAGTTTTCATAAGAATTTTAATGTAGCCCAAGTAAACCCGACATTATAGCCATTGAATTATATAGATCTCCCTTTTGCCTCTTTCGAGTCTCTTTTGCCTCACCTGCTATGCATACATTATATCCTTTCAAAGCCAGCCTTTCTAATTTGATATTCATCAGACTTCAACATTATGAATTCATACTTTCTTTATTTTGCTTCATACTAAAAAAATAATAATCTATCTATCATACTACTTGCATAACAATAATATATATGCATTATATAACGTAATAAATTTCTTTTCAAAATATTACCAACTAGGAAAACATTTAGACAACAATCATATTACATATTATTTTAAACTTCAATTATTCATATATATATATATATATATATATATATATATATATATATATATATATATATATATATATATATATATATATAATAATAATAATAATAATAATAATAATAATAATAATAATAAAATAATTAACTTTAATGACTAATCTTAATAGTAATTAACTGTTAAGTAAATAATAATTTATTTAACAGTTACTAATGGCATCTGGTATATATGGTAGGGTTTAGGGTAACGATTCTTCAAATTCTATCCTCGCATTTGAATACCATTACGCAACTAGTTAGCCTTATTTCTAACAATACAAACTAGTTCATCTTATCCTTGAAGAAATATTTTGTTCCAAATATATTTTTATCTTAGCGTCTAAGAATTAATTCCTAAACTTAATTGACTTACCTCATCTTGCATTGTTATAATTTAGATTTCATCTTTTCAAGCTTCTTCAATGGTGCTTATCTTTGTCTCCAAAAGAAAAGTTGAATAATTTGCCTCAACTCTGATTTGTCATCTTATTTAAACTCCTAATGGATCACTTATTTTTAAAATATTATTATGACATAATTCAATTCCATAGCTTCATCTCCTTCTCTATATTCTTCTTTTATAACATTTATATTAATTTCAAATAAGTTTTTAAAATAAATAACATACACAATTTCTTTTATGATAAATTTTCTCTTATTAAAAACTTTATAAGTTCTTCTAGTGTAAGAATAACTAAGGAGTATATCATCATTAGATTTGTAGTAAAAACATCTGACTGGCCAAATATGAAATTTTTTCCTCGAAATATATCATATGATGTCTTTTTTAAAATTAATATTAAATTTATCCTATTGCACAAATAATAAGCAATTAAGCATTGTTTTAGTGTTCACCTAACAATCATTTTGAAGGTTAGTTTATAATATTCTTTATTTATATATAATGAAGGATAAAATTATTGCATAGAGCTAAGAGTATGAGTTGAGGCATAATATCAAAGCAGGCCAATCCTCCCAAACTTAATCAAATTCAATGACCACCCATACCTTAATCAAAACTCCTTAATGCCAAACTCAACCCAATTTTTTGGCTAATCATATTTTAGTATTATAATCATAATTTTATCATTTTAAGACTTTATTTGGGACGGCTTCTTACTGCTTTCTCAAAGAAGTTTTTTAGTACAAAAGTTAAAATTTTTATACTAGAATTTTTTTAAGAAGCAGTAAGAAAGCAGTCCCAAACGAAGCCTTAAATAGTTAAATTTTATCAGCTAGATAAGATCAACAATTTTTGGAATAATGTTTTTCAAATTTTGACATATTACTTGAAGTTTGAATCCTTCACCCCCTCCCTCCTTAAATGTATCATTTTCCCTTTCAAGAACCAAGCCCTTCTTCCCCTACTTTAAAATAATCATTTTTATCTTGGGAAATTATTAAGGATTCTTCAAGCTCTTTAGATTCAATGTTAAACCTTTTCTCTATGGTTGGTCACACATTGAAATTCCTGTAATGTGTATTAATTCAACGTATCTAAGAGTATATATATAATCTTTCTATAACTATTATAGAAGGATGTATAATTGAAATGCTATTTTCAGAATGATTAATTCTTTTAACTTTAGCAAGGCGATAGAGTTCATTGTGTTTAGGCATGTAGTTCATGAAAATGGACTACCCATAAAATGGGAGGTTTAACATCCATAATAGATTCATAATGAAGGTCTATCCATGCATTCCTTTTTTTATCACCTTTGGAGAAGTATGATAAAGATTGTGAAGAATACTAACATGATAAAGCTGGACTTTTCATGAAGGTTTTCTATATATTCTTTTTTTCTATTTCTTCTTGTTTTTTTTTTTTTTTTTTTTTAATTTTGTCCTACATCTTGCATTCTCCCTTTAGCTTGTGAAATTAGTTTTCCTTTTGAAGTAGGTGTTTTTTCTTGGCCCTTCTTGCAATAGGTTTTAAAGTTTATATCTTATTTGAGTTATGACATTTTTCTTAAAAAACTTTATCTCCTAATCACGTTAATCCTCATTTATAATATCTAGATCAAAAGTAATAGTTTTGTGCATTGCAATAGTCCCATCATTATAGGAAACATCTTCTATGTTATCAAATATTGGGTGAAATTAAAAATCAGAATATGAAAACACCCTTAAGATAGTAGATCTATTGTAGCTATTCTTAATCATTGGTTATGATGGTTAGCATAACTTCTATTATTCTCTCATTCAAGTGCCATGTTTCACTTGGATGTTGGGATAATGTTGCTTCAACCTATATGTATGTTTACTATATATATATATATATATATATATATATATATATATATATATATATATATATATATATATATATATATATATATGCTTGAGCTTTGGCTCTCAATATGGCTAAAAAGGTGTACTTGACCCTAGTTGTATTTTTGATGTCATATTTATCTAAGAGACAATTAATAAGCTTGTAATAGTTCAGGAGACTCATATATACATTTGGGTTAGAAGAGGAGCTAAAGATGATCTTATATCCACTTCATGAATGTCCTGCTATCTCTTAGTTACAATGAACATTGATGCTAACATCAAAGGTTGCGTTCTCCCTTTGTAGCTCTAATGGAGGTATTAGATTCTTGAACTATTGACTCTAATGGAGGTATTAGATTCTTGAACCGCTATATCCATAAGTGTTGTGTTCTCCCTTTGTAGCTCGATCTCACGTGTAAGTCAAGCTATAATGCCCTCTACTATAGATTAATATTTTAGAATTACTGTGATAGTCTATTAAGGACCATTGTGTAGTTTTGATATGACATAAAATGCCAATGCAAAGAAGAAGAAGAAGAACAACCAACAATTATAGTAAATAATTTTTGTAAGTGTAGTAATTATTATTTAATACTATATTTGTAATTTAAATTTGTGGTGCAATTATAATTTGAAAATATGAATTTTAAAATTTATTAATGTAAATTTATTTGAATAAAAAAATAATAATAAATAAAAAAATATTAGCCATACAACTTTGGCCTCCCAAAGTAAAAGGGAGGGGTGGTTACTTAATAGTTAACTCACTCTCCCTCCTAGTAACGCTCTCCTAACAACTCTTATTACTGCCCCCTCTATCCTTTGAAAAATTATTAGGTCCGGACACCTGACATAGCTCTACATCCGGACGCCAATAACATGTCGCCACGTGCTCTTACTCTTTACCTCGCGGCCCGACGACCCGAACCTGGTATTGCTATGTATTGGTTGATTTGTGCAGACCGGGGTATTGCTAGGTATTGTTCGGTATTGCTCGGTATTGATCAGCAATAACGAGAAATATCAATATGTCAAGACCAATACCTAGCAATACCGAATAATACCGAGCAATACCGAGCAATACCTAGCAATACCCAAACATAGCAATACCGGGTTCCGGTCTGGGTCGAGTCGTCGGGCCGTACAGTAAAGAGTAAGAGCACGTGGCAACATGTTATTGGCGTCCGGATGTAGAGCTACGTCAGGTGTCCGGACCTAATAATTTTCCCTATCCTTTTTGTCCCTTGATGAATTTTAAATTGGTAGTTGTAAACACTATATATATATTTATTGGAATGAGGAGTCAAATGAGAATGTTATTTTACTAAATTTGGGATTTTTTTTTCAAAGAAGAGGGGCTTGCTGGTTAGCCTCACCGTTAAAAGAGTTTGGTGATTCTTTTTAGTTTTGTCACTTTTGGGCTGTTGATATCTTTAAATCCACCCTTGCAAATTCATATATTTTACTCATAAAAAACACATGTATGTGTTAAAAAAAAAATTTACAACTAAAACTTATTTTAATTTTAAATATGTAAAATATAGTATTTTATGCATTATACATTTATTAATGAAAAATGCTCTAAATACAATGCTATATTTTATTCAAATAACTTATTTTTATATCTATTAAATATCTATGTTTTTAATTTTTATTTCTAAAATAAAATATGCAATATAGATTTATATTAATGTCCATGTTTTGTATATAATAATAATGAAAGTAAGATTTGTTTGTTGGAGGAAAACCTGATAACTATAAATTGTATATTCTTTTAGTTATGTTAAATTCAATAAAAATTTATTATTTTAGTTGTGTTTGTCCAAAAATTGTACATGAAAAAATAAAAGTTATTAGTGTTGGACAATACTATAGCGCCAACAAGAATAACACTACATCTCTATATCGATCAATGGCGCCGAAGTGCCTATTTCAATGCGGCGATGCCGACCTTCTTTGTTTGCAAGCATTGCGACATCACAATTATTAGTGTCGCAACGCTTCACAACATTGTTGTGCTCCAAATCATCACCGTAGCATTGGGTGTCTAAAAGAAATTTACACTGGAGCATCAGTCTTCAGATCGCCATAGCGCCAGAATGTCGTTCCAAGTGCCGCAGCGCTCATGTTTTATGGTACAACGGTGGATCTGTTATAAATTCTAAGAGCCGCGCCGACTTAGCTAAAAGACGCATAAATTCGGGCAGTAACCGTGCCACATCATCCAGCGTGGTAGTGGAACCAACATTACAATGTTGATGCACTAGTTTATTTTTCACCGTCACAGCGCCACCTTGTCCAGTGATGCGACATTTGAGTATGATCCTGAACTTAGTATAAATAGATGTTAGTTCTATTATTTGTGGAGTTCAACCCCTTGAGTGAAAATTTAGTACTTTTCAGTGTGTTTCTTTAGTGTCCCCTTAGAATAAAATCTAAGGGAGGTTAGGGAAGTGAAAGATAACAATCTCTGAGACAATGTAACTTGTGTTTGTATAAGCAAAGCTGTAAGTAATGGAAAGAGTATAGATAAGACACTTTGATCATTCTTGGTGATAAAATTATACTACTTCTCTTATACTTTGCTCTTCTATGAATGAAATGAATAAGAATTCACTTATTATTTCTTCATTGTATGGCTAGATCTCTTGTGTTGGGCTGATGATGTAAATAACATATTAAGTAATAATGTAGACTCTTATTATTTAATAAAAATATTGATGTTTTCAATATCTCTCGTTCTTTATTTAATGCATATAATGACACTATAAAAAATGCTAATTTCTGGCGAAAATAAATCCGCTATAAATTCTAGTTTTCTAGTGGAATATTTATGATGAAATTTTTAATGGGATTTCCGACGGATTTATTTCCAATGGATTTTAGGTAGATTTCTAATAGCATTTAAAATTTTTAGAAAAAATAATTTAAATTAAATAAATAGTTTCCACCATAATATCAAATTAATTATTTTAATATTTCAAAAATATTAATATTAAATTAATTATTAATTTTAATTTTATGTAAGTTTTAATATAAATAAAAAGAGTACCATTTATATAGATCTTTTACTACGACCTGATAGTTGGGCGCGAGATCTCTTAAGGAGTCGGGTTTGAAACTCTCAGCGGGCATGAGAGCGATTGTGCGGGCTGGACTGGTTAGGCAGGAAGCGGGTAGCGGTTAGACGGGCAGTCAAGCAGGTAGACGAGCTCGCCCGCTTAGATAGAATTTGAGTTTTTTTTTTTTAATTTTTTCTAACAATAAATTTCTACCAGAAATCCACTAGAAATTTTTCTAGCACAAATAATTAGCTGTAAACATTTTTGGCCAATTTTTTTCATTGGTATTTATTTTCGGACTTGTATTTTACAAGCAAAAAATTTCCTATCTGAAAGCTATTTTTTGATAGATTTTGAATATTTTTGGCATATATAGTCACCGAATATGAACATTTTTCCTATAATGTGACCATGCCTGTAGTTAAAATTTAGTGTGATGTATAGTCTCGATGGAGGAATGCAATAATAATTAGGAATATTGAAATGAAATATTTGCATGCCTAGACATATGATGTTTAAATATTTTAGGTTCTATGTAGATAGTAAAATTGTGGGAAGACTAACAATTTTTTTTATCCCTACAAGCTCGACAAAGATCTAGGGATATATATGCTCTGGTCCAAATTTATAATTAAGAGTCTATTTAGGAAAAATATGTAAATTACATGCATCAGTAAAAATAGTTTATTATAATTGTATCAACTATTTTTACTTATTTTTATTTAGTGGTAGGAATTTGAAATTTTCATTTTTCGTTTCAATAGGATAAATTCATGCAATTGAAGTAAGCAGTAGTAGTTTTGTTGCTATTTAGCAGAACACTTATTCATGAATTTGACACTCAACTCTATCACTTTATTACTTGATTCAACACATATATTTGTATAAATTAGTGGGCTGTTATAAATTTTATATTAAATAAAATCTAAGCATATTTCAAGTTCAACGAGTTTCACATTAGCTCACCACTAACTTCCCACTTGGCCTTGCTATTCATCAATTTTTGGCACCATTGTCGAGGAAGTAATGTGCTTATTACAATTTACTATATTGTTGAGATAAGTACATATTTTGACCTACTTATTACGATGTTCTAAAATCTAATTTGAAAGATTTATTTTTTTAACTTTTAATAAATAATAACTAGAACTATCTAATTTTTTATCAATATAAATAACCACATAAATAAAACTATCGATCAAGACATCATATATGCATATGTATTCATTTCCAAATGATCATATACACTACTCATGATCTATACAATCCAATCACAACTGCCTTGCCTTGAGTTTAAAAAAATAAGAAAATAATAAGAACTTGAATCTGAAGGATCCTGATCAATCTCGTACTTCTGCTGTCTTACCTTGATCTGAAATTTTTTAATAACACATAATGAGCTCAAGAGCCCAATAAGTAACCAAATCATACAATTAAACTCAACATAAGGCATATAAGCAATATGTATATCTTCAATCAAATCATAGTAGTATCATTCATATGGTCATTGAATTATTGTATAAATAATAAAACTTGCACACACTAATAGTAAAGTCTGTAAAGAAAAAAACTAATATGGTATGAAAGTTAGTAAAGTAGCACAATGGAGAAATTAGTAAACCACTATAAGTGTAAAATCGATAAAGCAGTCATCATATCAATACTATCAATCAGTAAAAAAATCGTATAAAGCAATAAAATCAATGTATCGTTAAAAATTGTCAAAATCATATCAATATAATATAGTAAAATCATACATGAGTGTATCTAATATATCATATACTTGGTATATTACATGCTTATATTGTCACATACTCAGTATTAATATAATAAATCAGTAGTATCAAATAATATCGATGTCCATGTGAGTAATAATAAAAGTTCAATGATAGGAGCTGTAAAATAATATAGTAACAGTAAATCTATACAATAATAATAAATCCATACTGTAATAGGAACATTGCCTCAATAATATACATTTCAGTATTCACACTAAATAAATAAGAAGTTCTTGCTATTACAGTATTTTTCAATAATGAGTAGCTAATAATTTTTGGCTAAATAAATATAGTCGTCGTCTATCGACACAGTAATAACTCCTTATAACTCCTAATTAGTATCACGTAAATCAGTACAGGATAACACTAAACTATAATATTTTAAAGAAAATCTCGTCAGCCCACCATCCTATACATGTTAATCAATCTCCACCAATATGTTAACTAGTATGTATTTATCTTTTATACACACACATTATTATCATAGTAATATAACAATAATAATGACATATCCACATTCATTACCAATGCATTATAATAAATTAAATTTAATTAAGCTTAATTAAGAAAGTGTCAAAATATCCTAACTACAAGCAACAAAAAACCCTTATCAGTTTTAATTCACATTTATAGAAATTAACAAAATTATTATGGATTTAATATAATAATATTTTGAAACTTCAAATTAAACTTAAATACTATTTTTAGATATCAAAATAAAATTTTGAATTGATAAAAATCATTTCTTTTTTTAAATCATTCAACAAAAATCTCAAATAAATACTCAAAATATTCATAATCTCAATCTGTATAACATATAAAAAGTTATATAGTGAAAGTTTTACCAATATAAAATTATCCTCATTTTTTGAAAATAAAAATATATAATTGATAAACAATAAAAAAAATATTAAATTATTGAATTCAAAATATGATAATGATTCTTTACAGTGAAACGAGCAAATTTTTCAATAGAGTCGATGAACAAAAATCGCTTTACTACCTCTAAAGGCAAACTTCACTTTCCTCCCTCCTCTTTTTTCTTTCTTTATCTTTTTTCTCTGTTTGGCCAAACGAAAGGGGATAAAGGGATTATAGGATTAATTAATGGATTTAGATTTTATAATAAAATAATATTAATATAACTATATAATTTAATCAATTTTTAATATAAAAATCATATAAATATTTTTTAGGCTTGAAAAAGTATAGAACAATTTCTTAGAAATTTATTCAACTTTTTACTATAATGGTGTCAGTGATAATTCTATCATACTTAGACTAATCTAATTTTCTTTAAGGGACAAGGCTAAAATGTGATTAAATTCTTTGCCCCCAAGCTAGCTCCTTAACCATTTAGAATGAGTTGACAAACAAATTCCTAGCTAAGTATTTTTGACCTTAAATAATTACTAAACTTAGAAATGATATCACATCTTTACACAGTTTGAAGGAGAATAAATTTATGAAATTTGGGAGAAATTTAAGGAAATGCTTAGGAAATGCTCTCACGATGCTTTATCTGATTGGTTGGTTATTCAGATCTTTTATAATGGATTGATATGATCTTTTAAGTCAAACATAGATGTTATAGTTGAAAGATTATTAATGTCTAAGCCATTGTAGTATACATATGAATTGATAGAGCAAATAACCACTGATAATTTTTAGTGGCCTACTAATAAGGTCAATCCTAAGAGAGTAGCTGGAATCTGAGGCTTCATTTGGGGCAACTTTTTTACTATTTTTAAAGTAATTTTTAATACAAAATTAAATTTTTTGTAATAAAAAACTGCTTTAGAAAGCAATAAAAAAGTCGTTCTAAACGAAACTTGAATTAAATGCTTTATTAATTCTTACTGTTTAGGTAGCTACTATTTCAAAGAAATTAGATATTATAAGAGCTAGTTAACTCAGAAATTGAATCGTCTATATAATTGGAAGGAACTTATTTGAATTCTATTGAGGATACTGGTGCTTTAGGAATTAAAAATATGAAATTTATTAGAAGGCAAAAGAATCTTTAGTTTAATACATACAATCTAGGTATGAGGAACCACCCTAACTTTAGTTGGTCAAATAATATTGGTGGAAATACTCGGTGGAATTCAAGATAACTTAATCAAGGAGGAAATTGGAATAATCCTCAACCTGTTATGAATCCTAGACTTTCTTAGGATTTAATTAAAATAATAAGTATGGGAATAGAAAGTCAACTTTGGAAGAGATAATGATTCAATTGGGAACTCAATTGCAATGTCATGCTACTTCAATTAAAAATTTAGAAACTCAATTAGGACAATTTACAATCTCTTTTAGTAGTAGACCTCTTAAGTCTCTCCCTAGTAATACTGAAGTTAACCCTAAAGATAAATGAAAAGAATCTAGTGGAAATCACTTGAGATGTGGTAGTGATATACCCCGGCCAAATTGATAAATCTAAGCAAGCATGACAGAAGACTATAAACTTATCAATGATTGGAGGTAACATACTAATGTTTGATGTTTTATTTGATATTAGTTTTCAGTTACTATTAGTTTTATGTTGTTTACATCTGATTAAATTTCCTTATGTTTTAACTATTGCATAATATTCTCTATAGTAATTACACTTGATTACATATTTAACAAAAAGAAAAAAAAATTATAATTAAAAATTATATAAAATTTGAATAATAATAAAATCTTAGAGTATAATTTGAATGAACATTACATAATAATTCATATTATGAAAAATTTAACAATTAAGTAATCTAGATCATTTAAGCTATTGACTTAATTTTGAATTTAGAAACTGTATATTAACTTATATTGATAATTGAATTAAAATGAATAAATAAAGTTAAGGATTAGATATGAGTAGCTTTAATTAGGAAAATTATAGTTAAATTTAAAACTTTAACTAGAGATTTTATTGAATCCTTACATTAATTTAATAGGATTGCAAAAGAAGGAAAGCCAAAATTGATTTTTAAAATCAATAAGTATGTACTTCACAAAATAGGAAAGGGAAAAAATATGAAAACAAAGTAAAATGGAAATGATTTAAAATTAAAAAGATAAGTATATTAAAAAATTAGTATCATTTATAACTTAATTTTAATTGCATATACTATTTTACTAAAAATGATATAATAAATAATCTAGTACATGCGATAGTGCACTTATGAATTCCCTATTTAAACTATGAATAACTAATCTCTAGAATACATTATTCAACATCGAAGCATTTATTTTAATGCATCGACACCGACATTCTCTTTTTTCAAGCATCTTGACATCACAAATATCAACATCATACTGCATCACAATGTTGTTGTGCTCTAAATCAACACCGCAGTGTTGGGTGTCTCAAAAAATAAGTCAAAAGCGCTAGCCTTTCAAATGCTGCTGCATCAGAATGTCATTCCAAGCACCATAGTGCTCATGTTTTATCGCGTCACGGTAGAGCAGTTACAACTTCTAAGAGCCACACTGACTTAGCAAAAAGACGCATCAATTCAAGCAGTAGTCATGCCACATCATCCAGCGTCACAACAGAGCCATTTACAACACTAAGGCGCTAGTTCATTTTTCACCACCACAGTGTTGCCTTGCCCAACACTGTGGCACTTGAGTCAGATATTATACTTATTATAAATACATGTTCGTTCTATTGTTTGTGAAGTTCGATCCCTTGAGTGAAAATTTAGTACTTATCAGTGTGTTTCTTTAGTGCCCCCTTAGAGTAAAGTCTAAGAGAGGCTATGAAAGTGTAAGATAAATCTTTTGGAGAGTTTAGCCTATGTTTGTTTAAGCAATGTTGTAAGAGGTTGAGGAATGAGTGTAGATAATATACTTTGATCATTCTGGTGATAAAATTCTACTACTTCTCTTGTACTTTACTCTTCTATGAATAAAATGAATATGAGTTTACTTGTTATTTCTTCCATGTTTGACTAGATCTCTTATTTTGGGCAAGAATAATTAGGAATACTAAAATGGAATATTACCATGCCTAGATATACGACACTTGAATATTCTAGGTTCTTTGGAAATAGTAAAACTTTAAGAAGACTAACAACTTTCTTTTCACCATTACAAGCTCGACAAAAATCTAGGGATGCACATGCTCTGATCCACATCTACAATTAAAAGTCTCATTAGAAAATATATGTAAATTACATGCACTAGTTTAAAATATTTTATTATAATTGTATCAACAATTTTTACTTATTTTCATTCAATCATAGGAACTTAAATTTTATTTTTCATTTTAGTAGGATAAATTCATGCAATTGGAGTAAGGAGTAGTAGTTTTGTTGCAATTTATTAGATCACTTCCTTGTAAGTTCGAAACTCTACTCGATCACTTTATTATTTGATTTGGCATATATACTAGCATAAATTAGTGAGTTGTTATAAATTTTATATCAAAGAAAATCTAAGCATATTTTAAATTCAACAAGTTTCACATTAGCTCGTCATTTACTTCTCACCTTTGCCTTGCCGCCCAATACCCTAAAGCCTAAATACTCCAAAGGGTAACCAACATGTAACTAAGAAATTCAAATATCCATTGCACCACTAAATGATTATCCAATTTATTTCTATTTCTTATTTCTCCAATATTTTATGACTATCAACCTTAGAAGCAACACTGCTCATCATTAAACAATATTTTGTACTCTAAAAGTTTTAAAAGGAAAGGAATATTTGACTTTATATGACTAATAATGCATGTAATTTGTCAAAAAATCTCTTACATTTGTGTTCTAAGAGAAATAAGTCTAAAAGTTTCTTTATGATGAAATCCACATCCCCCCCCCCTTCTTTAATAGAAAAAATCAAGGCTTAAGTGGCAATATTTGAGCATATTTTGAAAACAATATTTGAGCAATGTTCGAATAAGGTTTGATCAAGTTTTTTGCATGATTCGAGTAGGAATCCTATTTTTCTCATTGTTAAGATAGTTGCTATTTGCATGTTTTACATTTTTGCAACTTGTATAGTTTTGATGATTCCAAACATTATTGTTCAAATGTGTAGTTATCTCCTAACAATTTTAGAAGATTTGTATTTGCTCTTGTGTGTACTAACATTTCAGGAAAATCTAACTCCAGACTACGAAGACTTCAAATCTAAATTCAGCATGAGATACTTTGTGAATCTGAAGCTTGTATTTTTCTTTGAAATAAACTTGAAAGAGAGTGATTGTAATTGAGTGAATAAAAACATGCATACACACATAAGGAGATCATATAAAATTTATACTGATCGTACGAGACGATATCAGTTCGTACGGGACGATCAGACAGTTATCTCCTATTAAAATCACATGGAACGAATAGGAACTGGGCAGAAAAATTTTCTAAGTCCTATTCGTCCAGGACGAAATGAAATATCGTCCAAGATGAAATGAAATATCGTCCAGGACGATCTGCTCTCTGTAAGAATTTCATCAAGACGAAATTAAATATCGTCCAGGACGATCTGCTCTCTGTAAAATTTTCATCCAGACGAAATTAAATATCATCCAGGACGATCTGCTCTCTGTAAAATTTTCGTCCAGACGAAATTAAATATCGTCCAGAACGATCTTCTCTCTATAAGAATTTCGTCCAGACAAAATTAAATATCGTCCAGGACGATCTGGTCTCTGTAAAAATTTCGTCCGGACGAATCAATTTTCGTCCAGACGATACAACTGACTTAGAACGGTTTTTCTACAGTTTTTGGAACCGACCTTGTAATAACCGTTCGTACCGGACGAACTTTGTTCGTACGAGACGATCCGCTTGCACGAAAACATTTCATACACATATACAAACAGGTTCGTTTTAAGGCTTTTAAGTAATATCGTCCAGGACGATCCACGATCGTACGGGACGATCAACTGCGTACAGAATTGAAAACTTGCAGTTTTTGGGCGGTTTTTCTTGCCTTTTGTATATATAGTCCATATTAGACTGCCACCCAATCTTTTTGTCATTTGATCTTCGTGCCTCTTGAGAGAATAGCCAAGGAGAGAGTGTAAGAGTGCATTCAAAGGAGGATTCCTACCACTGGAGCGTGAAGGCTTCACTTAGAGTTTAAAGGTAAGAATCTCTACTTGTGAATTGGGATTACTTCACTCTTTTCCTTCTTCCTTCTAGATTCTTGTGAGAAAATCTGTCAAGGAGATCCGGTTCGCTGCCGACACTTGGAGAGTGTGAACAGCCGAAGGGTTCTCTGCCCACACTAGGAGAGTGTGAAAGGACGAAGGGTTCTCTGCCCACACTAGGAGAGTGTGAAAGGACGAAGGGTTCTCTGCCCATACTAGGAGAGTGTGAAAGGACAGACGGTTCTCTGCCAATACTAGGGATTGTATAAAAGGACGACGGTTCTCTGCCGCACCGGGTAGTGGTGAAAAGAGTGTTTTGTAAAGACTTCTCCGCCTTGCTGTGGGTGCAAAAGGAGAGTCACTATTGGTATTAGTGCAATACTCAGAGGGTGCCTCTGGGGAGTGGATGTAGGTCTGGTTTAAACCGAACCACTATAAATCTGGTGTCATTTACTTTACTGTTTTTACTTTTCCGCATTTTATTTTTGGTTTAAAAAACTCTATGGTTGAAAAATGTTTTCTATAAAAACTTAATAAAAATTTTCATTTCTGTTCAACACATTTTCAAAGAGGGTTTAAATTTTTAAAATACTAATTCACCCCCCCTCTTGGTAGCCTTGGGACATTAACTTAGGTCTAACAACCTATTTACTAGACTCAACACTCATTATTAAAATTTTGTTAGTTCATATTTGTTAGTTCATATGAGATGCTTTTTTATATACGTTTTATCGATCTCATCTAGTAATTGATAAAGTGTAATTTTTCTTTTCTTAAGATTTGGTTAGCATGGTTAGAAGACAACTCTAAAGAGACAGAGATATAAGTGGATAATGGAAGCACAATGTGATTTCTATAATTAAATACACCCATTTATGGCTTGATAGTAGGGTAACTATGCAATCAATTTGTTAATTTAATAATTTAAATACACACATGCCATTATATTGTGTTGCTCCTTACAATTTTAATCTTTGTTATAGCATGTGGATGCTTTATATTACCTAATAAGGTTCGAGTTGATTTGATGTATGGATGCATATGAATGCTTTATATTACCTAAATTTAATTTTGAGACAAATAGGATGCTTTATAGCATATGGACACATATGGATGCCTTATATTACCTAATAAGGTTTTTTTGGCTAATATTGATTTCTTATATTTTTTAATAAAATAGAACAAAATTTATCAAATAATATGTGAGATTTCACAGCATTTAAAGAGTATGACATCATATGACTATGATCCATCATGCATTGGAGTACCTTGCAATCAATTTATTTTACAAGCTCTTTCTTATTAGTAGTGAAGATTTTGAAGTGCAAGCACATCATCAGCTTGAATTTGAAGAAATTGTTTTGTAAGTCACACACTATTATATACCATTCTATAGAAATTATATATATATGAAATAAGTTTTCAAACTTATTTCTTAAAATATTAAAAACAAACATTTAATTCAGATTTAAAAATACCTTCTAATGCTCTCTATATGTAATATTACTTTCTACTGTTGAAACATAATATCCATTTTATAAATTAAAACTATAAAATTTTAAAATAATTTTAGAGCTACAATTACGCTATTTTTTATCCGGCGCTAAATTAAGTCAAGTCGAGCCAAGCACATCATGAATTGGACTTGGTTTATTCATACTATAAGGTAGTAAAATTATCGCAAACAAAACTTTAATCAAC
The DNA here is from genome assembly GCA_016618105.1 of Dendrobium huoshanense. Taxonomy (NCBI): domain Eukaryota; kingdom Viridiplantae; phylum Streptophyta; class Magnoliopsida; order Asparagales; family Orchidaceae; genus Dendrobium; species Dendrobium huoshanense. The sequence goes on along the minus strand of CM028353.1, from coordinate 49,214,941 downwards.
GATTATCAACTAAGGAGAATGATCTCAAATATGCAGAACAAGAGAGGAGATTATGTAAATAAGATATGAAATTGAGGAGCTATTTAATATAATTTAAAATTAAAAAAATGGTGTAAAAATTATATTTAAATATATAATAATAATAATAATAACAAATTACATCTTTTAAAGTAAATCATTTTCATAAATATTTAATCTTCAAAATGTAAAATATTAATATTATTTTAATATCAAAAATATATCACCTATATTTTATTCTCATCACTCATATATTTCATTCATACCACTCATATTTCATATGAAAATGAATTATAGGTGGTATATATGTAATATTAAAATTTTATGTGTTAGATATGTAAATAGTATAGTATATAGTGATATATATATATGTACATCCCCCAAAATTTTAATGTTTAGAATTCAATTCATATAGGCCTTCGCTTTAAAAGCCATACATAAGCAGGTTAAAAACTCGCATATAAGCCCATACAATCCGATTTAGAGGAAGTAAAAGGCGTAAATCTTCATTTTTTCAGAAACATTTCTCTGAACTCTTCATTTGATTTGGGCTTCTCTGTTGTTTCATCAGTTGGTAATTCTCTTTTCGACCACCCCAATGGCTTCGCAATTGCTCTCGGTGTTGCAAAGGTAATATTCCTCACAGGTTTTGCAGTGTTGCGACTTTCTTCTCTTGGAGGAGCTTCAGAACCTCTGCTTAGGTTTCCTTTACCTGCAGAGAAACATGACAATAAGGAAGAAATTTTTTATTCGATGGCATACAGTGAATTCTGCGTAAATAGGGAATTAATAAATTTTTCATTGTAAAGGCCGCTCTTCGCAGAGTCCAGACCGAAGCTTCGTACGGTTTTTGTGAGTGTGTGTAACTAAAGTGCAGTAGTGCACAATAACTGTGCTTTTAATATGCACACTCACAGAATCTGAATAATTTTCTGACCGGACTCTGCATGTAATAATCTCTCATCTTCTTGGCATCATGAAATCCAGGTTTCAGAGCAGTGAAGTTCTCATAGGAAAGATGCTTAGCAAGGAAGAAAATCTGGGTGTTTTAGGATTTGAACGTCCTCACTCAATAAATATAAACAATGATTACTTAATTGAGTTAAAATACCTTGTATGGATGTTGGAACTTTCAACTAGCTGATATTTCAGCTGACTTAAATTAGTCAGCTTCTAACTTAAACAACAAATCTTTGGCAGCTTAATAAAATTTCATTCAAATTTGAACCATCAGGTCAGTTAACTTGTTTTGGTTACTCTCCCAATTTGTTTTGGTTACACATTAAAAAACAAGAAAAAAAACTTGTTTTGGTTACACACATTTCTTTATCACAAAAAAATCTAAATCAATGATAACGAAAACCCAAATTTGACTTGGGTTTTGTTTGGGACTGCTTTTTATTGTTTTTGAAGCAGCTTTTTAGTATAAAAATTAAAATTTTTGTACTAAAAAGCTGTTTCAAGAAACAGTAAAAAAGCCGTCCCAAACGAAACCTTAAAAAAGCCGTCCCAAACAAAGCACCTACTTTTTCCCTTTACACAAACTACATTTTATTGCAGATGACTATTATGTACTAAGAAGTTAGCGTCTTAATCTCACAATCAGTGGCGTGGAATACAACCTAGGAGTCAAGGAGTGTTGATAATTTATCCTAATAGACCAATGGTGTGCAATTTGGTTCATTCATGAACAAGGAATAGTAGAAAGACTGACCATGCAAATAGTTGATATAAACACCATGAAAGATTTATAAGTGTACCTTGACTACGAGAACTCATGCTGGGAGGCAAAGATTTATTTCGTCCTTGCTTGGGATCTGAGCGAGCGATGCTCAATTTATTGCCAAGCAACTTCTGTTTATTCTTTGCAACAGCAGCTGCAAGATGTTCCTCATCTGAAAAATCTACATAGGCCAACCCCTGTAGAAAACTTTAGATGGTTTAAAGAAATTTCCAGTTGCCAAGCAGAAACCCTAGAAATTAGCAAGAAAGAACTTACTTTCAAGTGTGTAACATGCCTTTCTATAGATGATTGAACCATATGGATAAAAGTGAAATGCAGATTGACATAAATAATGAATATCAACAATTATGTTAAAAGCTGATACAAAAATGCAGTGGTATAAGATTAAAGATGGTGATAATTCAATTTAGAGGATCAAAATGAGTAGATGATTCATGTTCTTTCTATGTTAAGATGTAACACTTTTTGTTCTTTCACCAAACTGTATTAAAGAAATATGATGAAATACAACTTCCAATGAGAGGATGCTTTTGACCAGTGAGATGCCACAGAAAGAGAGGTCGGGAAAAAATAGAACACACCCTTGATTTACCACTGAATTTGTCCCTAAGTAAGCGTATAGCAGTCACTCCTCCAGAATCCTTGAAGAATCCATGCAAGTGGTTCTCATTTGCCTGCAAAGGACAGCTGCTGAGATGCAAATTCAAGCAGAGTTGTAGTCAATAAATTAAGCTTCTGCTAATACAGTACTTAAGAAGAGACTGATGCATTCAATCTTAGTCCTGCATTGCAAAGAGATGCTCTATAACTCATGACCTCCAGGTTATAATTAAGGCTCACCATGAATACAAATTGAAGTACAAGAAAAAAAATACAGTCAACAAATTATGGAGAACTTGCCTCAACACTAAGGTTTGATATAAATGCAGTACACTTGTCAGTGTAAAATATCTTAGTTTTGCTCAACTTTGAATCTTCAACACCTTTAACATTATGTTCATGATCCCCAGTGTCTTGCAATGTTTCTTCCTGCTGATTCACATTATCCAAAATGCTAGAAGTACTGGTAGGAACAGGTATAGATGTTTCAAATCGTTCAATTGTAACGTCTTTTCTTTTCTTTGCCGGAGGCTGCTTATCACCATAAGTTTTATTTGCTTTACGTTTCTGTGAAGCAATAACGGCAACTGAGCCATCTTTCTGAGTGGACAAAGAACCTTTAGAATCCTGCTGCGATTTGTAAGCCATCAGCTCTTGTAAACGAGGTGTCACCTATAATGATTACAGATAACAAGGCATCAATTGTCATAAATGAGGGACTAGAATTGAATGGAGATTCTTTTAAGAAATAAGTTTAAAAAAAAATGAAAATATCTATACCATCAGGACGATATAGCCACACAAACGAAAAGCCGGAGCTCAGGGGCGGATCCAGCTTCTTTTTTCAGGGTAGGAAAAAAAAATTATAGGGGATGGACAAAGATGATTAGGATTGATAAAATTAGGGTAAACAAAATTTTTTGAGGGGGGGGGGGGGACAAAATACCCAAAATATCCCTTCTAAATATTTTAAAAAATTTTTTTGAGGGTGGGTATTTGCCCACCCTAAGTCCTTGGTGGATCATGCCTCTCTTTTTTGTTTTTTATTGCCAATTTTTTGTGCATCATATAAAAAAGAGAGTAAGTCTTCATTTGTGATGACTTTCTTACTATTTTTTAAAATGACTTTCTGGTAAAAAAAAAATTTTGTATTAAAAAATTGATTTAAGAAGCAGTAAAACACTGTCCCAAATGAAATCTAAAATAAGCATGAACATATATTTTTTTAATCTGTCCATCCTTATTTTTCTCTTCTTAACAAAGAGGACTATAGCAATCCCTTTCACTCACTTTTCTTCCTTTTAAATCCTTGCTCATGCAGATTTTTTAATCCAAATTTTATCACCGCTGCTTCCATTTAGTCTTCATAATGAATGGCACCAAAGGACGTCTTTTCATGATTCTTCCTACCACCTTATCTCATTTATTCAAGTTTTCATCATTTCTCCTTTACATCAAACAAGTATCTTTTCGAGGCCATGCCAATTTTTATTTATGTTTTTATTTTTATTTGTTTTACTTGTTATTTTGTTTACTTTCTCACACGAGTTTAAAATAATTTTGATATTCTTATGCATTTATTAATTTTAAAAATTCATATAATATTTAAAATATTTTGGCAATGGGTTAAAGAGCGGTCTTGAGACACAAGAGACTAGTCATACCAATGATGAATCCAAGTAAATATTCACTTGAAGGCATGAATATTCAAAATCGTGAATATTCTCACCAACTACATCCTCAAGAAAAACGACGCGAATGCATGAATCCCACTTTACAGACATAGGATTCCATCTCCTTAAAAGACAGATTGTAATTAATCAGATTTTTCCTGAGAGTAGTGTCAGGGTTTAATTAGATTGGGTCCTTCCCATGAGCTTACGCACACATAATTAATTACCCCTCTTAACACTTAAGAGAGAACTGTCAATCAAGGATTAATAAATTTTAGATGATTATAGTCTCAATTGTAGGGAAAATGGAGGTAAACCCGATCAAGATCCCATGATTTGTCATCCTGGGTATACTGTAGGTTCCAATCAACCAACACTAACAATCATTAACCGTTCTATCAAGGGAATCTGATTAGCAGTCATGGGTTGCCTGATGCCTCCTCTCAAGAATCCCGAGTAGACTCAGATGGTTAAATATATATTTTAGTTTTATTGAGGTTTTGAGGTTTGCATCTATTACAATACCTAGAAGTTAATTTGGTTTGAGATTTATAACTTCATTTAGAAGTTACTCAGAAATTTGAATTGAAGAGGGTCTTATGACTTCTATTAGAAGTAACCCGGGTGTTTAAATTTGGGTCAAGACTTACGACTTTCATTGAAAGTAGCCCGTAAGACAGGTCTAACGACTTCTATTAGAAGTAGCCCATTGGTGAATCTTACAACATAGCCCTATACGCTAAGTTGTCCGTTCATTTTTTCTGGATGAGAAAAGTGTGGGTTACGTTATGTAGTCGATAGCCAGCGTAAAACTTGTCGAATAATCATGACATGAATCCTTTAAAATATTGTGTTAATGCTAGAGCGTCTTTTGGAAGAGACGAGCTGTATGACCTGATGACCTATAACGACAAGTGTGCAAGGGCCACCGCATCGGCGCCCGGGTACAGTATTCAATAGGCAAGGGCTCCCACATCAAGGCTCATTTACAGGAAAATTAATGAAATTAGTATATATCATGATACATAGGAAGATAAATATTCTGTCATTTAAGAAACTAAATGAGTTAGAAAGAAGACTAAGGAGATTGATAGTTTAGAATATAAGCTATGATATTCGGATAAGAGTTGTACTAAAAATGGTGCATGTGTGATTATAGATAAGAATTTGAAGGATAATGTTATAAAAATTAACAGAATTAGAGATAAAATTATAGCTATAAAGATTATTATTGATGCTAAGATTGTTAATATTATAAGTGCTTATGCTCATCAAGTAGGTTTGTATATGAATTCAAAATTAAAATTTTGAAATGACTTAGAAGAATTAATACAAAAGAAACCTCTTGAATAAAGAGTTTTTATTTGGAGAATATTTAAATGGACATGTTGGTAGAGAGATAGATCATTTTAAAAGCATTCATGGTGGTCATGGCTTTGGATCAACAAATGAATGTGGTAAAATCATATTAGATTTTTTTTTCTTATGATTTTTTAATAACTAATACATTATTTAAGAAAAGAGATGAGCATCTTATCATATATAAAAATGGATTTAGTAAAACACATATTGATTATTTTCTTATAAGAAAATTAGATCGTTTAGATTGCAAAGATTGTAAAGTTATTCTGAGTGAAAATTTATGTACCCAACGTTGATTATTAGTTTTGGACTCTAAGATAAAGGAGAAGAAAATAACAAATAAAGTAAAAAGGATATTCTAGGATTAGATGGAGGCATTTAAAAAATATCAACAAAAGTATTTTTGAGAGCAATATTTTAGATCTTAAAATTTTGTCTGTGTATGAGGATGCTAATGTTATATGGAAAAAAAATGACTAGTGATATTAAGAATATTGCAAAATATATGCTTGAAGTTTAGAACAAAAAAACTCATAATAGTAAAAATAGTTGATGATGGAATCCAAATGCACAATAAAAGATAAAAAAATAAGAAGATTTGTTATAAAAATTGGTTTAGATTTAAAATTTTAATAATTGAGAAAGTTATAAAGAGACTTGTAAAGAATCTAAGAAAGCTATGTGTGATGCAAAGAGCTTAGCTTTTAATTATTTATATAATATATTAAAAACTGAGGGAGAAAGATACATGTATAAGTTAGCCAAATAAAGAGATAAGGGTAGTAAGGATTTAGTTCAAGTGACGTGTATTAAGGATGAAGATCAAAAAGTACTTTTCTTAGAAGATATTTACTAAAGGTGGATGAGATAATTTTCTAAATTTGTTTAATGAAGAATGTGAAAATACAATTGACTTTAGTAGCTTTAGCACTCTAAATAAAAATAAATTTTTTGTTTTTATCAGCGTATTAGTAAAATCGAGGTTAGAGAGGCTTTAAAGAAAATAATGTGTGGAAAAGCAGTTGGACCTGATGATATTCCAATAGAGATGCAAAAATGCTTAGGAGATGAAAGAATTTCTTGGCCTACTAAACTTTTTAATACTGTTTTAAAAACTAAAAAGATGCTAGATGAGTGGAGAATGAGTGTGTTAATTCTTGGTTTTAAGAATAAAGGTGATGCACAGGAGTGTGCGAATTATAGAGGAATTAAGTTAATGTGTCATACTTTAAGACTATGGGAGCGAGTTGTGGAGCGTAGGTTGCGGCGTAATACTAATGTTTTTCATAATCAATTTAGATTCATGCCGGGTAGGTCTACTATGGAAGTCATACATTTATTGAGAGGTTTGATGAAGAAATATAGAGATAATAAGGATGATCTACATATGATATTTATTGATGTAGAGAAAACATATAATAAAGTTCCAAGAGAAGTACTATGGAGAGTTCTTGAAAAGAAAGGAGTTAATAACGATTATATTCAAATCATTAAAGATATGTATGCATGAGCTATTACTTGTGTTCAAACACAAGGTGGTTTGACCAATCATTTTCCTATTTCGGTTAGATTACATCAAGGATCAGCCTTAAGCCCATATCTTTTTGTTTTAGACATGGATGTTCTCACTAGATATTTGCAAGAGGATGTAACCTTGATATATGCTTGCTGATGATATTCTTCTTGTTGATAAGACTAGAGAGGAAGTTGAAGGTAAACTTGAATTATGGAGGTCAACCTTAGAGTCTAAAAGTTTTCGCTTGAGTAGATCTAAAATTGAATATATGGAGTGTAATTTTAGTAGCAATAGACCTAGTGAGGGGATTGTACTTTGGGCAATCAAGTCATTAATAAGAGTACATGTTCTAAATATCTTGGATTTATTGTTCAGAGTGATGGTGAAACAGATAGGGATATTATCAATAGAATTCAAGTTGGATGGTTGAAGTGGATGAATGCACCAGACTTGTTGTGCGATAGAAAAGTCCCCCTCAAACTTAAGGGAAAATTCTATAAGATGATGGTAAGACCTGCAATGCTTTAAGGTGTCGAATGTTATCCATTAAAAGAGAAGCATAATACTAAGTTAAGTGTTGCAAAGATGAGGATACTTAGGTGGATGAGTGACTTTACCCTTAGAGATAGGATACGAAATGAGCATATACGTGAAAAGGGTTGGAGTAGCTCCAATGGAACATAAGATTAGAGAGAGTCGCCTTAGATGGTTTGGTCACATTAAACAGAGGCCTTCTGATGACCCGGCTAGAAAAGTTGAGGTATTAGATTTGACTTATGTTAAGAAAGGTAGAGGTAGACCTAAAAAGACTTGGCTAGAAAATATTAGAAATGATATTTGTTTATTAGATTTAAATGAGAATTTGACTTTTAGCATGACACAATGGCGAAAAAGGATTCATGTAGCCTATGATGCACCGACACGAACACGTCGACATGGAAACGACACGACACGGACACGGGACACGACATTTTTTAAAAATATAGAACACAGGTGCGGCTTGGACATGGCATAATAATTTTTTAATATAATATATAGAAATTAAGGTGACATTATATTAAAAATTACGAGCAATAATTTATATACACTAAAACTATTATCTAAGAGCGTGTACATAGCGATACTAAGCTTGTACCGACCGGTACTGAGCATGTACTGAGAGGTACCTAGCGATACCTAGCTGTACCGAGCATGTACCTAACGATACCTAGCGGTACCGAGAATGTACATTAGTGTCGATGCCATTTATCAGTCACCGAGATAGGAGATGAAAATATCTTCACTGCCAAAAAGAAATGAAAATGAGAATATTCGACGATTGGGAATTAAGTGCAGACGCTGATTTGGTTTTGTGGATAGGAAATAAGAAATTTAGTTTAAATCCCGCAAAATACAAGAAATTATATTTAAAAATTCATAAAATATTTAAGATACGCGTGTCCAATTTGCATTTAATATTTTTTAATCAGACACATTTTCAATGTGTCCGACACGTGTCGGAGGAGTGTCGGATGAGTGTCGTGTCGGACACGGTGTCGGACACTACACGCCTATTTGAGGAGAAGTGTCGGTGCATCATAGCATGTAGCCTAACCCATGTAATGGGACAAAGGCTTGTTGTTGTAGTATTGATTAAGTCACCAAGAGACAGTTATTGAATTGAATAGCTACGCTGTTTGGCAAGGTGGGGCCAAATTGGGGATAACTGTATTATATCGAATGGATGCATTGTTTCATGAAGCATTAACTTTATTTGTTTAATTCCCATTTCCACATTTGTTGGTTTACTGTAGTTTAATTCCCGTTTCCACATTTGTTGGTTTACTGTTGCTGTCGTCTGCTACTGATGTTGGGTACTGGTATTTGTGAATTTTGTAGTTTTCAATGGTTAAAGCCATGGTTTAAAATTACGCAATATGAGGCTCGCCTTTGCACAATTCCAGTAAAAAATGCCTCGATGCTTACGCCTCGAGTTTTTTTTATGAGGCTTGCGCCTCACCTTGGTTGAGGCCCGCCTTGAGGCCCGCCTCGCCTCACTGGCATGAGGCTTACATCTCACGCTATATATATTAAAACTTACATAAATCTTGAAGTAAATGCCTGACATTGGATTCTATAGAAGAGGAGGAAGGGGAGAGAGCAGTTCATCATAATTATGATTCAAATGAAGAACCCCTAAGTGATGACAGTGTTGATGACTTATGAGTTCTTATGTGATATGCCATTGCTATTTATTTTTGAAAATTGAAATTATATTTTAATGAAAAGAATATTGGGATTTGGGAAAGATAGAATTTTGAGTTGAACTATATTTCATGTTGTCTTATTATTGGGATATTTTGATTTCACTTCATATCTTATACTTTTTTATGTTTTATATTATTCACTCATTAATATATAAAAAATTTATCATTTTATGTTTACGCAATCTTTTGATTTTGAGGCTTACACCTCGCCTCACAAATGAAAAATGCCTCAATAAACAAATACGCAATTTTAAACATTGGTTAAAGCTACATTAACTCCATTAACTGGGAATGAGCTGGAGATTCTTATAGAGAGTAGGGTGATTATTAGAAGCATCAGCTTGAGCCTGGAGAAGCTAAAAATTTGATTGCAAGCTTCTCTTACTACCAAGTCTGATTTATTTCAGTTTATACGGCCATAGAGATGTTTGTTCCTTTTCATTCCACTCATCTTCATCACAACATCCAAATTCAAAGGACTAAGCTCTGTTAAAATTTCTAAATTTCGAATTCAGCTAGAGAATTTAACTTTATTTTCTCTCTTTTTTTATTCGACAGCGGCATCAAAATTACTCCGTTAGATTCTCTATCTATGTTTTGCTAGCTATTATTGGTGGGATTAAAACTGCAGGTTCTCTTTCTTCCAAAAATATTCTACTTGACACTACCTGCATTTTTTGTAATTCCTATGCTGAAAGCACTGAACATTTATTTTTTGAATGTGATTTTTCATTCAACATTTTAAGAAAGATTTTGCCATCGTTGTCCTTCTTTCTGCCCCATCCAAACATATTTAAGGATTTTGATTTCATTAATGAATTCTTCAAAGGAAAATCTGAGATTATCAATGTCCACCGGCTTAACATCTGGAGAGAACGAAATGCCAGAAATTTTGGAATGAATACATAGCCTCACTTCTCTTCACTTTCAGATCTGGAGGGTGTTGACCTCTAAACAATAACCAAAGGAATGAAAGGGAGAAGAAAGCAACGCAGAAATCCTATGGCACATACCCATCGGATCCACGAAAGCCTCCGCGAATCCTGCCGTTCGACGCCGTCTGCATCGTTTCTCCGAAAAATCTGCGGAAATCCTGCCTAAATCCTACGAACCGCTTCGATCGCCTCCCATTCGCGGCTATAAAACGAAGCCGATCACTCAGCTTCTTCGGACAGACACGAGCTCCCGATCTCAACTCTCGTAGCTGCGTTCACTCGCCTCCCACAACCGAATCCCTCCAAGCTCTTTCTTCGATCCCCCCATCCTGCTCTCTCTGCTTCCACGACCAGAGCCGACCGAGCACCAATCTTCCCTACCTGAAGCCAAACTCATCCCGTTCAACCGCCTCCTTCTTCCTCTGTCCGATCCCTCCTCCAATCAAACCCCGATTCCTCCACAGAGAGAGAGAGAGAGAGAGAGAGAGAGAGAGAGAGAGAGAGAGAGAGAGAGAGAGAGAGAGAGAGAGAGAGAGGGAGAAGCCGATCCTACCTCTACCATTGCCGCTCGCCTTCGCCTTCGCCTCTTCCACGACATTTGATCGGAAGCAACAACAGGAACCCGCTGGCTGAGAAGGTAACTTCTCCCTTTCACGCACTTGCTCGGCCAAATCCCGTAAGCCAGCCGAATCAGAGGGAGAGGAGGGATTTTTTATTATTAGTTAATTAATATTAATTAGTTATTAAGTATAATTTATTATTAATTAATTATAATTATCAATTATAATTAATTATAATTATAATAAATTAATCTTAATTAAACAATTAATATTAATCAATTATTAATTATAATTATTTAAATAATTATGAGTAATTATTTATAATTAAATAATTTAAATTATAATTAATTATTACTAATTAATTATAATTAGTTAATTAATTATTTATAATTAATTATAATTAATGAATAATTATGATTATTTGCTCTTGCCTCGATCTGTGTGCCAACCTTGACGACACTTGCACAGGTTAACTTCTCAACCCTAAAACTTTGAAAACCCGTTCCCGGCGCTTGCAACACGGCGAACGACCAACTCATGCACGCTTTTCTCTAGCGTGGCGAGAAGGGAATTCGTTGCGATGCTTGCGACGGGGCGGGTAATCAAAACCCCATTTTCGGCGTTAGCGACGGACCGGAAAACCAACTCATGCACGCTTTTCTCTAACGTGGTGGGAAGGGAACCCGGTGCGACGCCTACGGCGAGGCGGGGTAAATTATAAACTACTTATTTTAAACAGGTGCCCGCAAGCCATGCACGCCTTTCTTTGGCGTGGTGGGGAATAAAAAATATTATGGCCGCAGTGTCCTCTTCCGAGGGCACCTACCGTGCACGCTTTTCTCTAGCGTGGTGGGAGGCCCAGTTTTCCGTAGTTTTCCCCTAAACAGGGGAGACGCCGGAAGGCTGCCGAAATTTCGGGTAAACATAATGTCATACTTGGGACAATATGGAGCTTTTTTTTAACATTATTTGGACGTTGTCTAGACACTAAATGATTTATAAGATACTTGAACAAAAAAAAAAGTGAGCTTGCTAGTGAACTTGATTGAACTCCAATGGACTTGGTGCAAAGGACAAGAATTTGAACCGAACAAGGCTACAGAGGACTTGAATTGAACTTGCACATTGATTTGAACATTGAATGAACAGTATAAACTTATAAACTTGAGTTTGAATCGTATGACAAAGGCTTGCATACTTAAGTAAATTAAAAAGAGTTTATTTGAATTAAACAAGACATTGAACTTGAGCCATGCCACATCAAGTGGATATGACTTGAACTTACAAAATAAGCAAGGACATGAACGGGACTTTGATTTGGGCTCGAATGGTAGAACAAAGAGCTTGGACTCAAATGAGCTACTAAAGAGGTTCATGAACCTAAACTTGAAACAAGTGAACTCAACTCGAAATTGGATTTGAACTAAAGTGCAAAGGATTTTGAATTGACTTGAACAACATGAACTATAAAGAAAGCGGATGGAATACACAAGAATTGGGCTCTAGATGAATTAGCAAATCGAAGTCCAAATGCATCATATTCATCCAGGTGAACAACAAGTACTCAATTACCATGATGACTTCCATCAATTAGCCATGTATAGTTTAGTTGCAAATGGAGGCATAACGATATTTCAATGAACCTTGCAATGCATGTGCAAGATGAGTCATTCACAATTGAAGATGAAAACCAAATAATTATCAACAAGAAGAAGGGATAACTTGTTTGAGAACACAAAACATGTTCAAAGTCTATTCACTAGTAGTTGTAAAGGCTCTCAAATAGTATAACATGCTCCCAACCAACGTCAGTTAGTTAACAAATGAAAACTGCAAGGTCCGATAAATAAAAGTTATACAAGCACTGATGAAGAATGTAGCTCGACCAATGGCATATTAATGTGTGGAATGCGTAAATTCTACAAATCTTAGCAAGCGACGATGATGAGAAAATTAACTACAAATGTAATAAATCTCACTACGAGCGAATGCCATCTATCTTAGGGATGCATACGATAGTCCCCACAAGTGCTGGAAGATATTGAGGCGCTATAAGTATGGTGAATTTTAGTGGGTATGACTCAGTCAGCTATCAACATCAAAATTCAAGCACACAAATCGACCTTCATGCAATCAAGAATAAAAGATCTGCAACACATACAATCTCTCTACGAAGACAAATGTATGTGTCAAATGCCACTTTGGGGTAGATGTAGAAAGACTTCAGTAAATACAGTATCCTGAAGTCAATTTCAATCTATGGAATACATCTACCTGCCTACCTATAGCAGTCGCGGATATACTACATGAGATCAAATACCACAACGAAATGCATGAAGAATATGACAAGTGCAAGCTCCTAAGACATATGGCAGGAGATTAGTTAGTGCACTACGACCCACCTGCAGAAAGCAACAAGTAGTGCACGATAGTCTACCTGTACGAAGCAGCGAACAACTCCATTCAGAAGCTGCTACGCCACGCCACCGGATCTGCAACCTCCGTACAAGCAGACAGAAGGCGTCTATCCCAAGAATACCCCCGCACGTGCACAATAGTTTGTATACACATAGGCACACTAAAAGGGGAAAATGTAATCAAATACCCGCATGGGCCCCGACGAGCGTGTTATTGGTACACACATGACGTCTAGGGATGCTGTGCGTGTCAACAAGTGAATTCAAATTCGAACCCGATCCTTCTATACGGATCAATAGGAGTCGACAGGGTTCGAACCATTAAGCAAATATGTGGCCGTGGCGACCAAAATATTTGTTTTAATACATTCATATTAGGCCTTCAAAGCCTAAAATCAAAAGAATTCACTCTCAAGGGCATAAAGCCTACAAAACTCGATCTTTTGCCGACAGCCCGACAGAGTTGACAAGGTTCAATCCATAAAGAGAAATGACCCCTAACACCCCGATGATGGCCGTGTTGAATGCAGATCTCAACCGGAGGGGTTCCCAAATATTTTTAAATGTCTCCCAAATATCCAAAGTCCATTTCAAATATTCCAAGCTCCACCCAAATACCCATAAAAATCCAAAACTCCAGAAAATCCCAAAATTCCAAAATATTTAAAATGAAATCAATCCATCAACGTACTTAAAGCAAAATCCATCCACCCTCCGCAACAGTTTGCCGGGACGGATAAATTAAAGTTTACTTCAGCTCACAAAGAGCTAAATGCCTAGTCGAAAATATCACTAGAATTCATTCTCAAACAATCTCTTGCCAGTAAGGACGTGGTACGTGTCCTCTAGCCGACAGTTTCGCCGCAAAATGGCACTGCAGGTAAACGGTTATGACCCGGGGCCCTCTGAACCGAGTGATTTTGCCGCCAAATGGCACCATAGATAGCGGTTATGGCCAGAGCCAATACGCTCCTTAGTGGCGTTAAATCCTTGAGATATGAATCAATAGGATATGATTGATAGGGCACAAAGCCCTTTGTTAGCTAAGGTTGATTCAAATTTGTCCCCTTAGACAAATACCCACCCCAGGTCTACAAGGTACCCTTGGACGAAGCAACCCATGACTGCCGACAAGGATCTTTCTGTCAGGTTGGGTCGACTACCTCCTCTGACTAAGTAGACCAGGGACCATGATGGCCCGGGACGACGGAACCATGGGATCTTGATCAGGTCTATCATCTATTCCCCCACCATCCGCATTAAGTTCCAGATGGTGAAAATTCCAGTTTTAAATATCAAATCTCTCAACCCAAATTCCAAACATATGAACATTCAAATTCTCAAACATCCAAATCTTCAGATTTTCAAAATTCCATACCCATTGCTGCTGCTATATGCCAGATAACACGTATATTCTACGTATCTGATTGACGACTAGCCTTAATCGGAAGTTCTCTCTCGTGATCGGGAGAGGTAATTGACTATAGGGGCTTGCGCCTATAGGAAACCAGAACTCAGATCATAAAGTCCTCACAAAATGAGGGCGAAATCTCCGGGTAGTGTCTCATCTACAAACCCATCTGCCTTCCAAAATTTACCTCGGAACTTATTCAGTTAAAACTCCCTCGCCGAATAAAAAAGAGAAAAGCGGCGGGGAGGCCGGGGCCGAATTTTCGGAGCCCACAGAGGGTCATTCTCTTGAAAGCTCAGAATTTGAAATGCCATAACATTATCAAGAATTTCTTAAGATAACTTGTTGGATGAATTGATTGAATTCTCTTTGGATGTTTCTGGTCTTCTGTTTTTTTTTTTTTTTTGTGACTTTTTGCTCCTGATGATGATGAATATTTGTTCCCATGCTGCCACTCTTAGTCATCCCTAGATGGTCGTTGGTTTTTTCTGGCAACCAGTGTGATATATGTTAGACCGCTGGCTTTATACTCTCCCATCCCTAGATGGCCTTATAATGCCCGGCAACCGGGGTGAGCCTGCTTCGTTTATTAGCTTCTTTACTGAAATTTGGGATCATTTTGTGGCATTCTGAGTCCTTGTTGGTGTCAGGTTGTTTTTTCCATCTGAAAATTTTGAGCTCAATTAGTTCTGCATTTTGTATGCAGTTACTTTTCCTATTTAGTTCTCATATATTGTATTTGAGCTGTTCTTCTGTAAAATTTTCATGATAGTAATAAAATTTGCTTCGGCCTCAATTTCCCTAAAAAATTCCATCCTCTAAATACCCAAAGTTAGGTTTCAAATGTATAGAATTAGGTGAAGTAACATAAGAAGCGGGAGGTAGGACATCAACAACTTTGCCTATGTGAATGTGTCTATGTACATTTTTAATGAGATCATTGATGGCACACAAACTTTGCTTGAACCATTAAGCCAATGGGGGATTCAGAGCTGACCTCCAATAAAACACAACTAGGCATCATGTTGACCTCTAACTAGCTAATGTGGCCACATTGTCCTGTTAAGCACTCAACTGTTGGTGAGGGCCACTTCATCCTATTAGCACCTCTGAAACTTAGATGAATCTATTCCTCCCTACTGACTTAGTCTAATCACCATACAAGGTTAACGTGGTAGAAGTGGTTCTTAGAAGCTTCTCAGATATTGAGCCAACAGGAACCCCAGTTTTCTTGATTTAGAATCCTTACAATGTGCAAAGTACATTTAGCCTCTTATAGCCATAGCAGCCACAAAGTAGTGGGCAAGATAAAACGCTGAGAGCCAGAGTGCTATAAATGAAACACAGATTAAAGAGTACGAAGAAGTAAAGTACATTTGCACCGTCCCTAATGATCCATATCGTCTGAAATAACCCATTGATCAAGGTTTTACACTTTTACTTGACTACTTGGCAACCCAGCTTGACACCAAAGGTATGATATAAAAAAAATTTATCTAAAATTGTTAGAGCAAAACATAAAATATATTCCAACACCATAAGGACACAAATTAAAGAAGAAAATAAAAGGGTTCACTGTTACATGAAAAAAAAATTAGTATTTTATGCCAAGTTATCTTTCGCATGCAACCCTATGGTTGAACAATAGATTAGAAATCATCAACAAATTCATCCAATCTATTCATAGATCAATTCCTATAAACTGGAAAACAAATAAACATGTGCAAGTCAAACTCGAAAAATATTAACAAACCTCTAATATATACATGTAAAAAGGACAAAACAATAGTTTATAACTTAAAACTGGAAAAAGTTTGATGTGATCACTGTCATTGATGGAAAATCTACAACAGAAGAGGGCATACCTTTTTGACGGCAAGATCAAGATCATCCAAAGTGCCATATTCCCTTTCAAATCGCAACCAAGAGTGGCAAATGTCCTGAATTATTCTGAGTTATGAAAAGAACTATCCACTACTATTAAAACCTTATGCCACAAGATAAGTCTAAAAATGTTTAACTGAAAAGGAAGAACTGGATATAATGAATTTGTAGCATAATGTATGACAATCACCGAATGGTAATCAAAGCATGCAAAAAAATAAAAAAGACCACTAAATTATTCAATCCATAGAAAATGCCTAAACTAGACATATTGGACTGAGTAAACAAAATTTGATGTGTTCTGTATCTAATATCTATCATATCATCACAAGAACATGATGAAGTAGATAAATTTGTCAAATATGGAAAAGTATTACGCTATCAAGCAAGCAAAGCATACTCTATCTTTAAATGAATTTTCTTCATCTTCTATTCCCCTGTAACTTACCCCCTTCAATTTGTATTTCCTCATGCACTCCATCTCTTCACCTTCAACTCAAACAAGAACAATAGTCACAATGAAGTATTATTGTAAGGAAGTTCTCTAATGAATTAGAGAGCTGTGATGTGCCTGGTGTTCGGAGCAAGGGAGAGTACCAAGAGGTGTAAGAAAGGGAGGGATGCTATCTGGTTTGAGGGCTCCCAAAATTTGTCATGGTTCATAGTTTATATAAAAGGAGATAGTGGTCAACCCAACATGAGCGAAGGATTATTGTCGACAACTATTGGTTGCTTCACCCAAATATATCTTATAAACTTAAGGTAGATGTTTGTCAATGGGGAAAAATTCAAGTCAACCTTAGCTAAATTAGAGTTTTATGCCCTATCAAGCACACCCTATGATTGATAACTCAGGGAATTTTTAAACCATTGGGGAATTTGCAGGCTCTAACTGTGATCTTAATTTAATAGTATCATTTCACGGAAAAAATATCTGATTAGAGGACCCCACTATAACAATTTATTTGTGGTGATATTTGGCGCAAAACTACCGATTAGAGGACACTTATCATGTCCTTACTAGGAAGAGATTATGTAAGAATGAATCGTATTGACACATTTGACAAGACATTGACTCCTTGTGAACTTAAGTTGCTCTTGAATCTGCCGTCCTCGATAAACATTTGCACAGGGGATAAATTTTGTTTTAAGTTATTATGATTGTAGACTTCATTTGAATATTATCTTCGTTATTGATTTTTTTGTATTTTGTAGAAATTTAAACCCCACAATAATTTACTTCAAGATTTGGGAGCATTTTATAGATAATCTTCTCCAGTTGAGATTCACTTTCAACATAGTCATTATCGGATATCTATGAAAGTTTTCATTTTGTTACCTACGACCTTGTCAACTCTGCCAACATACTTGTAGATGATCGGATCTCATCTAAGTTTAGTGAATTTCACTTGAAGTATTTTTAGATTTTTTTTTTTAATTTTATTAAATTTTCATAATTTTTTCTAGGTGTGATCCTAAAATAATCTACATTGAGATGTAGCATTATTTAGATTTTATAAACTTTGGTTGAGATTTACTTTCAACACGATCATAATCAAAATGACATTAAAGTTTCTTGAAATATCTGCAACAAGAAAACTTAATTTTGAAATTGGACCCCACCAATTAAGATTTTCTTTCAACATAGCCATCTCTGGGGTAACATTGCAATTACTGTATTTATATTTGCAAATTTGATTTTGAAAATAACCCCCTCCCCCTGATTGAGATTTCTTTCAATACAGACATCATGAGAGTAACATTAAAGTAACTTAAAGTATTTATATTTATAACATAAAATTTAATTTTGAAAATGAACCTCTCCTTTGAGATTTTCTTTCAACATAGCATTCATTGGAGGAGGAATTGAATGTTTTGATTTTTTTTTCCAATCATGTAAAATCTACTAGCTTGTAGAGGATCAAGTTTTATTTGCATTCATATTTTCTGTCAAACAGCATTCTTAAGCGACAATTCAAACGTAGATATTTCAATTTTCAAAAGGAGACAATATACTTAATTGATTACAAGGCATGTATAGGATAGTTGCCTAATTTTTAAAATAAGAGCATTTCCGTTCAATAAATTTTTAAATATGTGCAACATTGTCAGACTTTGAATTTGCATGTCTAGAATATTTATCAACGTATATGCAAGCATTTTGACATTTCTTTTTAAGTATGATGTGTGCTTTTCAATGCATTTACAAAATGCACTTGCATGTTTTTCAGTGCATTTGCATGGTGCATTCATGTATTTGTTAATAAACTTGCGTAATTATTGATTTGTTTACACGATGCACTAGTGCATTTTTCAATGCACTTGCATCACATATTCACGAACTTTTAGATATACTTGCATTTTCTTGTTTTTAAAATTATTGTATGCTTTTCAAAGTAATTATACGCTTTTTTAGATAATAATATACTTGCATGCTTCTCAAGATAATTGTATTTTAATATAATGGCACATTTCTCAATGTGATGGCACACTTCCCGAGATAACGGCATGCTTCTTGAAGCAATTGCACACTTCTTGATGTGATGGCAGGCTTTGTGATGCACATGCAAGAATTTTGACATTTCTTTTTAAGTGGGAAGTGTTCTTTTCAATGCATTTACAAGATGCACTTGCATGCTCTTCAGTGCATTTGTATGGTGCATTCATGAACTTGCCAATAAACTTGTGTACTTGTTGATGTGTTTACACTATGCACATGTGCATCTTTTCAAAGCACTTGATAGCATATTCACAAATTTTTATAGAAACTTGCATTTTACTAGTTTTTAAAATGATTGTGTGTTTTCAGAGTAATTATACGATTTTTTAGATAACAACATACTTCTAAATGTGGTTGCACATTTCTCAAGGTAATGACATGATTCTCAAGAGAATTGTATTCTAATATAATGGCACATTTCTCAATGGGATGGCGTACTTCCCAAAATAAGGGCATGCTTTTGATAGGAAACACTTGAGTTCCCAAGTGTTTCTCACCAAAACTGAAGTTGATCCGATGGAAACTGCTGTCCATAGCAGAAATACACCATAAATCTGCTGTTTACAGCAGAAAAACAACAAAACGACAAGGAAATCTGAGAGAAAACTCAAAGAAAAGCTTGTATTCCACTAGTCGATGAATAAAATAGCAAGATACAATTGATACTCAATTCGAGAGGAGGATCGTTCTCTCCCAAATCTCTGGCAACGCCAAGAGCCCAAAGAAACCTAAATCTAAGAGATTTCAAATTTCAGCCAAATTCAAGATACTCAAACCCTAGAAAAAACAACTATTTAATGCATACAAATCAAAAGGAATTCCCTAAACAGTCCATACATTCAAATTTCTCTCTGAAACTCCCCAAAAATCCTTCCTAAAACGCTCTAAATGAGCGGTCGGGCCGCTCGTTCTGGCGGAAGCTCCGCCTGTTCTGCGATTCCGCCCGTGAACCGGTCCCGCCTGGACCGGCTGGACCGGCTGGACCGGTCCAGTGGACCGGTCTAACAATACTCCCCTCCCAAAGATCCACCTTGTCCGCAAGGTGCAAAGAAGACACCCTCCATTCCTTCTTCATCACAAACAGTAAGAACTTGCAGAGTTCGGTCCTTACACCTGTGCCCCGGCGTATACCTCTCGTCACATCTGAAACAAAGCCCTTTTGCCCTCTTCTCCTGTAATTCTGTCTCAGTGAGCTTCTTGATGTTATCCCCACTCCCTCCTCCTACTGGCTTCTCCTTGGTGATCTCATTATTGTTGACTGATGTAGGCCCCTTTGATGCTAACAGAGAGGTCGTAGTCTTGTAAGAGCCTCCTGAGCTGCTGCTCCTAGCTCCCTTCTCCAGATTATTCTGATTTTCTACCAGTTGTGCCAACTTTATTGCCTCCTCCAAGTCACTAGGCATCAGAACTTTAACTGCCGCTCGGATCTCTGCCTTCAACCCCTTCATGAAGTTCCCCTCCAATACGCTATCTGATAATCGCTCCACCCTACTAGTCAGGTGCTCGAATCGATCACGGTAGTCTTCTACTGATCCCTCCTGCACCAGAGCAAAGAACTGCTCATAGAAATCTCCTCCCCGGTCAGTTTGGAAACGTTCTATTATGCAGTTTTTGAATTCCCTCCAGTTCATGATAGGCTCCCTCCTGTCACGCCACTGATACCATGCCAAAGCCTTTCCTTCCAGACACAATCCTGCCGCCGTCAGCTTCTCATCGTCTGTCAACCCGTTGACAGCAAAGTAACGCTCCACCTTGTATATCCAGCCATGACCATCTTCCCCCTCAAAGATGGGCATCTTCAACTTCCTCACCTTCGGATCACTTCCGTTACCTCGGTACTCTCCATAACCTCTCATTCCTCGAAGATGAGGTGCTCCCCAAGTGTCCCGGTCCTCCCTCCGACGTTGGTATCCGAATCCGTCATCATATTCTCCTCTTCTCCTTTCAAAATCAGCACCTCGACGCTGATATTCTTCTCTTCTTTCGCCAAAATCTGCACTTCCCTCATATTCCACCCTCCTGCCTTCAAAATCAGCAACTTGACGCTGAAAATCGGCACATCGACGCTGAAAATCGGCACATCGACGCTGAAAATCAGCACCTCGACCCTGAAAATCAGCACCTCGACGATCATTTCCCATGCTCATCTCCTCTCTAGAAAGTGGCTCTAGAGGTGGCATGTCTTCCTCTCCCTCAAGGATCTCTACTACCGGATTCCTCCTCCCCCGAAGCGGGTTTGGATTTCCTCCTACGCCCTAGTCGCCGACAGTCTCTCTTGCTTCCGACGCCATCGGATTCGTCTTCATCTCAAGTAATTTTTTCATCATCTCTTCCATCGCCAACCTCCCTTCCAACCTTTCATTGTTGGCGGTGATTTCAAGGAATTTTTCCTCCAAATCTGCTTTTAATTGGCCAAATTCGCCTTCTAGGACTTCGATCTTCTTTCCAGCCATTTTTCTTTCTACGAATCACAAGAAATCTTCCTCCGAATGCCAAAAACCCGCTGAAATTTCAGGTTTTCAGCCGCCGATGGTCCCAAATCGATGCTCTGATACCAATTTGATAGGAAACACTTGAGTTCCCAAGTGTTTCTCACCAAAACTGAAGTTGATCCAATGGAAACTGCTGTCCACAGCAGAAATCTGCTGTTTACAGCAGAAAAACAGCAAAACGACAAGGAAATCTGAGAGAAAACTCAAAGAAAAGCTTGTATTCCACTAGTCGATGAATAAAATAGCAAGATACAATTGATCCTCAATTCGAGAGGAGGATCGTTCTCTCCCAAATCTCTGGCAACGCCAAGAGCCCAAAGAAACCTAAATCTAAGAGATCTCAAATTTCAGCCAAATTCAAGAAACTCAAACCCTGGAAAAAACAACTATTTAATGCATACAAATCAAAAGGAATTCCCTAAACAGTCCCTACATTCAAATTTCTCTCTGAAACTCCCCAAAAATCCTTCCTAAAACGCTCTAAATGAGCGGTCGGGCCGCTCGTTCTGGCGGAAGCTCCGCCTGTTCTGCGATTCTGCCCGTGAACCGGTCCCGCCTGGACCGGCTGGACCGGTCCAGTGGACCGGTCTAACAGCTTCTTAGGCCAATTGCATACTTCTCGATGCAGTGTTATACTTTGTAAGGCAATGGCATGCTTTATGATGCAATAACCCACTTCTCAATAAAATGATGCATCTCGAGATGCCTGCACACTTCTCTAGGCAGGGCATTGGAATTTGAAAGTTATGTTATGATGTGTGCCAGATTTGAAAACATTCAATATTTTTGTTGCAAGAGCTTTTATCATTGAAATTCATGCAAACTTTCATTTTGAGATTTAAATTATGCCTTCTATCCATTTACATGTGTTGTAGATCCAATGACATTAAAGACGAGTAAAAACTTTTAAGTATTTTGATATGTAATGCCTTTGTCTTTACATGGATTTAACCTAGGGTGACAAGTCCCATGGGGAATTGTTCTTCCCTACTATAAATAGAAGGAGGTAGCTTTGTTTACTTCACCAATCAAATTCGATTTGAGTTTTCATTTGTTTAGAGGTGTTCAAGATAATTGTGAGTGAAATAGGGAGGCTTTGTTTGCACTCGTTGGTAAGTTGATTTGTTCATCATAAGTCCCTTGTAAGTCCATTTTCAATCCAATACTCATTTTCATTTTATGGTATTTGCCTTTTATTTCACTTGTATTTTTCTTGTTTAATGAGTTATTAGCATTTTATACCCTGTGAGTTCGCTCAAGCTTAATTTTGGTAACTTCCTAACGTCTTTCCTGCATAAGTGGTGTCATTAGGAGTTTTATGCCTTCCTAGCACAATTAAAAACGTATACATGATCAATGTCATGGATATCGTGGTCAGGGGGGTCTTCTATCCCACTATGCTTAAAAAATGCACAAAGGTCTTTGTCATCTACACAAGAAAACATAAAATTTCTTCGTCGTGCCGAAACAAGTTCTTATTTCAAAATTTTTCTCCATTGCAATGGAATAGCGCACACAAGTACTTAATTTTGAGATTTTTTGAATTACAAGCACAAGATGACAATGAAGCCTAGGTGACAACAAATCAGGAGGCATAGAAAATACAATATTTTTCAAAAATATTTATATATTTTTTTTAATTTCTTGTACCATCTATTTTTTTTTTTTTTAAGATAAAATGAAAAAGATTTATGTAGAGAATACCAGTAAATCCTTACTTGGTTAGGTAATGTAAGAAAGACGGCCTTCAAAACCTAACAAGATCTTCATGAATGAAAAGTGATGTCATTTGGTTCGTGTAATGCTACCACTCTCAATGAGCTCAATAAAATCATTGATATGGGATGGAATCAACGGGTGCCATAAGTTGTCTCTCAAATCTCTCAGAAATCTATAACACTTCTTTAGAGAGAGAATATTGTTCGTTGTGGAAAATATAGTTGCGAACCTTGCGCTTGCAAGTTGCATGACGACAGATCTTATGACCTAGCTCTGTAAGCTATGTGGCCTGTATAGTGGGTCTTACAACATAGCCCTAGGATGCCCATGTGAGAGATCTATGATTATCTTATTACCTAAATATTTCCCTCAGAAGTCGGACTTACGACTTCTATTAGAAGTTGTCAGGGGTGTTAATCGGTGATTAGATGTTAGGTCATTTTTTTCATAAAGATTTTCCTTAAAGTCGAACTTACGGCTTTCATTGAAAGTTATCGATGTGTTAAGGATTAAGAATTATGTCAATTTTTACCAAAGATTTCCCCCAAAAGTTGGATTTATAGCTTTCATTGAAAGTTGACTGGTAAGAATTTCAGGTTAGCGGGGATTTAGCAAATATGCAAATTTTTGCATTTGAAGGAGTCTTACAACTTCAATAAGAAGAAGCTCAAATAGTGAGTCTTATAACTTAATCCTATATGCTAAGATGCTCAAAAAGGGGTCTAGAGTTAGGTTGTTTCATTAGTTCCAATTTAAATTAATTTAGCTTAATTAATCAAATTAAATTAAGTTCTCAAGATTAAAATGATTTAATCAGTTAATTAGAATATCACTTTTGACTTTATGTTAACTAGTTTGAATTATACATTGAAAGTCCTCAAAAAATATTTCTCCAAATTTTCCAGAAAATGTACGCGAGTCTTGTATTTTTGGAAAAAATTTGGCAAACTTCCAACGTCCCCTCCCCACGATGGGAGATAGGGGAGGGCACTCGCCCTTTTAGTCCGTCCGGACAGAAAGATAATCAAAAGCCGAGGTCTTCGGGAAGTTGTCGTGTCCCGGAAATTGTCTTCAACTGTAATAACCGGTTCATCCGGCCAGATCAATTGAACCGGCTGGTCTACCCTATTAATATCGCGAACAGGAAGAGTTCACGAAACTGAAGGCGCACGCGAAATAAAGAGGGGCGGACAGCAGCTTCGTGCGGGAGAGCGAGGTTGGCTTTGTTTTTTTTTTTTTCCAATTTTAGCAAATGATTGTCTACAAGGATAAGAAATAATGATTCCTTTTCATTCTTATCGTTAACAAAGTGTTAATTTGGGAGATATTTGAAGAACAAGAGAAACGAATGAGAAGAAAAAAGAGAAGATTTGTTGAAATTCTTTCTTCCTTTTCTTATAAATTTCATAGATTTCTTCACTTAAACGCGAATAGTATCTTCACATAGAATAAGGAAGAGATTGAAGCGAAGAAAAAGGAATTTGGGAGTTTGAGAAGTTCTCATTCGTAATTGTAACTGAATTTCTTCTTATAAAATTTTTATTGATATTTTATTTTTATATGAAAGTTATTGTATGAATTTAGGATTTTAGGAAGGGAGAGATCAAGTCGTAAGTGTTGATCCCGTGAGGATTCAACAAGAAGAGAAATTGATTCAAGGTTATATCAAGCATCGAAGGCCTAAAAAGTTCAAAGTGGGTAATTATAATTATGAAATTCCAAATTTAGTAGTATTCCTTGCTTTCAAAGTTTTAATTTTAAAAAGACTATTTATGTGAAATGCTGAAAGATTAACTGCCTAAATAATTATAATTATTATTACAACTGAAAATGAAAGAATAAATTAACATGAATAAAATTATGAATATGAATAAAGGAGAATGTTATATAGTACAAGTAAAGGTATGTAGTAAGAAAATATGCATACAAAGAAATGACATATGCATTGAATAACAAATGTTCAAAATAAATGGGAAAAGAAAGGAGAAAAAAAAGATATGTATGAAAACTACAGGAGTTCACCCCCTTATGGTACTGGTTTGGGACGCCGTACTCGTGCACGTAAAAGGAGAAGGAAAAGGTCATTGGAAATGGAAAATGTTGTACCTTTGGGTACTTTGAGATGGTGCTCCTGTGCAAATCAAATGAGAAAAAAATATAATTGAAATATTAAAGTTTCAAAATGTTTTAAAAGAAAATGTCCGGAGATGTATAAATTATTGAAAAAAATGAATTAATGTTAAAAAATGACAAGATGCCTTCTAAAGAATATTTATAATAAATTTTTTAATAGTTAGCCACTGAGTTTACTTAGTAAACTCAACCCACGAATTTAAATGTTTCAAGTAAGTTCCTAAAGAAGAAATGGCTGAAAGAGAAGAATTTGTTTATAGAAGATGACGTGCAAATGGCAACAGGTAAACGATTGATGAAAATGATTAGTTTTGATATTGATTGATTAGTAGTTTTTGTGATTAGTGGCTCTTCAGTTTATTCAAAAATCAAAAGTTTATGTTAATATGGTTTTATTTGAAATTGGGTTGAGATTGTAATACCGTCCGACCTTCAGTACCCGCCTCGTTAAATCGAGTATTCGGGCAGAGTCGTGACAAAAGTGGTATCAGAGCCCAATTAAGATATGAATCGTATTGGAAGAGCCATTGGGGTGATTATTAATGATTTAAAATTTAATGTAAAATGATTATCTTATTGATAACATGAATCAAAATGATCCGGGAGAAGAGGAGGAAGTTGAAGAAGTGGAAAGACCAGTGACAAATGTTAATGTTAATCCAGATGCACTGGCACAAATGATGATATATGTGACTCAGTTGATTCAAGATTCAAGATTCAAGAAATTAATCATCGGGGAGTAGTGGTGGTGGTGGAATGGTTATAAATAAGTATCTGAAATTATTTCAGGATATGAGACCACCATTATTCAAGGGAGTAGAGGGACCAATAGAGGCTGAAAACTAGTTGCTGAGGATTGAAAAGATATTAGAAGGAATGTACTGTCCAGAAGAGAGGAAAGTTTCCTTGACAACCTTTGCACTAGAAGGATAAGCTGAAAGGTGGTGGAGAGGGCAGTATCAAGACAAATTTGAAGGAATGCCTGGCATACAAATTAAGTGGAATGATTTTTCTTAGGTGTTTAAGGATGAGTTCATACCTCCTTCTGCGAGGAGGCAAATGCAAGACAAGTTTATGAGATTGGTACAAGGAGATAGATCAGTTATGCAGTTTGAGGCTAAATTTATAACATTAGCCAGATATTCTCCTCAATTGGTACATACTATGAAGGATAAATGCCACCGATTCTTAGCTGGACTGAAGGATGCAATTAGGCAACCCTTGGTTCCTCTTGGAATTGATGATTATACAATGCTAGTGGAAAGAGCTAGAAGGATAGAAGCAGACCTGCAAAATACTCAAAGGAGACGTAATTTTCAGAAGAAGAAAAATGGTGAAGTTATGGGAGTCCCTCAGGATTCACATACCAAGTTTTTTTCACAAGGTGAGAAATTTAATTGGAAAAAGGCAAAGTCCAGCAACATTGATAGTTCAAGTGTGAACAGTTGCAGCAAGTGTGGAAGACAACATAAAGGAGAATGTTTATCTGGTACAAATACTTGTTTATGGTGTCATCAACCGGGTCATATAGCTAAGAACTGTCCTACTCTGGGGCAAAGATCAGCAAGAGAGTCAAAGATAAATACTCGATCTCAGAGGAATGTTGGAAGACCAAGAATAATAGAATCAGCGGCTTCTACTCCAGGATCAAGTCAAAGCCGACAGAATACTCTGTCTAGAGTATATACACTGACTCAAAAGGATGCTAAGGATTCAACTGAAGTGATTACAGGTGATAAAAATAAGAAGTGAATGAATATGTATTATGAAAACATCGTTAAAAAGAATGATGAATGTTTATGTTATTATTTTTTTGTGTAATTTTATATGTTTGGTAATGATGCAAGGAAAGCCTGTACGGATTCTTTTTGATACAGGAGCTTCACATTCCTTCATTTAAGAAGAATTTGTTAAAATAATTGGACTGAATGTTTATGAGACAAGTGTGATTTTGGAAGTTTTAATGACAAATGGATCGATTATGAATGTAAATGGTGTATGTAAAGTGACTTTCAAAATAAATGAAAGAGAGTTTGAAGCCACAATGAATGTTTTACCATTGCAAGAATTTGATATGATATTGAAAATAGATTGGTTATCAAGGCACTTTATGATTATTGACTGCAACAAGAAAATTGTAAAGTTTAAATTTCCTGGAAAAAGAGTTGAAATTTTATGGTGAGAGAGGAATTTCTTCAATGATAATTACTTATTTGAAAGCATACAAATTTGTATCCAAGGGATGTCAGTATTTTCTTGCTCAAATAAATGATACAAATAAGAAAGTTAAAGAGTTGAAAGATGTACCTGTAATCAGAGAGTATCCAGAGGTATTTTTGGATGATTTGTCAGGATTACCACCAAAAAAAGAGATAGACTTCACAATCGAATTGATACCGGGTTAAGAACCAGTGGCAAGAGCACCTTACAGGATGGCAGTCAAAGAGTTACAGGAGCTGAAAAGTCAGTTACAGGAATTGCTAGATAAGGGTTTTATCAGGCCAAGTTCCTCACCATGGGGAGCTCCAGTACTGTTTGTAAAGTAGAAAGATGGAAGCTTTAGAATGTGCATAGATTACAAGAAACTGAATAAGCTTACTGTTAAGAATAAATATCTATTACCCAGAATTGATGATCTTTTTAACCAACTGGAAGGTGCTACAATTTTCTCTAAAATTGATTTGAGATCTCGATACCATCAGTTACGAATTAAGGAGAGAGATATAGCAAAGACAACTTTCAGAACTAGATATGGTCACTTTGAGTTTGCAGTGATGCCTTTTGGAGTGACAAATGCACCAGCTATATTTATGGATTTAATGAAAATAATTTTTAAGCCATTTCTAGACATATTTGTAATGGTGTTTATCGTTGATATCCTGATTTATTCAAGAGATGAAGAAAGTCATTCCAGTCATCTGCAAACAATGTTGCAAACATTAAAGGAAAACAAGTTATATGCCAAATTTTCAAAGTGTGAATTTTGGCTGAAGAGTGTAAATTTTTTGGAGCATGTGATTAATGGTGAAGGAATTTAATTTCTATGGATAAGAATAAAATTCAAGCTATATCAGATTGGCCAAGGCCAACGACAGTTTCAGAGGTGAGGAGTTTTCTAGGACTTGCTGGTTACTACAGGAGGTTTGTAGAGGGGTTTTCTCAGATTGTTATGTCGTTATCCAGATTAACTCAGAAAGCAGTGAAATTTGAATGAAGTGATTAGTGTGAAGGAGCTTTCCAAAATTTAAAGAATTGCCTAGTGACTGCCCCGATTTTAACAATTCCATCAGGTTCAGACTGATTTTAACAATTCCATCAGGTTCAGAAGGATTCCAAATTTTATGTTATGTTTCCTTAAGGGGACTTGAATGTTTATTGATGCAGTATGGTCGAGTGGTGGCCTATTCTTCAAGGCAACTGAAAATTCATGAAAGGAACTACCCCACTCATGATTTAGAATTAACAGCTGTGGTTTTTGCACTCAAAATATGGAGACATTACCTATATGGGGTCAGATGCGAAATATTTACAAATCATAAGAGTCTCAAGTACATTTTCAATCAAAATGAGTTTAATTTAAGATAGAGAAGATGGTTAGAGCTCATTAAGGATTATAACTTGGACATACAGTATCATCCTGAAAAGGCAAATGTGGTTGCAGATGCACTTAGCAGAAAAACTTTGGGAAATGCAAATTGGTTAATCACTCAGCAGTAGCAGATAATCATAGATACAAAAAAGTTAGAAATTTCAGTGGTCAATCAAAAAGAGACTAAAGATATGTTCTTAAATCAACTGGTGATTCAATCTACTTTGAAGAATAGAGTGCTTAATGCATTGCTTCAAGATGATAAATTTCAAGACATCATAAAGAAAGTGTAAGCAAGGTAGTTAGAGAACTTTGTTATGGATGGAGAAGGATTATTAAAATATAAAGGCATGATCTATATTCCAAATGCCGGAAGCTTAAGAGGAGATATTATAGGAAGCCCACCTTTCAACATATGAAATTCATCCAGGCAGTTTAAAGATGTATCAGGAATTGAGAGCTTTATTTTGATAGTCAGGACTAAAGAGAAATATTGCATAATTTGTAGCAAAATATATCCCCTGTCAGATGATCAAAGCAGAACATCAAAAGCCAAGTGGTCAACTACAACCTTTAGACATTGTAATGGATTTTGTAATTGGATTACCCAGGTCAAGGCAGAGTCGAGATGCAATATGGGTTGTTATTGACAGATTAACTAAGTCAGCTCATTTCTTACCAATCAGGCAGAAAGATTCAGTAGAGAAGTTAGCAAAATTATATGTTGATAAAATTGTGAGATTGCATGGGATTCCAAAATCTATAGTTTCAGATAGAGATGCCCGTTTCACTTCTAAATTGTGGAAAAAATTCATGAAGCTTTGGACACACGACTGACTTTCAGAACAACATTTCATCCTCAGACAGATGGACAATCAGAAAGAACAATTCAGACTTTGAAGGATTTAATATGATTATGTGTTTTAGATTTTGGAGTAAATTGGGAGACTCACATACCATTGATTGAATTTGCTTGCAACAACAGTTTTCAAGCTAGCATTGGAATGACACCATATGATGCTCTTTATGGAAGAAAATGTAGAACACGCTTGTGTTGGGTAGAAACTGGTGAAAGAAAGATAATTGGAACTGAACTGGTAGATCTACTAGAAAAATTAAATTGATTAGAGACAGACTAAAAGCAGTACAAGACAGACAACGAAAGTATTATGATGCAAAGCATCGACTAGTGGAATTTGAAGTAGGAGAATTTGTTTTCTTAAAAGTTATCCCAATGAAAGGTGTTCAAAGGTTTGGAAAGATGAGAAAATTAAGCCCAAGATTCATAGGTCCATATGAAATCATTGAAAGAATTGGAAATATGGCATACAGATTGGATCTATCAGTACATATGCAAGGAATTCATAATGTGTTTCATATATCAGTACTTCGAAAGTATGTCTCAGACGATTCCAAGAGAATACAGTCTAAATCAATTGAATTGCAACTGGATTTGAAATATATTGAATAACCTGAACGAATACTGGATTATGATGTGAAACAACTGAGGAAGAAGACAATACCTTTTGTGAAGATTTTATGGAAGCACGGATCAGAATGAGATGCCACTTGGGAGAGAGAAGTAGAATTGAAAAGTCAATACCCCCATTTATTCAACTAAGGTATGTTTCTCTTATTTGATTCTAATTTCGAGGACGACATTTTAATAAGAATGAGAGATTGTAATAACAGGTTAATCCGGCCCATTCAACTGAACTGGACGGTCTACACTATTAATATCGCGAACAAGAAGGGTTTGCGAAACAGAGAGGGGCGGACGGCAGCTTCGTGTGGGAGAGCGAGGTTGGCTTTGTTTTTTTCCAATTTTAGCAAATGATTGTCTACGAGGATAAGAAACAATGATTCCTTTTCATTCTTATCGTTAACAAAGTGTTAATTTGGGAGAGATTTGAAGAACAAGAGAAACGAACAAGGAAAAAGGGAAGGTTTGTTGAAATTCTTTCTTCTTTTTCTTATAAATATCATAGATTTCCTCACTTAAACGCAAATAATATCTTCACAGAGAATAAGGAAGAAATTGAAGCGAAGAAAAAGAAATTTGAGAGTTTGAGAAGTTCCCATTCATAATTGTAAGTGAATTTCTTCTTATAAAATTCTTACTGATATTTAATTTTTATATGAAAGCTATTGTATGAATTTAGGATTTTAGGAAGGGAGAGATCAAGTCGTAAGTGTTGATCCCGTGAGGATTCAACAAGAAGAGAAATTAATTCAAGGTTATATCAAGCATCGAAGGCTTGAAAAGTTCAAAGTGGGTAATTATAATTATAAAATTCCAAATTTAGTAATATTCCTTGCTTTCAAAGTTTTAATTTTAAAAAAGGCTATGTATGTGAAATGCTGAAAGATTAACTACCTAAATAATTGTAATTATTATTACAACTAAAAATGAAAGAATAAATTAACATGAATGAAATTATGAATATAAATAAAGGAGAATGTTATATAGTACAAGTAAAGGTATGTAGTAAAGAAATATGCATACAAAGAAATGACATATACATTGAAGAACAAATGTTCAAAATAAATGGAAAAAGAAAGGTAAAAAAAAGATATGTATGAAAACTACAGAAGTTCACCCCCTTATGGTACTAGCTGGGGACGCCGTACTCGTGCACGTAAAAGGAAAAGGAAAAGGTCATTGGAAATGGAAAAAGGAAATAAATAGAAAACGTTGTACCTTTTGGTACTTTGAGACGTGCTCCTGTGCAAATCAAATGGGAAAAGGAAATATAAATGAAATATTAAAGTTACAAAATGTTTTAAATTATTTTAAAAGAAAATGTCCGGAGATGTATAAATTATTGAAAAGAATGAATTAATGTTAAGAAATGACAAGATACCTATTAAAGAATATTTATAATGAATTTTTTAATAGTTACCCACTGAGTTTACTTAGTAAACTCAACCCACGAATTTAAATATTTCAGGTAAGTTCCTAAAAAAGAAATGGCTGAAAGAGAAGAATTTGTTTATAGAAGACGACGTGCAAATGACAACAGATAAACGATTGATGAAAATGATTAGTTTTGATATTGATTGATTAGTAGTTTTTGTAATTAGTGGCTCTTCAGTTTTTTCAAAAGTTTATGTTAATATGATTTTATTTGAAATTGGGTTGAGATTGTAATACCATCGAACCTTCAGTACCCGCCTCGTTAAATTGAGTATTCGAACCGGGTCGTAACATCAACACCTTTGATTGAGCCATGCGATGCTTACTGTTTTTTGTTATTATATATATATATATATATATATATATATATATATATATATATATATATATATATATATATATATATATATATATATATATATATATAGCATTACTATTATTATAATTATAATTATTAGCATATACTCCTAATTTCCCCTTATTTTCAAATGAAGAAACTCTTGGATGTGTGAAACAGACCAAACAAGGTCTCTGCTTGCGTGAATCAGGTAAGATCAAGCGTTAAGGGAGGAGGCTGAATGAACGTGAGTTCGTTTGCGTGAATGATGCGGGCAAAAAATATAGGGGTGCCTATACCCTTCGCCCACAAGAAGCAAAACAAAGCCGAGACTGGACTTCTACCAACGAAAATGACTAACTGACGAGAAAAGGAAGAACAAACTCTTACCTTTCAAATAAAATGTAAAAATTAGAAATCAGAAGACTTACAACAATGACTCTTGCAAAATTTAACCGACTTACAAACTTAACTCAATCACTTGACGACACCCTAAAGTTGCTTCACTTAGAGAAGAATGATACTGGTGGAGTGGCACTTGCGGAGAGACGAAAAATGTTAGAAGTCAATAAGAAGGATGGAAAGAGCCGGCAGGATTTCCGGAGGGGATGAGAAAGAAGGGTGGAAAGAGCCCGCAGAATTTCCGAAGCAAACCCGCAGGTTATAGCTTTTTCAAAAATAACATATCATTTAACTTTTTTTAAACATTACAAATCCTCCCATATTTATAAGTATGAAAGAGGAATACCAAGAGACACCTAATAAATTCCCATAGGAATTCTAAACATCACATAGCATTAAAACACCTAAAAAAACATCCCAAGCCAAGGAACCGAAGAGGCATCCACGGGAACCAAGGAGATCGCCCGGAACCAAGGGACACGGTCACGGGAAAGAGCCCAGGCACAGGAAAACCAGGAGCCGGCCGGAATCCAAGGGGGAAAATGCATAAAATACTAAAGGCCATGGAGGAAGCCAAGGAGCCACCTCATGGGAAAAGTAAATCTTGGACTTCCAAAGCACGGTTTGGAATTCCAAGAGACAAACATAATTAAAAGCATAAAAAGAACATTTAATAAAAGATAACTATGAGCTAAAATCATATCTAATAATGAGCTAACCCTTAGTTCAATAAGTGAACTACAGACCAGCTCATAAATGAGCTAAAATTTCAGCTCAATTTTGATTGAGCTAGTAGACTCAAGGGAAGCAAAAAATCTAATTATTTTTTACATGAGTTTGACCCCCATTTGTCTACATCAAAATCCCCTTCTTGCGAACTCAGCTCCTGATGAGTTGGTTTTTGATTCCCTTGAGGAGGTGCATACTGTTCATCCAGCTCTTTGATTTTCTCACCAAATTTTTTCAAAATTTCTTCCTGTTCCTTCTCGAATTGTTATTGTAGGTACCTTTTCCACTTCTTGAATTTTTGATCACATAGGAACATGTGATACTGAAGCTTGTATAGACGGTCTTGAAGTGGATCCGTTGAGTCACCTTCTGTAGGAATCCATTTGTCCAATGGAAGTGGGACATCAGGATTATTTTGATCGCTTTCTTCCTTGAATGTAGCCATATTTTTAGTATTTTTCATTTTTTGACAGACTCAAAAATTATAAGACTCACAATAGGACTCACGACAGACTTACAAATTTGACAAACTACAACTTGACAAATCACAAACCTAGGACTTCCTAACTTGCTCTGATACCAAATGATGCGGGCAAAAAATATAGGGGTGCCTGTACCCTCCGCCCATAAGAAGCAAAACAAAGTCGAGACAATACTTCTACCGACGAAAATGACTAACGGACGAGAAAAGGAAGAACAAACTCTTACATTTCAAATAAAATGTAAAAACAAGAAATCATAAGACTTACAACAATGACTCTTGCAAAATTTAACCGACTTACAAACTTGACTCAATCACTTGACGACACCCTAAAGTTGCTTCACTTAGAGAAGAATGATATAGGTGGAGTGGCACTTGCGGAGAGACGAAAGAGGTTAGAAGCCAAGAGAAGGGTGGAAAGAGCACGCAGGATTTCTGGAGGGGATGAGAAAGAAGGGTGGAAAGAGCCCGCAGGATTTCCGAAGCAAACCCGCAGGTTATAGCTTTTTCAAAAATAACATATCATTCAACTTTTTTTAAATATTACAAATCCTCCCATATTTATAAGTATGAAAGAGGAATACCAAGAGACACCTAATAAATTCCCATAGGAATTCTAAACATCACATAGCATTAAAACACCTAAAAAAAATATCCGAAGCCAAGGAACCGAAGAAGCATCCACGGGAACCAAAGAGACCGCCCGAAACCAAGGGGCACGGTTAAGGGAAAGAGCCCAGGCACGGGAAAACCAGCAGCCGGCCGGAATCCAAGGGGGAAAATGCACAAAATACTAAAGGCCATGGAGGAAGCCAAGGAGCCACCTCATGGGAAAAGTAAATCTTGGAATTCCAAAGGCCGGTTTGGAATTCCAAGAGACAAACATGATTAAAAGCATAAAAAGAACATTTAATATAAGATAACTATGAGCTAAAATCATATCTAATAATGAGTTAACCCTTAGCTCAATAAGTGAACTAAAGACCAGCTCATAAATGAGCTAAATTTTCAGCTCAATTTTGATTGAGCTAGTAGACTCAAGGGAAGCCAAAAATCTAATTATTTTTGACATGAGTTGACCCCCCCTTTGTCTACATCAATAAAGGAGGCCGGGCGTATGCTACTTAGTCAATCATAAATCAAACGTAGGGCACAGAGGTGTATTGGGGCCGATTACGGCCTGGGCGTGCGTGGAGATTGGCTGCAGACGAAGGTGCAGAGTTGCTCGTTCGGCTTGTAGAAGGAGGGGAGGTGGTCGGCTTCAGGAAGATCGCAACAGAAAAAGACAGTGAAAGAAGTCGAACGGTTTGGAGGGAAGTTGATCAGAATCCTTGGGATTGGTTGAACACAAGAAGTAGACGGGGCTAGCCGAGCTTCTCTACATGCCATCGAGACTTGATCGGACAAAGTCGGAAGAGTTGAGCAGGACTTCGACTTCTACAGTTCGAAACAGAGAAAACCAAAGAGTTCCGATTTCAGTGAGCGTAAGTTCGATTTTCTATTTCGATTCTCTTTTGTTTTACGTGATTGAGGAGGCAGTTACCTCAGCATCATGAGATCGTGGCGTTGAGTGATAGTGGGTTGGTGTGTGGGGACCGGTCGACTGTTTGCATGTCAACAAATATATAGAAAGATAGAGAGAGGGGCAAAGGGAGATGGTGAGAAGGAGAGTGAGGTTTATTTCATAGAGATAGAAAGGTGGAAGAGAGGTATAGAGAGAGTGGTGGAAAGAGAGAATGAGGAAGAAAGGAAGGAGGGTGAGACTGCCAGATCTGGTTTAGTGGTTGGGAAGGTGGAGAGATTGGAGCAGCTTCAAGGTTGGTGGTCAGCAAGGTGTAGAGATTGAAGCATTTGGTGGTTGAAGCTATGGTGGCAGAGCTTGAGAAGGCGTAGGAGAGGAGAAGAGGGGAGATCAACATCTTAAGGATTGGATAAGTTTGAGAGGTAGTTGGCAGCCTAGAGTGCACAAGTAACGCAGGGTTGAGAGAGAAGGATTTAGAATAGGGGGTTGTCTTGAGCAACAGAGAGAAGAGGAAGGTGAGAGGGCATAGATAAATGGGTTGGGCCAATAAAGAAGAGAGGGTCACTAGGTAGTTTAGGTTATATATATATATATATATATATATATATATATATATATATATATATATATATATGTATGTATGTATGTTCAACGTTTAAAATTGCGCAATGAAAGGCGCGCCTCAGCGCAATTTCGTCCAATTAAGCCTCAAAGCCTACGCAATAAGTTTAGTTTATGAGGCTTACGCCTCAAGTTTACTGAGGCGCGCCATAAGGCGCGCCTCGCCTCATTTATTTAAGGCGTCGCCTTTTTAAAACTTAACATAAATTATTATTTTTTTTTCAGTCTCAAACTATACCCAGTTGCCGACGTGGCGCGCCTAGTGAAATGTCGACGTGGCATCAACATTTAAACCCTTGTAAAGGTCGAATGGCAGAGTCGACGTTTCGATTTTCAAGTTACAGTAAACTTTCGAACTTTCAAGCATTCACCCGGAGGAATTTCAAGCATTCTTCACTCAGTTTCTTCTAAGATGGCGTCACCCCCAAAGAAAAAGGTAACTTAATGCTATGTTTTCTGTTTTGTAATGCGTATTTTATGGTTATACTATGCGTTGGCGTTCAAGGCTCTCCGATTTTATGCTTATTCTATGCGTATGCATGGCTTCTCTGAACTTTTTAAATGTTTGATACTGTGATGCCATCGTGTTTTCTCTGTATTCAGGGTTTATGATAAATTTATGTTGAAATTTAAAACATAAAACCTAACCAAATTTTAAACATCGAGTAAATATGCGTAGGCTGTGCGTACGCAATGCGTCTTTTGTGCGTACTCTATGCGTGCACGTTGCTTACTGCATGCTTATATTGTGTGTACTTTATGCGTGCGTATAATTTGTTGTATGTTTCATGTACTGTGCGTGTGATGTGCGTAATATATGCGTGTAGTATGCGTACACTGTGCGTAACTGTTGCTTATAATCTGCGTATGTTGTGCGTACTTTATGCGTGTGTAAAATTTGTTGTATGTTTCCTGTACTGTGCGTGTTATGTGCGTAATATATGCGTGTAGTATGCGTACACTGTGCGTGACCGTTGCTTATAGTCTGCGTATGTTGTGCGCTTTTTGTGCGTATCTCATTTACTTATTTTTAATCTATAATTTTTTACAATTTTCAGATATATGTTCGTCCAATTACCTATAGATGCTATGTTTCTTCGTTCCGAACAAACTATGATAAATTTGCTCGGCAAATTACTCCTGAAGTCAAGGACAAATTGAAACATTTAAAGATGATACAGTTTTTGGAATTTCCTGGGTTTGAGCAAAATGTCCCTCTTATTTATGAGCTGATCTCAAGGTGGGACATTTCAAAACAATGTTTTGTTACAAAATGTCAACCCATTCCTTTCACTGCTGATGAAGTGGCCCTTCTTACTGGTCTGCCAAATAAAGGAGAAGAAATATCCTGGCATTCTTTAGCACATACTTCAGTTACATCAACGGAAATAAGGAATGACATGACGGAGTTAAACAAGAAAACCCCCCCCGGAGACTATGTTAAGAACGTTTATCATGTATTTATGTTCAAATTTACTTTTTCAACTTAACAACTTCAAAACCCCCCGGTTGATTCAAAGAATAGCAAATAATCCAGATGAATTTTTGTCGATAAACTGGGCTAGTTCAATTAGGGAGTTTTTAGTTTGAGAGTTTAATAAAGCATCCTCCAAGATTTCAAATAAGAAGCTAGCAGGTTACATCAACGGTTTTGTACCTCTGCTAATTGTGAGTGCTAAGTGCTAACTGCTAAATTCATTCAAAATTTTATTGGCTCAATGTGAGTGTTAAAATTTTCTTTCATCTTATACAGATTTGGTTCCTGGAGCATACTACTATTCATGCTCCTATGTATGCTGACAAAAAGCCCCATTTTCTTTGATGGGCCGATGATATTGTATATACTACAGAGGTGATAACTAACTTATTTGCTAATATAAGGAAAAGTCAGATTTGTAATGTCCTACAAGCAGTTTCCCAGGCTGAAATGGATATGATTAATGTTGAGAAATATCTACCAGACAGCCCTACATCCCCTAATTCCCCTCATGACATATCCACCCATCAAAACAACCCCCCCAATCTCCCCATCATACCCCACCTCCTCAACAAGACCCCCACCAATCTCCTCAGCAACTACATTTAAGTTTTTCTGCTGAAGCACTTCAGTCTCTACAAGAAACAATAATGAAATCCTGCCAAGAAACATGCACAAAACTTTTTCGAGAATTTGAAGACAGGCTGAGCACAAAAGTTTGAAGATCTTACTGAGAGAGTTGGAGTTATTGAGGTCAAGCTCAATAATTACATTGATCAGAGCAAAGAAGTTCCTCAGAAAAGATCTGTAAGCTACTATTCATCTTCCAATAAGAGACAGAGATCAGATATCCCACCCCACAGCCTCAATGAACCAAATGAGCCAATCCCACCAAAAATCCAATCCCAACAAATGAGCCAGTCCCAGCAGAAATGCAACTTGTTCAATATACAAATTCAAATGAACCAATACCAGTAGATAACATTCAAATAAAACATGTAACTTATGTTCATGCAGTTGAAATGGAAAATTACAGAGGTCTTCTGTGTTTAACTTCTGAGAAGAGAAATTTTATGCTAGAATGTTTGAAAAAATTCTCTAAAAGGTAAAAAATTGCAACTTTATTTTTGTTTGCAGATCTGTATGCGTATGATATGCGTGTGGTATGCGTATTATATGCGTGTGTTATGCTTGTGATATGCGTGTTATGCGTGTGTTATGCGTGTGTTATGCGTGTGATATGCGTACGAAATGCGTATTTAATTTTTTTTTTTTTTCAGGGATGATAGTATCTTGTTTGTTATTAACATTCTTATTTCCAGATCTGAGATTGATGAGTTAATAAGCGACAGTTGGTTAGGCAATGAACATTTAGATATTTTTGCCTATCTCTTAGATGAGAAGTGTAACCTTATGCCAGACAAGTACCATAAATTTCTATACATCTCTCCAATCTATTGGGTTAGTAACTTAATATTCAATTTATCAGTTTAACTATTAGATTAGTAACTAAGTATCCATTCTAAGTTATCTTATATTTACTACTTGCACTTGAAGAATAACAAAGGAAGGGAAAAATTGTCCAAATTGCAAGTCGACCATATAACCGAGCTTTCTGTTACTTCAAACAACATTTTATTACAACAAATCATTGATTCCGATCACATTACCCTTCTTGGTTGGTTTGCTGAAAGAACACAAGTGAAAATTTTATGACTCATTGGACCACCGCGTCAAAGAGCAAAGGCTTGTTGTTCCAAAAATCGTAAGTGTTAGTCTGTTAGATACTTAGATGAATATGAACTCTTAATTTTTTAAAAAAATTACTGAACTAATCCTTGCTCTACGTATATTTCAGCTTAAAACCCTATATTCTGACACAAAAAGAGCGTTTGATAGTGATATCAGAAAATGGAAGCTTTCTACTATTAAAGGTATATCAAAACAGGAGAACTCTTTTGATTGTGGAATGTATGTCTGTAAATATATGGAAAGAATATGTCTTGAAGGCAACACTGATTGGACTGATAGTACAAATTGATAAGGAGACATGCCAAAGTATAGGGCAGAACTTGCATATGAAATATTTTGTAAAACGTTGCCAAAATAACAGTTTTTCATTCTGTGTATAAATGTTTCTTTATATAAATGTTTGTGTATAAATGTTTCTGT
This sequence comes from Dendrobium huoshanense, assembly GCA_016618105.1. Lineage (NCBI taxonomy): Eukaryota > Viridiplantae > Streptophyta > Magnoliopsida > Asparagales > Orchidaceae > Dendrobium > Dendrobium huoshanense. The sequence goes on along the minus strand of CM028353.1, from coordinate 49,175,484 downwards.
GTATTAATATTTTTCATTCTGATTCTGTGTATAAATGTTTATTTGTGTATAAATGTTATTTACATTGCTTTGAGTAAAAAATTACATATTAAATGATAATATGCATACATTAAGCATAGTACGCACAACAAACTCAAAAAATACGCATTACGAACGCACAAATGACGCACAACGAACGCATAGAGTACGCATAACGCACGCATGACACACGCACACATAAGCAGTAAATTTTATTTATAAAATTCTATTAAATATTTTATGAGCCTTTAGACAGATATAGTTGGGAGGATAAGAGGGTAGGTTGATTTTTTATGAGCCTTTATTACTTTCTATTGCTCAACATTCATATTTCTACTATATAATGCGAGATCACTTGAAGAAAAGTGTAACTCATGATGTAACCACTAAAGAATATATCTTTCAATTATGTGTATAAATGTTATTTACATTGGTTTGAGTAAAAAATTACATATTAAATGATAATACGCATACATTAAGCATAGTACGCACAACGAACTCATAAAATACGCATTACGAACGCACAAATGTCGCACAACGATCGCATAGATTACGCATAACGCACGCATAACACACGCACACATAAGCAGTAAATTTTATTTATAAAATTCTATTAAATATTTTAATTAATATATATCTTTGTTTATAAGTTACTTTACATTAAAATGATGAAGAAATAAGGAATATGATGTTTATGGCTCTAGTTGGATTTTTATGATTTCATTTTCTAGTCTTGAATATGATACTTGAACAAGTACAAAGGGTTTATGGCTCTTGTTGGATTGTAATTAAGGAAGAGAAATAAGGAATATGATGTTTGAAAGATTGTGTTTAGCAATTGCGTTCAAATATTAGTGTTTGAATTTCTTATTTGTTTTAAAGCAAAAAAATAATAATTTTATAAATGATTTTGAAACATTTTTTAAATAATACGCACAACGAACGCACAAAATACGCACAACGTACGCATAATACACGCACAAAAAAGCACAAAGTACGCATATAGTACGCATAAAATACGCACACATTCTATTAAATGTTTTTGGTTACTTTCATTTAGTATGGAGTATGGACTGAGGGGCCGTGACATGAATAATAATTTTGGTTACTTTCATTTAGTGTGGACTAACGGGTGGCAGATATGGTTGGGAGGGTGGGTTGAATTTTTATGAGCCATTATTTACAATTTATTACTTACTATTGCTCAACATTAAATTTTTCACTATAAAATGCGGGAACACTTGCCTTATGGTAACGCATGGTTTTTTCAAACAGAAGTAATGCAGGCTTGACAGAAGGTTTGATTTTATTACGCCTTACCTTCTGTTATGCCTGCATTACTTCTCTTGTAATTATTTTGGTTTAGTATTTTTAATAGAATGATTGATGTATTGTCCAATATAAATCATCTTTGACAACCAAGCCTTCCATTCATTACTACGATACTTATCCTCCTCTCATGAAATTGATGTCAATAACTTGTAAACATAAACATCTCTATCGTGACCAGGTTTATGTTAACAAGTTATTGGCATCAGGAACATGGGAGGATAAGTATCGCAGTGATGAAGGGAAGGCTTGGTTGTCAAGATGATTTATATTGGACAATACATCAATCATAATTCCTGTAGGAAAGTTGATGTTGTTGTCTTGTTGAAGATGTACATTAGGTTCTCTTGTAAAATTGTATTTGTTATAAATGTTCTTTTAATTTGTTCTTATATTTTTTATATTGTACATAGTCATTAAATGTGATTTTTTGTATTTTTTTATTTTAAAAAATACGCAATGTTGACGCAGAGAGCATGCACAGAACACGCATAGTGAACGTATATTATACCCATATATAACGTATAGGATACGCATAATATACGCACAATAAAATAATTAACACTCCCAGTACTCAAAGTCTCAAATTATACTCAGAACGCATATTATACCCATATATAACGCACAAATTACGCATAAATACGCATAGAGTACGCAGTGTTCTGCTTTATCGACGGCTCGACATTATATAATACTGAACACATCCATGACGCATATTAAACCCTAAACTTATTTGCTTGGAGGTTTCATCTACTGTGAGACTGCGAGTTGGGTTGTTGTCTTCTCCGTCTGACCAGCGTACGCTTCTGTCCGAGCCTCCAAGGCTGCTGTCTCCTCCGACCTGCATCAGGTCATATAAAAGATTAGTAAGAACTCGTTTGCTTCCTATTTCTCTCAGTCAGGATGGTCAAAAATAAGGATAAGGCTGCATCAGGTCATAGAAAAGATCCAGCATGGAAATATAGCACTCAGGTGGATGTAGGAGGAAGTGATAAAACATATGTCTATCTGAAATGCAATTACTGTGATAAAGTTGTGAAAGGTGGTGTGACTAGGATGAAGGAACACCTTTCAGGCTCTCACAAGAATGTTGCTCCATGCTCCAAAGTTCCTGATGCTGTAAGGGATGAGATAAAGTCATACATGAATAAGTCTACCACATCAAAACATCTTGCACAGAAGCAATTTGAAGATAGAGTTGATGCTGGATCTTACTACGGGAGTGAGCGCAGCGTTAGGGATTCATCTTCTTCTATGAAGCCCATTTCATCTAGGGGTGCTAGAGGGCCTATGGATCATTACATGGTTGACACATCAGAGGATAGGCCTTCTATTACACAGAAGATGGCCCCAAAAATGCAAGAGAGGCGCGGGAGAAGAGTGTGTAAGGATATAGGCAGATTTTTCTACGAAAATGCTATTCCATTTAATGTTGCAACATCACCTGCTTATTACAACATGATTCGTTCAGTTGGAGCATTTGGGAGAGGGTTCAAACCTCCAACCATGTATGATTTAAGAACATGGATTTTGAAGGAGTTGGAAAGCGCTGATAAAAGCATTGAAGAAATTAAGAAGACTTGGGCCCAAACAGGAGTAACAATTATGTCAGATGGGTGGTCTGATATCAAACATAGAAGTCTGATCAACATCCTCATTAATAATCCTTATGATACTGTGTTTTTAAGGTCAATTGAAGCATCTGACCAGGTCAAAGATGCTGAGTTCATATTTAGATTATTAGATAGCATTGTTGATGAGGTTGGAGAACATTTGGTTGTACAAATTATGACAGATAATGCAAGTTCTTATAAGGCTGCAGGTAATAAACTTATGGAGAAGAGGAAACATTTGTATTGGACTCCATGTGCTGCACATTGCATACATCTGATTCTTGAGAAGCTTGGGGATCTACCTCAACATAAAAATGCACTCACTAAAGCAAAAAAAAATAACCAAGTTTATTTACAACCACTCTTGGGTTCTAGCTCTTATGAGAAAGTTTTCGAAGAAAGAAATTCTAAGGCCAGCCGCAACAAGATTTGTCACCGCATACTTGACCTTAGAGAGCATGCTGGATGCTAGACAACCTTTAGAGGCTATGTTCACATCTACACAGTGGTTGAGTTGTGCTTGGGCGAAGAAGACTGAGGGAAAAGAGATTAGAAAGATTGTTTTAAATGACAGATTTTGGCAAAGTGTCTTATATGCCATTACAACCACTAGACCTTTGGTTCATGTTTTAAGGAGGGTGGATGCTGAGAAGAAGCCTGCAATGGGTTTCATCTACAATGCTATGGATGAAGCCAAAGAGATGATTGCCTCCAACTTAGGAGGCAATGAGGGAAGCTTTAGGGAAATTTGGAATATTATTGATGATAGGTGGGAACTACAGCTTCACCGACATTTGCATGCCGCTGGCTACTACCTAAACCCTCAGTATCAATATGCAGAGAACAAGTCTACAAACCCTGAAATAAAGTTGGGATTATATCATTGCATGGATCGTCTAATAAGTGATGCAACTGAAAGATCAAATGCTGACTTGCAATTGGTACCTTTTAGGAACAAAGAAGGTTTTTTTGGATTACAACAAGCAAAAGATACAATTGCCAAACGATCTCCAGTTGAGTGGTGGATTCAATTTGGTGATGGGACTCCAGAATTACAGCGTTTTGCTGTGAAAGTTTTGGGCTTGACATGCTCTTCATCTGGCTGTGAAAGGAATTGGAGTACCTACAACCAAGTGTATACAAAGAGGAGAAATCGCTTGTCGACATTGAGGATGAACTCACTGGTGTACATTATGTACAATATGAGACTCAGAGATAGAAATTTGAAGAAAAAAAGATTAATGGATGATAAAGATCCTTTGCTTTGCGATGATGTGGCATCTGATGATGAGTGGTTTGTACATGATGAAGTTGAAGTGATGCCGTCTGAATTACAAGATGAAGATTTAAATGTTGATTTCTTTGATTGTCTTAAAGCATCCACATCCACCACAACTCAAGAACAAATCAAAAAAGGTATATAAATAATATAATTTTCTTTTCTTAAACTTTTATTAATGTATTACACAATTACTCATAATGATATTGTTCAAAAATATTTACTATTTAGGGAAGAGGAAGATAACTAATAATGAGGAAGAAGAAGCTGATTGGGAGATATTGGACTCTATAGGAGAGGGGGAAGAGGAGAGAGCAACTCATCATAATGATGATTCAAATGAAGACCCCCTTAGTGATGAGTGATGATAATGCTGATGACTAGTGAGTTCTTAACTTCTTATGTGATATGTTAATGTCATTGCTATTTATCTTGTGCATTTTTATGTTTTATATATTATTTACTCATTAGTATATAAAAAATTTATTATTTTATGTTTACGCAATTTTTGATTTTGAGGCTTACGCCTCGCCTCACGAACGAAAAACGCCTCAATACCCGAATACGCAATTTTAAACCTTGTCTATGTTTTATATGTATGTTTTATAATCACATACATACATAATTCACTTTTTATTACAAATTTAATTAACATAACATAAAAAAGAAAGTGAGAATCGACCTTCATGTAATTTCTTATTCCCTGTGCATCTTAATTTATATGTTATCACCTTGCACGCACCTAAAATTGTATGTTTCGACTTGTACGACAACCCAAGAAACATGATCTCTTTCAAGATAATATTTATGTTCTAAACATGTCGTCTGAGTTCGATTTGCGAATGAAAAACATTTAGTTGACTTCACGTAACATCGCATTTGTAGACCATTGTTTTCGATCGCAGCAGCTATAACCAAACATGGAGGGCCCTTTTTTTATAATTTCAACATTCAAGACATGTCAACACAGTTTGTCTTGCAAAGAGTAACGTATAGATGATTTCGCGCACCATCACATTCATGGACTATTGTGTTCACCGTTGTTTGATTGAGTTAAGCTTGAAGGACGCTTCTTTGATAATTTCAATGCTCCAACCACATCAAGTCCTTTTTGCAAGTAGGCAACCTTCAAGTTGTTTCAATCAAAGATGGGGCATTTCGAACCTATTTCATATGACATCCTATTTGTTAGATGATATTCTTATTGCATGTGCTAGAATTGATTATGGAATATATATAAAAGTCAACAAGGTTCGGCAAAGAATCTTTTATTATAACATTAAATTGAATTCTTTTCTAACCAGCCCATGCAACCCACTCAGTATATCCAAAGTGTAGGTCACAAAATGTCTAATGAAAAAATATTCTTTAAACTTTTGGCTTGTAAAATCATAATTGAGTTGATTTTTAATTGGCAGGCTATCAAGTCTTCTTTTAAGAATAGAAGTTCATTCAAGGATCAACCTCAAAGCCAACACATAGTGTAGATTTTTTGGAGCAAGGATGGTTCATGTGGTAGACATCAAAATCGGAAAAAGATTGGGAGAACAGGTTGTTTGCTTACATTTACTAGGAAATGCTGGTTAAAATAAGCACTGGACATGTAAACAAGAGGAAATATGACATTTCATCCTGAAGGGTTCCCTTTGCAGCCACAACACCAAATGCTAATTGAGGCTTGCGTCATTCTTGGATTATTGCATTAGCCTAAGTGATGTGGACATCGACCAGAGATTCAGACATGTGTATCGCCGTAGACAGCGCAGATCGACGGCCGAGATTCAGAGTTTATATTTCTAGTTATTTATGTATTTCTTTTATGCACTGTTTTTTTATTTCCTATTGTACCCTTGATCTAAGTTGAGTCATGAGTGTAGCCCTGAGGGCAAGAGAGTCAATGTATTTTCTTTTTTTTTTCTTTTGGGACCTATATATAGGCCATGTCATGTTGTATTTTGGTTGATGATTTGGTGAATGAAAATTTCTATCTTATTTCTTCTTCTTCTTGCATGAGAGCTAGGGAAGGGAGATAGCTCGGGAGGAGCAAACCGCAAGACCCACCAATCGTTGGAAGAGTCCTCGATTCGTTGTTATTTCTACTATCATTGTGATTGTATTTCATCCACTGTTCTTCCTTGAGTACCCAAATAATTTCCCCAAGCCATTGTGCCGCCGCCCCTGGGAAGTTCACCGCCAGCCAAACCCAAAGCCACGGCCAGCCGCCGGCCGGTGAAGCCCCACCCGTCCAATCCCCTTTCCTCTTCCAATAGTTTCCACCTTGAAATTTGACTTTTCAAATTTCAAAATCTTTCCTAATTTGGATTTTCAATTTAGGAAAGTTTTCATGACGAATTCCAATTTAACTTAAAATTAAATTGGAATCGTTGTAACTTTATTTCCACGTCATCACTCTAAAATTGGAAGCCAATTCATCTTGATCTCCCTCTCTCTCCCCTTAGCATGCCGCCGGCCTCACTATGGGAGGAGCCCCATTAATGCAATCATTAAAGCATTAATGACACCTTGATTTAAGACTAATTTCAAATCCTTTTCCCTCCTAATTTCCTTCCCAAAACTGAAATCAACATCAGTTTCTTTGTTTAAATTTCTCCCTCTCCCCTCTACATTAACCGCCGGCCACTACCTATTAATGGGCTCCATTAAGGGCTCATTAATCCCTCCTTGATTGCACTTGAAATTTGAGAGGAGTTTCAATTTTTCCCTCCAAAATTACTAAAAACTGAAATCAATTCGGATTTTAGTAAATAATCCATCTCCATATCTACACCTAAATCCCTCTCTCTCAGTCCACCCGCCCCCTCTCTCTCTCTTCCCCTTGGCCGAACACCTACTCCCCGTGGGAATCCCGCCGATTCTTCTTTCTCCCTATGCGTCTCCTTCTCCAAGCGCTAAGTCTACTCCTCGCCATCTCCTAATTCTCTCTTCGTGGAAGAGTTCCTCAATATCAAGCATGTATGGCGGACCCGGAGCTTGAGTAGGGTCTTGTATTCGACGCCAACGGAGAAGTCGATCTTCTTAGATCTCCGTGTTTCGACGTTGGATTTAAAGACGACGCAACCCTTGAAGATTGCTTGGAGAGAGTTACTCCAATCATTGTGAGCGTCATCGACCGCCGATTCTCAAACGCCGATTGGACCGTCAACAATCAATCACCCTCATCCTCCTCCACACCGGCAATCTCACCGTGGATCAAGACCGTTGGTGTGATCACCATCTTCGTGGCATCCTTGAGTATACTAAAAGCCTTCTCCCGCTAAACCCGACATTGAGTGTAAGTGAGCAAGGTACTCGTAGTGAAATTTCTTGATATTAACCGTTGGATTCTATGTTATTTTCCGCATTCGATTATTGTGAAACTTTTAAGATCTATCCATAATTGGGGCTCAAACAACTAGCTTGTGATTGATTATCATAACATTTTGATGACGGATAATTTCTTGAATCTCAACTTAAGATAATCTAATCTTATAGTGGTAAACTTTGTAATTCCTAAATAATTTCATGTGCAATTCTTGAAGTTTTGCAGCCACAACACCAAATGCTAATTGAGGCTTGCGTCATTCTTGGATTATTGCATTAGCCTAAGGAATATAATATTGTCATATGATAACACAAAAGTTGACCTCAAAGGGGTCATCAAACTCAATGGAACCTTAACTTTGGGTTCATATTGTAGTAAGATTGGAAGGATGGAAAGATTTTGAGAGCTAACAACATGCTATTCGCTGAGTTCCTCCTATTTCCCATCATTAAGTACCTTGCCAAAGTAGATAGTTTGTCAATATCTACCTTCAAAAGCAAAAGAAATATATAAAACACAGTCCTGCACGATGATGCAGTAAATGAAGAAATTATCAATATGCTGTAGGGAACAATAAATCTTTATTAGCAGGACCTACTCCTTCAGCAGCAAGCGATTTACATGAACAGTTCACTAAGAAAAACAAAATGACCGACAAAGTCTAAAGGCGAACATAACAGTCAAAACAGTGCTACTTTTTTATAATCCACAAGTAATTCTTACTATGATTTTTCTTTTCTTTTCTTTTCTATAACAATTTAGTTTGTCAATTATGAGCACATACTGAATATTCCAGTGAGGTTATAATTTTAATGGTCCTCATGATGCTAAAAGATAGTAAAAGAGAAACATAAAGCGTTAAGTTCAATACCTCAGAACCTGTTCCTTGAAACCTCTTACTATAACATCTCTTATAAATGGACCTTGCCTCATTAATATGGCCCATTCCAACTTCCATTGCTAGGTAACCTTGCCACACTTCTAGCAACGAGCCACTGAATAGAGCGGCACAAAATCAATGAAAAAAACAAGTGATAGTTGAATTCATAGTACTTGTCCAAGAAACATGAATATCATGAACAACCCGATTATTCCATAAGAACAATGACCAATTACAATACAAAATATGAATAATTTAGATGTTTAATGATTAACCATGCAAGTATCATACTAATCTCTATACCATTGTGAACTAACATGATAATTCTTAGAAACAAAGGTAAGCAGCAAAGATGACAAATAAGTTGACCTTTTCTTGATCAAGCTTTCCCAGACACCTCGAGCAGCAACAAAATCATTTCCAAGAGTACCCTCCAAACGCGCCCAATATGCATACAAGTGCAGTAGATCATTGATGCTTACTACTTGCAGAGAGAAGTAATCAACAGCACGCTGTGATTCAACACTTGAATAATTAAATAAGCACCAAACTTGTGAAGAAACACCAATAAACAGATGAAAAAAACAGCAAGAAAACCATAAAAGAAAGTGCATGAAATTCCATACATAGTGCAAATGCTCTTTGTAGTACAAGAATACAATAATTGTGTAATTATCAATAGCGCATTATGGCATATGCAATGACACTATGGCAAGCACAATGACCTACAATACAACTGGGAACACCTCCAACACCCTCAGTGTTACGAGGTACAGATGAATGAAATTGCACGCACCATCTGTGCTTCATGTGTACCATAACACCAAGCTGGAGGCACACATCAGTATGTGCCATCTTGAAACTTCAATTTGATATTTTATATAATTTGCTCTTTTTTATTTAATAAGACAATCAAAATTATTTGCTATTTATTGACCCTATGTAGGTTTATCATTTGTAAATCATGACTCAACCAAAATAAAAGAGAAAATAAACTAGAGTTCCATGTTTTGACCTATACTTATTCATTACAACTGTACAATTTTACCATTGCCTTTCTTATTTATTTCCAAATTCTTTTTCATTTCTTTCCTAAAAGAAATATCTCAAATTTCTATTATAACATTTCTAATAACCCAAAATTTAACTTACAAATATGAAATAACTATCTTCAAATACAATTCACCCTAAAACCTAATAATAAGATCAAACTAGATAGTAACCATAATCAAATTTTGAATCAATAGATCCTCCTATGCTGTATAATGCTTAAATAACATAATGCCCTCCAAACGTTCATGTTTCCTCCATGAGGCAATGACAGTGTTGATGAACTCTACCATGCAACAATGCAACAAACGAGTATTTCCTATCTGTGATGTCGATGGAGACAATGAACTACTCCTTATTGCATCCTCCATGCAAAGATAAATGGTGAGTCCTCTATGTGGTGATGAACAACAAATCCCATAAGCAACAGGGCCAGAATAATAAATAAGGCAATGATGATGATGATGACAATGATGAAAACCAACAAGAATAGGTGTAGACTATAAAATATAGAAAAGGACCAAAATATTTTTTTAAGTAATTATAATTTTTTTAAAAAATTAATTAAATATTTCTTCAAAAAAATAATAATAATAATTTTAGTTTTAATTTAAAAAATTTTAGACATATTTTATAAAATATGATTAGTTAAAATATATATGACTAAGTTGAAAATAACATCTATTTGCATTTGATTTCAGTAAATCAACAAATATCATATTTTATAAATGCCATGACTAAAATTTTTGAAATTAAAACTAAAATGTTTCTTATTTTTCTTATCAAAGAAACATGAAAATTACATTTAATAAATGTTCAATTAAAAAATGATCAAAATACTCTTACATTTAACACAATTAACTCAAACATTGGATATTAGGACCAAAAGAGTCTCATTTTAAAGAGTTGAGGGACCGAATTGGTCCCTCAAAAAAGTTGGGGACTATTTTGATCCCTCACAAAGAGTTGAGGGACCATCTTAGTCCTTTTCTCCAATAAAATATATAAGAGTGTGTCTGGTATTATGGACAACATTAGCTAAAAGAATAAAGAATATATATGAACTTGAAGTTGTTAACAATTTGCCCACCTCATATTACAACATCTCAACACCTCAATCTCTGTCGGCTTCAAAGTCATATTCACGATAGTAGCCCCATTCTCAACCACAACAATAGCTCCAACAATAAAAGTTCTACTGACAATACATTAGCCTCAAAATTAGTCTTATCTCTCTTCTCTCTTATTTTCCTTTTGTTATGATCGTCTTACCTTTTCTTTCCTTATTCATGTACGTTAAAACTTTGGGGGGCATTTTGGATCACTTTATGTTTTCTTATTTTTTTTTTTAATTTCCTTTTAATATAAAATAAATATATATTTGGTATCATACATATAAGTTTCTTTTATTTTTGTTAAAGATATATAAATTGATTTATTTTACAATTTGGAAGAGGACAATGAAATCATGGCATGGGGTCGCAGGTGGTTGGCGCAATGTTGGTTGGTAGTGAGCTCAGGGTAGGTTGGTGTTAAGTATAGGTTTGGTGATGTGAAACTACGAGGAGTTTGCTTAGAAATTTAAAAGAAAAGATTAAAGTGTTGCTTCTTATGAATTTAAAACTAGCACATAAAATTTGAGTTAGGAATTTAAAAATTATCAACTTGCTTAGGCCAAAGATTCGCAATAGAGATTAACCAAGCCGATTCAATCAAAGTTCTAGGAGAATTTAATATGCAAAGTACAATAACAAAACCCAACGTTTAACAATGAGAATTTCACCTTGGGGCCGTATCACTCAAGGGGTAGTGGACTTTTGGCGGAGATAGAAGATCCAAGCGATGAAAGAAGTTACCACTAGGGAGAGGGTACCGAAGAACTTCGTCGGAGGAAAAGTTGCCGGTTGGGATGGAAGTCGTAGACGACCGTCGAGGCTCCAAGCGTGCTTTGAAAGTTTTCGGTCGTAGATGCTTGCGAGGATTGGCACGACTCTCTCCAAGTACTCTTCCACGGTGGTTTCGTCTTCAAATCCTACGTCGAAGCACGGTGACCGTAGGACGTTGATGCTTCCGTCGGCGTTGAATACTAGACCCCACTCAAGCTCGGGATCCGCCATTCAACATTGAAGTGGGTGGGGAGATGTCGTCGTCTTCTTCTTTTGTCTCAACCTCTCAAGGGGGATGAAGAGAGGACCGGCCTATGGTGGGGAAAAGAGCAAGGGGGGGCGGCTATGGGTGTGAGAGGCGGCTAGGGTTAGGAGAATAGGTGAAGAGGAGGTGTGGAGGGAGTTTAATCAAAATCTGAATTTAATTTCAGATTTAATTAAGTTTGGAGGGAGAATAATTTGAATTAGGATTTTGAAATAGGTGTAATGAATGCATTAAAATTGCATTAATGGGATTCCCCCTTAGGTGGCCGGCGGCATGGTTGAGGGAGAGAGGAGATTTACAAAAATCTGAATTTAATTTCAGATTTCAAGTAAATTTGGAGGGAGTTAAATGGGATTTGAAATTTGAATCAAGAGAATTAATTGTCATTAACTAGCCTTAAGTGGGATTCCCCCTTTGATGGGGCCGGCGGCTAGGAGAGAGGGGAGGGGGTGAGGAAGCAATTGCACACTTTCCAAATGGGTTGTTTCCACCTAGGATGAAAAATTAGTAACTCCTCATGTGAAGAAATTTGAATGGGATCAATTTCAAAACTTTCCTTTTTTGGAAGATTTCAAATAAGGAAAGTTTTGAATTTCAAAATTTGAAATTCAAAATGTAGTAACTTCCTCATTCATTGCTATGCAACAATTAAGGAGCCACTAGGATGATGGATGTCGTCACCAAGGGTGGAGCATGGGATGGCCGGCGGCTAATGTAGGAGGAGGGGTGGGGTGGCCGACGGGTTGGGTGGGGTTCTTTTGGCGGAGCTTGGAATTCTAGTGGTGGAAACGATTGGATGAAGTGTTGGAAGAATGGATCTCGGGTGAAGATGGTCGTGGAGAAAAGGAGAACCAAAATTTAGAAAAGAAAATAATAAGGTAACACGAACCACGAGTAGAGGACGCTTCCAACGACTGGTGGGTATTGCAAACGCTCACCTTGAGCTCAATCACCCTTCTCTAGCCCTCATGCAAGAAGAAGAAGATAACATAAAATTTCATTCAAATATTCATTCCAAATCAAAATGATACAAGAGACCACTATATATAGGTCTTGACTCATAAAAAGTGAAAAAGACTAAATTGCCCTCAGGGCTACAAAGAAACATAACTCCCCACAGGGGTAAAATGGGAAAACAGTAAATCAAACAATACAATAATAATAAAATACATCATGTCATCTAAATCAAAAGTAGAGACGCTGAATCGTGGCCATCGATCTGCGGTTTCGCCGGCGATAAACATGTCGGTAGCGTCTGTCGATGTCCTCATCATTTGGCCTATGTGTGGAATTTCATATTTTGAAAACAATGAAAACAAATAAAGTTATCTTGAGTTTTTTAAAGATAAGTTAATCTCTTTTAAAATAAAGTTTCTTATAAAATATTAACCAATCAAGTTTGGTCCAAATTTTAATAAAAAAAATAAAATAAATAGTTATGCCAAATATGTCTTTAATACTTCTCTATTTTGAATGAGCTACATATTATGTTATTTTTAACTTACAAATTAATTATGTATTTGTGTGTCATTTGCTTGCTTAAATCATTGACTTCTAACATTATTTCATTTGGATGGTATTATATAAGCTTCATTGCTAAATTTTAATATCATTTCTCTGAATCTTAAATTATATGTATATTTTTCAATTTTTATGTTACTTTGGCCATCATTTTTAAAATGGTGCTTACCATGTTGTGCACTATACCTCCAAAGAACATTGATTGTCGTTGAAAACTATGATACACTAATTGCTCTAAGGAAACAATGGAAAACATGCAAGGGGCGAACGATCATGACGCGTCCTACAGATTAAATATCAAAGCAAAGCACAAGGCAGATCAATCAACTTGATCTTAGAAGCTCAAAGTAGGTGCCCATATATATATATATATATATATATATATATATATATATATATATATATATATATATATATATATATATATATATATATATATATATATATATATATATATATATATATATATATATATATAAAAGTAGGGGATCAAGACGGTCACCTGCAGTCATGGTTAATTAAATAATAAGCAGGGCAAATCCAATTGATAATTTAGATCATTACCATTGACCATGGTTGATTAAAAAACATAAACGAGGACTTCATAGCCTTAATTAGCCAAATTTGTCTATTCTAACAAGGACCCAAACAACTTCTATCATTCATAATTGATTAGGCAATACAAGCCAAATTCCCCAATTGACTTTAATAATGTGATGGATATTGAAAATTTATTGATATGCGAAAAAGAACCCTTACCAATAAAATAAAGGCTTATAACTATTCAAACAAAGAAATGCATGCGGTTATAACCCCAATTTGTGCACTAACATGACAAACAAATCGTGAAAAATAAACAACATTATACTGAATAAATTGAGACATGGCCCGCTCTCTAACTATAATCTCTTGACTGCCAAAGATTAAATTCAAACTCTATGCAATAATCAATATGATAATAAGAAGGGACATTTCTCTAAACTTGATGATGGGTTTGATTATGGGAATTCATAATTAAAGGGGTTCCAAATATTGTATATACAACTATGCTCCCTACTTTAAATCAAGCAAGACAATCACATATCTCATTCCCTAATGATAGGCAATTTCAAATGAATATCATAACTAGAGGGTTAGATTTGCTTCTACCCAAAAGTAATCTGAAGTTTCAACAAATTCTTCAAAGTTGGTCAAACAACAATCAACATACAATGTTGAATGACAACATCCCAATATTCAAATTTACCCTTTTTATTGACATACATGAAAATTTTGGCAGATTTGCAAAGAAAACTCCTTAGCCTAACATCCAAACAAATTATTAGAGATCCGTAGGGTCAACCAACATCCAACAAGAATGGTCCGCTCTAAAGGCGCACTATAATTGTTGACCTCATACCTAATCCATATTCCATCCAACCAAAAAAGATGTAGCAACGAAGGATGGAGCCTGAAGCATGCCGTGAGCTATCCAAGGAGTAGGAGCAGCAGGCTGTTGCTGAGTGCAGGTCTTTCGACTGCTGGGGAGAAAGCAGTAAGGTGAGAAATCAAGGAGAAGGTAAGGAAATTCAATTAAATATTGTAGTATTACAGAAATCTATATTGCTTAAATTTGTATGGCTGAAATTTGTATTGCTGAAATCAGTATTACAAAAATCTATATTGCTTAAATCTGTATGGCTGAAATCTGTAATTACTAAAATCAGTTGTTGAATTCAATTAATGAAAAGAGGAAGAGGGGTAAGGGAAGGAATTTGGTTGGATGAGAAGTTTGGTGGAGGTAAAGCATACTAATTTTATTTGGTTTATTTAACAACTTGTTTAAATTAAAAGAGACTTATGCATGAATTTCCCCAACTTTTAGGATGTTTACAGAAGAAAAAGAAGGCAGGGTATTGTATGAGAGCAAATTAATAACGAGGTGAGGTACTCAAACTTTGATATAAGAAATAATAACACTTTATATACTTGTGAGCATTTTTTATGCGATTTCAATAGCATTATTTCCAGTTTCATTATATATTTCGTACAGTTTATTTTCATCAAGTATCTATTTCAATAACATTTTTTATGATTGTTATGAAAATGTCATTATTGTTATGAATTTGTGATGTAGGCAGGGGGGGGGGGGGGGGTCAAACCTAAAAATTTTGGATTTTGACTTCCCTTGAGCTTGCTAGCTCATTAATTTTTGAGCTGAAATTTAGCTCATTATGAGCTGGTTTTTTAGCTCATTTATTGAACTAAGAGTTAGCTCATTATGAACTATGTTTTTAGTTCATTTATTAATTTATAGGTAGCTCATTATTCTTGTCTCTTCTCCTCCCCTTTTATTCTTAAAATTCTGAGTTGTTCCATGGGATTCCGTGGCTGGCTTTTCGGTTGGCTGTGCTGGGTGGTTTTCCCATGTCTTTGGTGCCTCAGTTCTATGCGGGCCTCTTTGGTTCCTGCGGCTGCCTCTTCGGGTTCTGCCTGGGCTGCTTTCCCGTGGCTGTTGGGGCTTTTCCGTGGCTTTGATGCTTTGTTTCCTGTGTAGAATTTGGGAATATTATAATGTGATTGTTGGCTTTTCATTTCCTTCATTTAATTAAGAATAAAAAAGGTTTTTGGGGCTGTTTGGTTTCCCCTCTCATGCCTATATATAGAAGTTGTTTTGGGATGTTAAAATGGTTATGTGAGTTATTTTTGGAAGCTATAACCTGCGGGTTTGCTTGGAAAAGCTTGCGAGCTTTGTCCAACTTCTCTTCCTTCTCCTCTAGGAAAGCTTGTGAGCTTCTCCTCTTTCTTCTCGGGCTTCTAACCTCTTTCGTCTCTCCGCAAGTTTCATTCCACCTGTATCCTTCTTCTCAAGGCAAAGCAACTTTAGGAGTTTATGTTTATGATTTTGTAAGTGTCTTGTAAGAGTCTTTATGATATAAAAGGTGTCTTTTAATATTGTGTTTCTTTATGTTGTAAGTGTTTTTATATATGAAATGTAAGAGTTTGTTCTAAAGTTTCTAAGTTGTCTCTCCTTTTGAGTATAGTTGTGTCTTTCTTTTATTTAGTAAGTCATTATTTTTTGTGATAAAAAATTTGGGTCCCTCCCCAAATTTTTGATTGCATCAATTTGTGAAGCATATGAAAAGGTAAATGAAAATGCTAAATAAGATAAGTCATATATGGTAGATCAGCCCGTACAAGTAAAGACGAAAGACTTGACGAGGTAATCCTTAGGGAAGCCGAACAGAATGTATCCCATGTTCTCTCAATTCTAAAAGTTGAGAATTCAGACCCTTCCTTGAATAAGAAAGTCGCCCTCTAATTTTAAAAGTAGGGAACACGGACCCAACCTTGGAATAGAGACTATAAGTGTGCAAAAGCCTATAGTCATCATATGACTTGCCAAAGTATTGAACAGTAATAAGAATAGGAAATGTGAAAAGTTAAATAGACATTATACACCCCAATATTATACACCCATATTGGTTTCAATTAATTGCACATGTTTCTTATACTATACTTACGTATTTCATTGAGCCCTAGTTTATTAGCACCAGTTGTACTGCAGAAAAGGGAATGAAGCCTGGGACACTAGGAGGAAGGTTGACTGAAGTTTTTGTGTACATACATTTTGTGATGTACATAGAGGTCAAAGTAGAAATTGTACAGACACTTTTGATTATGTAAATGTTAATTGAAGTTTAGTAAGCTCTTTATTTTATTTGATGTATTTTAGATGTGTTTCTAGTTATGACATATGAAATAAAATCTTAAGGTTTTGAAAAACTTGAGGTGTTGGGATAGTTTGGATATGTTATTTCATGCTCACCTGGCCCTAATAGAAGCATTTCAAGATGGGTGTTAGTAAGAGAGGTTTGTTCAAATTCTCCTTTTCTATTACACTCCATTTTGGTCATAGGGAGGATAAAAATGGGGTGTGACATCTCTCTAGTGCCAGTCCTGTCGGCCTCCACCAAACTCATGCACCTTCAACATTCACTCACTCATTCATTTCTCACTGAAATCATATGTACAACCCTCTTCTTTGTTTCTCCTAGCTTGCTAGCTTCCACTCACACACCTCTTTGCTTATATCGAACATGATTTATTAGTTAGTCCTTAAATAGCTTAGTTAGTTAGGTTTCTTAATTTTTTATTTTGATTTGTCTTTATTTCTTTTCTTTTCTTTTAATAAGGGTAGTTTGATAATTTATGGCCTCTTTAGCCTTACGTTTGCTTATAAATAACCCCTTTTTATTCAAAAAATGAAAGGGGAGGGGGTTGTTTTAGATCCGTTTCCAGGAAATTTGAGAGAGAAGAAGGATTCCCATCCTTGAGGTGGATTTCTCCTATATCTTAAAAAAGAAGAAGGAGACGGACTGTTATAGATTCCAGGATTCCACCAAAGTCATACCCGAATTTTCTTCACTCATTTCAGGCGACTGTATTGGTGTACAAAACAGTGGATTATGGCAAGCCATTGCAATCTAGGACGTTGATGCTATCCAGATATTGGCTGCCTTATTCTGGTTTACCATCCACAGCAAGAAAGACACCAGCCAAATGTGACCTTTAGACGTAGAATTATATACAGTGGGGAAGTATTAGGACCAGAACAGGAAAACTATATGTTTTTGTTGTCTTTCCGCCGTACAGGAAGCGCCATCCTACTACCAAATGTCTAAAAAATACTCGAGAAGGTCCAAATCGAGTTGCAAGAGGTCCTATTAGGTTATCTGTTGCCATTGCTTTCAATTACTACTAATGTTCCTGATTATAAACACTTATCTACTGGATTTCGTTGTTGTTTCCTACAGGTGCCAAATTCTTGGAGTCAAGAATTCAATTTAGATCCTCTCAGATGCTGTCCAGGCGCTTGAAAGCTTCAGGTGGGACACAAATAGGGAGTCACAGCCACCAGTAGGAAAATTAAGATCCAAGTGCCAAGAAGTGTCCTACAGGCCAACGAAGGAATTCACTAGGAAATTCCAAAGTCTGCATCAGCATTAGATCTTTTAGTAGATATAATTCTGTATTTTCTGTTTACTTTCTGTTCTATCTTCTATTCTTTTAATCTTTATTTATTTATTTAGCTTTAGAAAAATTAGAAATTTGAGGGTGTTCTTTTCTATCGTTTTGTGGGTTAATGTTAACTCTTTCTTGTTTTCCTTGGTGTCATAAAGATTAACCACAAAGATAATGCATTATAATTTCTAATCAAAAACAGAAAACCTAGGTCATGGCCGCCTTTGTAGTGTATACTAATGAATTCTTCTTTAACCAACTATCGAAGGAAAATCTTGCAAGTAGGAAGTCAATGAAGCATATTAAATGCCTCCAAAATTTTTGCCTCACGTGTAAGAAGTCAATCACGTAATTCAAATATCTCCAAGGCTTTGTCAATGGAAAAAAAAATATTAGCATTTGAAATACTGTTCTATTATCATTCCAAGATTAACCATGCAAGTTCAAATGTTAAAAAGCTATTGAAATGAAATTTTACCCGAACAAACCATATCTACTCTACCAAACATCAGTGAGCCAATGCTAAAAATCATGGAAGACATGAAAATGGGGATTAGCACTAATTAAAAAAAAAACAGTTAACTTGTCTTAACAAGTCGCTATGCAAACAGAGATATTGCCCTTTATTTGAAATAATAATTATTAAGTTGCATGGCTAATTGGGGCTAAGCTGGTAAAAGTATCAACAAGAGTATCACATCACCAATACCGTCAACACTACACGTAGAAATGAAGATTAGCGAAAACTTAATCAGAAAATACACAAGTAAACCTGAAAGGTTTCTCTTATCAAGGAGTAATCCAAGCCATCCTCTTTTGCAACCGTTGAAGAAATCCTCCGCCTTAAACCATCTATTCGAGTAAGAAACAACTCTAGATACTGCCAACAACATGGGGGTAAAACAAGTCATTTTAATATTAAACAAGAATCTAGAAAAGTGGATGTACTAAAAAAAGGAGAAAAGGACGAATTAAAATCAAGATCATTCTATCTCAAGTTGATAAATGGCGAACATGTTAAACGTAGCTTATTATAATCAATTATCGTTAGCGACTGTGAACACAATCCATCTATTCTTTTAAGCATTGGTGTTTACATGATCTCAACAGTAACAAATTTAAATATTATATTAAACATTCTAACCAGTGTCAGTTATTAACAGCTCAAAATCATGGCAAACGTGATTAAATAGCCAACATAACATAATTACATGCAATGTTTAAAATTGTGTAATCGGATATTAAGGCGTTTTTCGTTCGTGAGGCGAGGCGTAAGCCTCAAGGCATTTTGAGGCGTAAGCCTCAAAATCAAAAAATTGTGTAAACATAAAATGATAAATTTTGTATATACCATGGTTTAAAATCGCGTAATATGAGGCTCGCCTTGAGGCCCGCCTTTGCGCAATTCCAGTAAAAAACACCTCGATGCTTACGCCTTGAGTTTTTTTTATGAGGCTTGCGCCTCAACTTGGTTGAGGCCCGCCTCGCCTCACTGGCATGAGGCTTACGCCTCACGCTATATATATTAAAACTTACATAAATCTTGAAGTAAATACCCGACATTGGACTCTATAGTAGAGGAGGAAGGGGAGAGAGAAGTTCATCATAATGATGATTCAAATGAAGAACCCCTTAGTGATGACAATGATGATGACTTCTGAGTTCTTATGTGATATGTCATTGCTATTTGTTTTTGAAAATTGGAATTATATGTTAATGAAAAGAATATTGGGATTTGGGAAAGAATAATTTTGAGTTGAACTATATTTCATGTTGTCTTATTATTGGGATGTTTTGATTTCAATTCTTATATTATGCTTTTTTATGTTTTATAATATTCACTCATTAGTATATAAAAAATTTATCATTTTATGTTTACGCAATTTTGATTTTGAGGTTACGCCTCAAAACGCCTTGAGGCTTACGCCTCGCCTCACGAATGAAAAACGCCTCAATACCCGAATACGCAATTTTAAACATTGGTATATACTAATGAGTAAATAATATATAAAACATAAAAATGTGCAAGATATGAAGTGAAATCAAAATATCCCAATAATAAAACAACATGAATACAATAATATACCGGTCTGTCGGAGCTCCAAGAGGGCGCTGCCCCCTAGCAGGGTTCAACCGAGCATGTACCGAGCGGTACCAAACATGTACTGAGCGGTACTAAGCATGTATTGAGCAGTACCAAGCATGTACTGAACGGTACCGAGCATGTACCTAGTAGTACAAGACATTGTTGTACCTAGCAGTACCGAGAATGTAACTAGCGGTACTCAGTATGTACATTACCATTTTTTTTATTTTTAGAGGCGGACGCCTCTCAACCGTGAGGCGAGGCGCGCCTTGAGGCGCGCCTTGAGGCGTGCCTCAGTAAACTTGAGGTGTATGCCTCAAATACAAAACTCATTGCGTGGGCTTGAGGCTTAAAGGGGCAGAATTGCGTTGAGGCGCGCCTCTTATTGCGCAATTTTAAACCATGATTACATGTCCAAAATGACATGCCTTTATAAATTAGCCTACTATTCAAAAGAATGATCAAGATTAGGCAATACCATGCTCAAGTTCGTTCTCTTAGTCACATTGTGTTCATCTATAGTGGAAACTTGATTTTCCTCCAACAATGGCAGATTGAGATTTGCTAAGATTACCTAAAGATTGCTAATAACCACTTTAACTTGGTTCTCCTTTTGCGGAGCAAGCCAAAATCTATTATTAGGAAGGCAACATTCATTGAGTGCTGGTTCGAAGTCATGCACTTCAATAGAACATGGCTATAAGTAGAGGCTGCAAACTAGTCATGACTGTGCAAAATTAATATAAGAAATACATATAGACTCATATCTGATTCCAGAAACTGCTAATAAACAGGCTCCTTTCCTTTCTTAGACCCTAAAAAAATACAAAACTACATTGAGCTAAAACAGATTAGCAAACCATAAACACTAATCTAAATTTTCAAAGATTTATTTTATTATATATTTTCCAAAATATTTAAATGCAGTATAATAAATCAATATGCAGAGCAAATTAATAAGAGCATAGCAGTTATCCAAATATTCAAAGAATAATATTGAGTAGTCAAATAAACTAAAATTCATATCACAGAACATAACATAATAGATTTTTCTGATCCCAGACAGAATCTTAAAGAATTATGATCATTTATCACACTATTGTGTTTATAGCAATAGAATATGCCTGCACGTACAAAAACATGACATTTTTAGCAACTAGAACATGATTTCTTATAGACATCAAAACATATTGCTCTTTTCACAATAATTTCTCCAAAACTTTTCAATTCAACCAATAAGACATAATTTTATCAAATAAACACAGATTTCATCGTATTATAGCAATTAAAGAATAATTGAGCTTATATCAAAATTGTATAGTTTTCTATAACGGCAGACAACAGAAATTCCTTTTTAAGTAAAAAATTTACATTTTTGAAACATAACCAAATTTTCAGAGATTGTGAAAAATATTATTTTAAAGCTTTAATTGTACAACAACACTATTTTTCATAGTTCAAATTATTTTCTATTCAATAAAAGTAGTATAAATTACAAAACCTCTGGTCGAGCACCTAACTGCTAGTCAACATGACACCTAGGCGCTATAGCACTAGATATTGTGATGCTCCAAAGGAAAAATTCTAGATTTTTCTAAAATACATTCAAACCCTTTGGAATCCACTCCAAAGCACATGCAAACCTGTTTCATACACATATCATTTCCAAACATAGAAAAAGAATTCAAAGCACAAAAGTTCAAACATTTATCTTTTCCAATTTAGGTCATAATAGTTTAAACTAAATGCTAAACCTGTAGATATCACAATTAGAGTATAAATTAGTTTGGGGAATAAAATAATTAAATTGCAATCTTAAAGATGCTAAGGAGAAAAGATTAATATAATTGAATGAGTTAAAAAATTTAAACATGAAACTTATTAAAATACAAAGCTATATAATAAGCAAATTAAGAAGTGGCATGATAATAAGCTCATTAGGAAGGAATTAAAGCCTAGGCAATGAGTTCTTTTATATAATTCAAAATTGAAATTATTTCCAAGAAAATTGAATTCTAGGCATTCCGAACCATTTTGAACCATTTACTATAGCAAAAGTGTATTCTTATGCAGCTGTTGATATTAAGAATCATAAAATTATCTAGATTTTCAATATTGGCGATTAGAGGTTGAAACCTTATCTAGGAGGAGATATCGATCACCTTAGAAGCTCCGTAAAGCTGGCTCATCTTGAATAGGATTTTAACATAATCTAGTTAAAGACTTTAAACTTAATGTTGTTTGGAATTCAACTCAATTGATCCATGTGTTTACTATAGGAGTGTGTTATTGGTGATCTTTGTTGAGTTTAGACAAGTATGTGGCTAGATGTGAGTCTAATTGCATTTTTAGGTGTGTGTAGTCTTAATTTAAAGATACGAATTAATTTGAAAAAATTTAACTCAGCACTACGACGGTACCCCTTAAAGCGTCACAACACCTATCAGTTATTAAAAATTTAATTAAGTCTATTATGTCATAGCATTGGAGGAATACAACACCATAGTGCCAAACCGCCCATGTAGTGTCACATCACTTGGCTAAATCATAAATATGGTAGATAGAAAACCATGGCGGCGATCGCTTCGAGCGTCATGACAGTGGTTGCTTCGAGCGTCGCAGTGTTGCCCTGTGTAGAGCACTGCAGAGGTCTCATAGTTAAAAAGCCTACAATTTTAATACCCAAGGGTAGTGCCGTAGCGTTACCTATACCCAACGCCGCAATGCTAGTACTCATGTTGACCAATTTGACTTAGCATTGCAAATGCTATTCAAGCCAGCAACGCAACGCTAACTAGATTATAATTATGGGTAGGGGTTGAATTTCTTTTTCTTCACCAAGTTCGTCCACTTGGGAGCTGGAGTGGGTAAAACAGTACTCATCATGGAATTGATCAACAACATTGCCAAAGCTGCCTACCTATGTCCTTTGAGTTCTAAAGCTTTAGTGCATTCGGGTCTTAGGTTCCTCTTGTTAGAAATGACCCCAAAGCTCACACTAATATAAAAAAGTAGGTTCAACCTCCTACAAAGCCCATAAGTTTATTAGTGTTATCAATGAAGTGTGATACAATAATTTGGTAGGGAAGCCTATAATCCCAAAGGGAGCATTTTATAAGCCTGAGGGGATTATCCAGGGTCAACTTATAGATCATAACTGGGATTTTCTTATCATCCAAACCAGTCCAACCAATTCAATTATTGCCTAGGAATTCTTTGTTAATGTGAAAAAGCCCAAGAATAAGTGTGTTTTTAAGTGTAGTTAATGGGTCCCTTTCACTCATGTGCCTATAAACTAAGTCTTCTAAACTCACTTTCAATTTAATGGTAATGGTTATTTAATTTTTTGTGCCACTGCCATAAACTACGAAGAAATAATTAAGTTTCTAACCTAGAGAGATTTTCCCTAGCCCACCCCCTTTTGCAATGTATCCAAGAACAGGATCCTCAATAGCAGCACCATTACAAAAAAAGTAGACGAAGATGAGTAGAGTAAGGAGAGCCTTACTATTATTTTTTATTTTTCTTGTGATTTTTTTATCATCTAGTTTAAATTTTGTTATTATTATTATTTTTTTAAATATTTGTTTCTACTTATTTTAATTCTTATTGTATTTTGCTTTTACTTATGTTTTGTATTTAATATTTTATATTATTTTGTTACAAAATTTTCAAGCATTTTTATATTTACGTTTTTTGTGTAATTTCGGAAAAAATTAATGAAATCAAACTTCTCCAAATTTTGGTTTATTATTTTCCTTACTATTGTACTTTTTGCTTAAGTTATGAATTTTGAAAAATTCGAAAATAAGATTCTTAAATTTTTAATAATCCATGAATTGCAAAATTTTTCTAATAAAATATTTATAAATAACAACTAATATTTTTATCTAAAAATTAGTAATTTTGGATAAATTAAATTCTTAAAAATCACATAAGCACTTGACTAGTTATAAAGGACTATTGAATTTTAAGATTAATACAAATTAACTTATTAGATTAAGACTAAATCACCTAAAAATAAGTAATTAAAGAATTATGAGACCCTTAACAAACTATAGATTAATATAATAAGTGGAGGCAATAGATAGATATTCAAAATCAAATAAAGTATTTTAATAAATAAATTAAGAAAGAATTAAAAAAGGAAAAATATTGAAAAAAACTAAAGTAGCTGAATATCAAAAATCGACACCTGCAATGTCTAATCTCACGTAAAAATAATAAGTAGCGGTAATAGACAGATATTTAAAATCACTGTAAGATATTTAGCAAAATAAAAGAAAACAATAAATAAAAATTATTAAATACATAAATATAAAAAATTGATACCTACAATATATAGCCCTACCTGAATAGTTTTAAAGAAATTATTGAAATCATAATACTTAAAGAAAACATATAGGCTAAACAAGTAATTTCATTAGTTCCAAAAATTTCAATAAACCTAATAAAGCTAGTCAAAATTATTCACCCATAAGAGTTTAGGTTAAAATAAAATATTAATTTAAAATGAAAGGTCAAAATGTTATAAATTATTTTATTGAAAGATCTTTCAACTTATGTGATATATAAATACTTAGATTATTAATTTTATTTCTTGATATTCAAGGCAAAAGATAAATTTTTATCCCAATGCAGTATTCATTACTTAAGGATAAGTAATTGCTTAAAATTTGGGGGAATTTGATAAGACAAAAATTACTAACTCCAAATTGCCTTTATTATGATATTTTCTACAGGTAATTCTTATGTTTTGTCTGAGAAAATAAGAAAAAATCATAAAAATTGAACAAACGCCATACTACCAAAACTCATTTCAATGCCGCACCGCCACACCTTCAACACCGCGATGGAGAAATCAGATAAATTTGGCTGGAGAGCTTAGCATCGAAGTTGCTCTCCAGGAGCCACCGCAGCACCAAATTGCCCAACGCTGTGGCGGGAATCAATAAACCAAAGCGACGAATGGTGAATTATTGTGTCGGCTTAGCGATGTTGCAGCACTAGTTCAACTAATTTTGAAAATATAAATAGTAGTCTTAGGCTTCGTTTGGGACGGCTTTCTTTCTGCTTCTTAAAGCAACTTCCTAGTACAAAGATTTTAATTTTTATACTAAAAAGCTGCTTTTAGAAGGCAGTAAAGAAGCCATCCCAAACAAAGTCTTAGTCTTTGTATTAAGAGGTAAGCACATTGTGGAGTTATTTTGTGTGAATGTGAGGGCCCTCTTGAGAGGGAATAGCTTGTGTTCTTGCATCTGGAGTGTTATACTGGTATGGAGCAAAGTGAAGAAGTTCAAATAGGTTATAATCCTAATTATGATTTATTTCTAAACCATATTTTACATTATTTACCTTGATAGCTTGTGTTTGTCACTTTATAACTTATTATTCATTCAAAGAAATAAAATATTTGCTATATTTTTTATGTGTAATAATGCATCCATGTGTAGCTAAATAATTTTTCTAAATCTATGATCATTTGAAAGGAATGTATTGCATAGAGTAGCTTTATTCTATAAAGAATCCAAGTTATTTTTAACTTCTTTGTGCTTCAATTTGTTTATGTATAGGTTGTACATAAATTAAAAATATAGTGGGGTGTGGAGCTTCGACGGAGGAATAGAAGAACAATTAGAGATTTTAAAAAGTATTCCAGCCATAACATAGACATATGGTGGTTAGGATTATGAGATTTTAAGAAGATTAAAAAAAAAAACTATATTTAAGGAGGATCCTAGCTAATGCTCCAACGAGCTCCATAGAGACGATGAGCATTATTGCTCAGATCTACATCGAAATAGGGAAAAAATCTCTCTAAAGCAATCACGTTCTTTTAAAAAATCATCGATTACAAATTTCTAAAAATTAGTGAATTTTGTGTCAATAATTTAAAACTATTTTAATTTTAACCTGGAACACCCTTTTAAATTATTAAACTAGATAAATTTAGCAGTTTAGTAAGCAGTAATAAAGTGAATCTAAAATATTTCTAATTTATTTTTCGTAGGATTGACACTCTCTTCAGAAGTATATTATTTATCATATCATTTTTATTTATTTATCATATTATGTACACTTACGTTAAACAGGACTTACACCATAAAAAAATTAAACTTTAATAAGAAAATTTAGTTGTGTGCGTAAGCTAAAGCACGAAACTCTATATTTGCATAAGTTAATTGCACCCACCACTTTTACTCTCTCTATATCAAGTGATTTTCTCTCACCTCCCCTCTTTCCAAAATAAAGAGAGTACTCTCTCTCTTATTATTTTTATTATTTTTTTTTATTATTATTAAAAGAAAAATTAGAAAAAAAAAAGTAAAAAAAAAATAACAAAAAAAAGAGAGGAGAAAGAAAAGAGAAAATTTTGTATTTGGTTCCTCTTCATTTCCATTGTCACCTCATCTGCAATGCCCACTTTCGCATAATTCGTAAAGCTTGAAATTAACTACACGTTCATATCGCTTCAATGTGGCAGGAAAATTTACGAATTTAAGTACCTATTCCCGTTGTTCTTGTGCAATGGGGACACCTATAAATTTGAGCACCTACTCGCATAATTCTAACACAAGGAAACTTGCAAACCTAAGTAACCATTCCCCAGTTCCAGCAACAACAAGCCTTTATCCCACTGTGTGGGGCTGGCTACATGAATCCTTTTTCTCCATTATGTTCTGTTAAGAGTCAAAATCTCATATAAATCTAAAAAAGAAAGGTCATTTTTAATATTTTATAACCAAGTCTTTTTAGGTCTACCTCTACCTTTCTTAGCATAAGTCAAATCTAATACATCTACTTTTTAACTGGGTCATCGAAAGGCCACTGTTTTATGTGACCAAACCATATAAAGGCGATTCTCTCTAATCTTATCTTCCACTGGAGCTACGCCAACCTATGATGCACCGACACTTCTCCTCAAAGAGGCGTGCAGTGTCCGACACCGTATCTGACACGACACTTGTCTGACACTCCTCCGACATGTGTCGAACACGCCGAAAATGTGTCCGATTAAAAAAATATTAAATACAAATTGGACACGCGTGTCAGACCAACGTATCTTAAATATTTTATGAATTTTTTAAAAATATAAATTCTTGTATTTGGCGGGATTTAAACTAAATTTCTTATTTTCAATCCACAACACTAAATCAACGTCCGCACTTCATACCAATTCATCGAATATTCTTACCATTCATCGAATATTCTTATTTTCATTTTTCTTTGGCAGTGAAGGTATTTTCATCTCCTCTCTCGCTGACTGATAAACGGCATCGATGCATGACTCTCGACATCCTAATACTAATCATTTTAAGCACAAATTCTAGTTAAATGATTTATTATTTTTAAAATTATTTTTAAAATTATACTTATTGAATTTTTATACACTATTTTTAAAAAATAAAAATTATAATACCGTGTCCAACCCGTGTTGGTGTCCTATATTTTCAATAATTGACGTGTCCCGTGCCAGTGTCGTGTCGTGTCCGTGTCGCCGTGTCCGTGTCTATGCATCATAGACGCTAACCTTTTTCACGTATATACTCATTTCGTATCTTGTCTTTAAGAGTGAAGCCACTCATTCACTTGAGCATCCTCATCTCTGCAACACTTAACTTAATATTATGCTTCTTTTTAAATGGCCAACATTATGCACAATAAATAATTATAGGTCTCATTACCATCTTATAGAATTTTCCCATTAGTTCGAGAGGGACATTTCTATCACACAAGAAGCCTGATACATTCCTCTACTTCAACCATCCAACTTGAATTCTATTAATAATGTCCCAATTTATATCACCATCACTTTGAACAATAGACCCAAGATATCTAAAACGAGTGCTCTTATTAATGACTTGATCACCCAAAGTCTCAGTCCCCCCACTAGATCCATTATTACTAAAATTATACTCCATATATTAAGTTTTAGATCTACTCAAACAAAAGCCTTTAGACTATAAGGTTGACCTCCATAATTAAAGTTTATCTTTAACCCTCTCTTTAGTCTTATCAACAAGAAGAATATCATCAGCGAAAAGCATACATCATGGTACAACCTTTTGGAAATGTCTAGTGAGAACATCCATGACTACATCAAAAAGATATGGGCATAAGGCTAATCCTTGATGTAATCCAACGGAAATAGGAAAATACTTAATCAAACCACCTTGTGTTTGAACACAAGTAACAATTCCAACATACATACCCTTAATGACTTGAATATAAGCATTATCAACCCTTTTCTTATAAAGAACTCTCCATAGCACTTCTCTTGAAAGTTTATCATATGCTTTCTCTAAATCAATAAAAATCATATGTAGATCCTCCTTATTCTCTGTATACTTCACCATCAAACCACTCAATAAATGTAAAGCTTTCATAGTAGACCTACCTGGCATGAATCCAAATTGATTTTGAGAAACATCAATGTCACGTCACAACCTATGCTCCATAACTCTCTTCCATAGTTTTAAAGTATGACACATTAACTTAATTCCTCTATAATTCGCACAATCTTGTGCATCATCTTATTCTTAAAAATAGGAATCAATACACTCATTCTCCACTCATCTGACATCTTTTTAATCTTCAAAATAATATTAAGAAATTTAGTAAGCCAATAAACTTCTTGATCTCCTAAGCATTTCCATACTTCTATTGGAATATCATCAGGTCCACTAGTTTTTCCACACTTCATTTTCTTTAAAGCCTTTTTAACTTCGGTTTTACTAATATGTCGACAAAAATAAAAATCTTTATTTTCATTTAGGGTGCTAAGGTCACTGAAGTACATTCTCATATTCTTCATTGAAAAGTTTAGCAAAACATCTCATCCACCTTTGTTGAATACCCTCTTCTAATAAAAGCAATTTTTGATCTTCATCCTTAATACACTTCACTTGAACTAAATCATTACTACTCCAATCTCTTTGTTTAGCTAACTTACACATATATATTTAGCCCTCCTTATTATATAATATATTATATAAATCATTAAAAAACTAAAATCTTTGCATTATAAATTACTTTCTTTGACTTCTTACGGACCTCTATATATCTTTCCCAATTATCAGAGTTTTATAGCTAAACTATTTTTTATAATAAATATTCTTATTTTTTATCTTTTCTTACACATTTTGATTCCACCACTAATTATTTTTACTATTAATAGCTTTTCCCTTTGATACTCCAAACACGTCTTTTGCAACATTCTTAAAAACACTAGCTACTTGTTCCCACATAGTATTAACATCCTCATGCACAGACAAAATCTAAAGATATATAATCTTAATCAAAAAAATATTTTTGTTAATATTTTTTTAAATGCCCACATTTAATCCTAGAACAACGATTTATTTTATTTTTAATATTCTGCTCATTCATCTTAAAGTTCAAAACTAATAAGCGATATTGAGTACATAAACTTTCACTCGTAATAATTTTATAATCTTTGCAATCTAAATGATTTATTTTTCTTATAAGAAAATAATAAATCCGAGTTTTACTACATCCATTCTTAAATAAGATATTAGTAATTACAAAATCATAAGCTAAAAAAAAATCTAATATGATCTTACCAGCTTTATTAGTATCACCAAAGTCATAGCCACCATAAATGCTTTTAAAATCATTTACCTCTCTACCAATATGTCCATTTAAATCTCCTCCAATAGAAACTTTTCTTCGAAATATATCTTTTATATTAATTATTCTAAGTCATGCGAGTCAAACAAAGTAATATTTCATACTTAATAGAGTCAAACAATTATAAAAATTTAGCTCACTCAAACTTGGCTTTTTTAGGCTCGCTAACCTCAACCCAACCCAAATGAAAAAATTAAGTTTTTTTATTCCATATCTCAAAAATAAAGAGCATAAACCAAATCAATCATGTACACAAAGATGTACAAGTTTTTATAGATTCTATTTCAAAATTAATAAAAAGTGCTAAAAAATATCTAGAATAGAAACCTTATGTTGATATTACTACAAAATAGAGTAGTCCTTCCAGTCATCTCTTCATCCACAAGATGACATCTTCCTTTATCTCTACCTTTCAGGATGAATTTTCTGTTTTTATCTGGCAAAATGAATTTCACTAATGCATTAAAAAAGTTAAATCCACTTCTTTCTTAAGCAATACCTCAAATCTCCAGAATAAAGTTCTCATTTATATCATGGTTTATGTCATGCTTTATATGATACTATCCTCATGATCTTCACGGTCATTTTAGTGGTTTATGTGACATTGTGATTCAATGTTAATTTAATATTTCCTCATTTATTTGTGAGCATAGACAGTGATATAAGCAAATTTGTCATTCAAAACAAATTTTATGATTATAAATAGTTACGTAACGAAGCGGCTTTCATTAATGAAAAATGGTTAAGATCGCAAGCATGATTAATGAAGAATTGCAAATTTATATCCGCATGGAGTTGTAAACGTCCCTTCTTTGTACTTTTCAACACAACCTGTTTTGAGGATTTCAATATATATTTAGATGCTTTGAGGTTTCAACATAAAATAGCTTCAGGTGTCGTTATCTTCTTCCCAACACTCCTCTCTTCTCTCTTTCAATTATCAGGGATCTACCAGTTTGAACTGCTTATTCCGCATCATGCTTTCAGCATGTTGATCTCTACTCTTCTACCATTCAGCTGTTCAAGTGGGCAAATTTCACCATGAAAATAGGTAAGTACGCTCTCAAATATTTATTCCAATAAAAAGCCACTGCCGATTACAAAAGCAACTAGAATTTGCATTCTACACCAAGACTGATGGAGAAGATTTACCGGATTTAATAGTCAAGTAAGATATAGCACAATGATAAATTTCAACAAGTTAATCAACTCATACTAAACGATTTAAGCATGTACACAACACAAAATTGCCTTTGATAATTTTGAGAAAAAAACAGAAAGTACTAGATAAACGAGAAGATAAATGAAAAAATAAGAAGGTATTATTCAATTCATTCCCTACCAATCACAAAATAAAAAGCAGCTTATGTTGAAATCAACATGAAAGTGCTTAACAAGTGAGTGATCAGTATAGAATGGTTTCGCTGGAGTATCCATATTTAAGATTAACAAAGTTAAATTGATTCCTTTAATAGTCTACTATGGACTATTCTAACATAGATCGTGTTGTTCATGCCGGATAATTTAAATCAATTAATGTGTTATGTTAATATTATTAATATTAACACAACAGCACAAGTTCAATCTGCAATTATACATTCCGGCTTTGTCAGATGATTACGATTAAAACCAGTCGAGAATCTGTTTGGATTTAACATTTTGCATGTTGCATTGAGATGCCTAGGACCCACAAATCTACCTACCAAACTAAGCCCTCGTTGTCATTGATTTCATGAAGCCTACGAATGTGTATAAACCTTCGAGCATAGAAACACTTGCACTTTAAAGTTGCATATGTTCGTACATAGTGGCATAGTCATGTAGAATCTATATGCACGCAGACTTGTTATTATCAGAAATTTCTACAATTATTTACATTATCGAAGGAGGTCCAATTCTTCCTTCCATTTTCATTATATTTCTCAAGTCATTAAAATCATTGATCTTCTCTTTTATCTATAGTGAAATAGCTATACAAAAGGAGTGAAACCATGAAGCATATAACATAATTTACACTCGTTTGTCATGTCAAAAAAACACTTCATAGACAATATGAGGAGAAATTGAACAGGTAGAATGTCAACTACACGATAAAGTGTTCCATCAGAGGTAAACAGTTAAAACTAGCACTTGAGGATGCAATGAATCAAAAGAATTACCTCTTGGACGCCTGGGAATGAGCATTGAATTGCCCGCTCAAAGACCTAGCAAACCGAATGAAATACTAAGTCAATCCAACATATGCACCATGCACAAACATACTGTCAAGAAAAAGAACTTAAGCCCGCCCAGAGTTTTAAAAAAAAATCCAAATCGCATTTATGACACAATATTTTGAAATATTTGAAATATGACCATCACAACTATCATCATCATTAACTTTTCACGATGACTTGGGATTAGCTTTATGAACCTTCATTTTATCATTCATTCATATTAAGTGTTTCAAGAGATGCTTAATCTATTCTATACAAATCTTTCTGAACTTCTACCCATATTATTATACAAGTATATAACAACTCAATGAGACAAATCCCAAAAAAAGAAGTATATAATTATCACAATCTTGATCATCTCATTTTTTCTTAAACGCTAATGCCAAAAGATTGCTTCCCCAATTATTCTTCAAAATTCCACTAAAAAGATTTGTTTATGAGACAAATTCAATGTCACTCATAGCTCTCTAAATTTGAATAGATATCTCTACTAGACCTAAAGTTTTAGCTTCAATATAAATCTCATTATTTTGCTCCTTATGATTTTATACATGTATACCTTAAAATCATCTATTAAATAATTTCTCAAAGTAATATTTCATACTTAATAGAGTCCCGATGTTCAAATTACAATAAAATATCAGGTTGACTACAGGATGTGTAGGCTTAAAGTTATAAATTAAAAAAATAAATTACAAAATGTGGGGGGTTTAAAATAACAGAAATTATAGTAAATTCCCATAAAGTCCTATGGAGTAGAGTTCAAGAAGCTCTACCCATGATAATACAGATCATGATCAACCCTGAACCGACTCAATGTATTATCTTATAAAATGTGCCCATTCACCAAATGCATAAACTTATAGTTAAATAATAAAGCATCTTAATATATTTACTAATTGTCCATAAATGGAATGCAACAATTTAGGTCCATTTCTAGTACATCAATATGCATATCAATGGACTAGAAAGCTTGTCAATGTCTTCATAAATTTTTAACGATTAAATACACATGTCAAATGGTTCGAGTAATCAAATGACTACAACGCTTCTTTCAGGGGAAAAGAACAAAAATATTCCTCCAAGAACCAACTCACCATAATGCCCCAATGTCTTAATTCAAATATATATAATGTTAACTCATTTGATCAGGCAAATAAGTCGAGGACCAAGGTTTGATCTTATTAACACCTAGTTGATGTCAAAGTGCCAGTGAATCATCTCAATGTGTTAAACTGTGCACTGCATCAAAAATTAACTTCCACTAAATCATCCACAAAACTTGCCAGGAGAGGTCAGAGAACACGTCATTAGGTCAATTTCAATATTTGATTCATAAAGTCCCACATACGATCATTCTCAAAACCAAGATTATAAGCCTAAAACTTTTAGGCTACTCATACATGGAGTGTAATTTTAGTAAGAATAGACCTAGTGAGGGGATTGTGACTTTAGGCGATCAAGTCATTAATAAGAGTACACGTTTTAGATATCTTGGATCTATTGTTCAAAGTGATGGTGAAATAGATGGGGATATTATCAGCAGAATTCAAGTTGGATGGTTGAAATGGAGGCATGCATCGGGCTTCTTGTGTGATTTAAAAGTTCCCCTCAAACTTAAGGGAAATTCTATAAGATGGTGGTGAGACCTGCAATGCTTTATGGTGTCGAATGTTGGCCATTAAAAGAAAAGCAAAATACTAAGTTAAGTGTTGCCGAGATGAGAATTCTCAGGTCGATGAGTGGCTTTACTCTTAGAGACAGGATACGAAATGAGCATATACATGAAAATGTTGGATTACCTCAAGTGGAAGATAAGAGTAGAGACAATCGTCTTAGATGGTTTGGTCACATAAAACGGCGGCCTGCTAATGACCCGGTTAGGAAAGTAGATGTATTAGATTTGACTTTTGTTAAAGAATGGTAAAGGTAGACCTACAAAGACTTGGTTAGAAAATATTAGAAATGACCTTTCTTTATTAGATTTAAATGGGAATTTGATTCTTAACATGACACAATGGAGAAAAAGGATTCATGTAGCCGAACCCACATAGTGGGTTGAAAGCTTGATGTTGTTGTTGTTATTATTACCATGCAAGAAAGATAACCTTTGCACACAAACTACCCTCAAAACATGTATTTAAATTTAAATTGAAATGCAGATTGATGATCCTACAGTGCTCAGCTCTTTCTCTGAAGCAGACATGCGTTCCAATGCAAGCATATGATTGATCCAAAGCTGCCCTATCCATGTACAGTTCCTTGTGGCCCTTGAATAAACATCTTTGACAAATTCAGAAACCTGCAGTAGAATATAAACTATCATAACTCGACAGAAAGCACCAGTTGGCAAGTCAAATAATGAAGTCATGCAAGCAACCTTCAAGGTCCTGTCGAGGTAGCTAGTATATCCAAGCCACAAATCACTTGATACAGGAAAATCAGCAAGAGCACGTTCATAAAGAACTTGAACACGTGCAGGATCACCAATCGAGTCCTCCAGTTTTATATAATTCTGCAAGAAAGACACATTGATATTATCTTTTTTGATGATTAAAGGAAATAAGCCACACGTAATATAAATGAACTAAGTAGTGCTTAGAAAGGGTACTTTTCTCCAAGAAGAATACAACCACAAAATAGGAGTGAAACAATTTGTAAACTACATTAAACTAGTATGGAAATGGAGGTTCAATTCGTGTTGAAAACTAATCAAAAATATGTTTAATCAACAAAGCTAAATTACAACTATGAATAACGCAAAATTAAATCTCTCAAAAATATAACCTTTTTTTTTGCTCGAACTACACTCAAAGTTCATGCTCAACATCAATCAAAGCATGATTAAAATCAGAAAGAAAGACACTAGATAAGAACGGGATTCTATATGCATTTATTTTGAGTGATCCTATTCTCACCAAATAAATCTATATTTAAAATAAGATTTTCATGATTCTAGTGCCTACAATTTATGTGACCCAATCAAAAAGAGTAGACCTTCTATCCACATCGCACAAGAACCAAAAAAATACTAATTTAAGTGTTATTTTTTTTTTGGGAGTGTAGCACAATTCAGCATATTTTGGAATTCTTGTATGTGACTAGTAATTATTATGCATGAATGCAAAAGGCATTTACAAAGGGATATAATGAAGTGTGCATGGGGGGAAGGGGGGATTGATATGAGGAATTTTATTTGATTTGGGAATATAGGAGGACCTCTAGATGTGATTCGAGCTTTTGAAAACTTTGGCAATGTGAACTTCTAATGTTGTTCAAGACCTACTGGAAGGATGGTTGGTCTTGGGGTATTTTCAAAAGCCTAATTTTATATGGAGTTTAAGAGAAGGTTGGGTAGGCAAATATGATGGATGTAAATATTCTATAGAAATCTTAATATACTAAGCAGTTCCGAGAGTTAGAGGTTTTATGGATTTTTTTTTGCGAAGTTGAGGAAAAACTAAGAGATTGGATTGAGATAGATTTTGACTATGGTCTTAACTTGAGAAGAAAGGAAAAAAGTTATGGAAGTTAGAGAGAAGCTCTGGAACATTTAGGAGGGGCATATGGATTTAAATTATAGAAAAAGATAACACAAAATAGAACTAAAATGAAAATGTTAAACCTTTAACCAAAGAAGGGGTTTTCCAAGTCACCTAACCAATGAAAAATTAGAATAGCAACCAAGCTCTCCAAATAGAAGAATGAAATTTATCCCATGTTATTACAATTCAACATAAACTTTATTTCTTACAAAATACATGATATTTAGAAGCAATACATTAACAAAATACAAACATTACATGGAATCTTGAAGAATAATCAAATTATAATAAATGAAACTAAAAAGTAATTTTGGTATCATAACTATATCTTGGACTTGTTATAACTCTTTTAATTGTTGTTCTTGGGGGATGAAATATTTGTCATGAATCTTCAAAATGACTAAAAAAAGATGATCCCTCCATCTATCTAGAAACTTGCATTGGGCATGCCAGATGCGATGGAGGGGTCTATTTTGCAAATGATAGTCATTTGGGTAAAATTTTCGGTAACGTCGCTGTTGGAGAATTTTTGTATCTTCAAACAGATTGCATACTTTATCATCGAGTATGGCATAAGAACATGATATATCACCCCGAAGGGTAAAAATATTATTTCCTTATGGACTCAATCATAAAATTTACAATTTTAACAGAGATTCCCCCACTCAATGTTTTGTTGAGTGGGGTTTATTTATTTCTGGGGTACAGACATCCCATAGGGGCAAGCCCCTATGGTTAATTACATCCCAAGTTTAATTTGGGAAAACTTTTGATTAAACTAGTGGTTTTCTTCATTTTGAAGTCATTTAAATGTTGGCTAAAGTTTTATCTTTATTTTAAAATCCATGAAAGTCTTGCTTAAAAGCTTTGGCCCTTTAGGAATTTCAAGGAGAAGTTGATCAACTAAGGATTAGATTTTAGGAATGAAAGTCAAAGGAGATGAAGTAGGGGCAATTGATTCTGAGAGGAAACTCAGAGGTGCCCAAACTATCCTATGTTGGGCTTTACATTTTTGGAATCTAATTTTGGTTTAAGTTGACTTTTTTATTAAGATGTTGGGGCTTACATTCCAACAACGTTTGTTGGAGGAATTGCCCGAAGGATGAGGGCTTATAGGGTGATTTGGAATCAATCCATGCCTCGGACCCTAAGACTAAGGTGAGGACTACCGGCAGGTAGTGCCTCGAACTTAGATCTAACGAGTGCAAAGAGGGACTTACAAGCTACACCTCACAAGAGGCATAACCCGCCCGACCTCTGGAGTTATTGTCCCGTCTGGAAGGGACTACCAGCTAAACTCCCCCTAATCGCTTTTAAAACCATGTTATTCGGTCTCAATGCAAATGTAGAGTGGTAGGGTTATTTTTATTTAGAAGGTAGGGCTTATAGCTTGGCTTTGAGGCCAAGATGCCTATTTATGTGGGTATGCATATGCTCACTCACAAAAAGAAAGATTTTGTTATCTAATCCTTATGTGGAGGCATTCTATATGCAACACATTTGGTCATGCATGATTGTTTTAAATTTGGAAGAGTTGGCTCCTTGAAGGGAGCCATGCAAGTTTCTTTTTGTTAGAAAATCGTGGAGCCTAAATCAAATTTTAGATTGATTATACTTTAATAAGTAGAAATCTTATTTTTGTCCTAAAAGCCTACCGCATCAAAAGTCCAAGCCACACCCAAACAAAAGCAAGGAAAGAAACCTAAGAAAAAGAAGTATTTCTATTGCACAATCAGGTAAACAATCAAACATGCTTTTATTTATATCAAATGTAAGGAAATGTAAAGAGAGTCCACATTATTACAACCAGATTTGGTAGCTGAGTTGTCTGCCATTATACAACCCAATCAAATTTACAGACTTTATTTGTGGGGTTCTTCAGGCTCTTGACTTTTGAATGGACATTAGGCTTCACCTTCGCAGGTACATCCTTCTAGTCCACTTCATTCTTTTGCTCCAAACCCCCACAAGTTTGATTACACATACTAATTTTATCAAATACATATTTGAAAAGAAAAAGACTCAAACCTGCAAAATAGAGTTAGAAGCAGTTCATATAATAAAGCATTACATTCAAAATTTTGTTTAGCACTTAGAGTGCCAAACACATGCTTCTACCCTATTAGCCACATCTTTTGGGGGGTTTTAAGCAGTACCTGTCATGCAAGAATTTTATTATTTATGAGCGCCCCCCCATTTTAGATATGGTCACCTGCAAGAAGAACAAGTATATTTCTACACTATCCACTTAAGGGCAAGTGCCCACACACAGACAATCCAAGGGCAATCATACCACAACATCAAACACATGCGCAGAAAAGAAAAATCCTAATCATAACATGCCTAAGGGGCTGTGCACCTAAGTGTGTGAGGCTTGTGTAGCATGTCACACCAAGGGTGTTTGGTTTTATTTTGGAATGAAGATAATTAATCTTTATCCAAGGGTGGTTCACTTTAAGTTGTTTGTGACTTAAAAATTTTATTTGAATTTTAAGTGTTTCATATTTAAGAGGGTTATGAAGAACCCATAAAGTAACCACATGCTTGCTTTTGGGCAAGCCTGTTACTTATGAATCCTAAGATATAATAATATAGGCATCCCACCTTTTGGGGGAGATGATTGATCATTGTATCAAAATGGAACCTAAATAATTTTTAGGTGTTTTTGGAGTTCTCTTAGTATTTGGATAAGAGAGTGTCTATCTAATAGGGTAAGATAGACATGCACTACAGGAAAAACAGTGAAAACCGGCGGTTTGAACCGGCGGTTTAGAGGCCGTCGGTATTACCGACGGCTACGCCGGCGGTTACGCCGTCGGACGCCAACGACGGCTTAATCGACGGCTTAGCTACGATACACCGTCGGTAATACCGACGGTGTCTAAACCGCCGGTAAACCGCCGGATTTCAACATTAACCGGCGCTTATCCGGCGGTCTAAACCGCCGGTGATAAGTGAGTTTTGCCGGCGGTCTAAACCGCCGGAAAACCGCCGGATATAGACGTGAACCGGCGGTTTTCCGGCGGTCTTAATCGACGGTGATAAGTGATTTTTTACCGGCGGTTTTCCGGCGGTCTTAATCGACGGTGATAAGTGATTTTGTACCGGCGGTCTAAACCG
The DNA here is from genome assembly GCA_016618105.1 of Dendrobium huoshanense. Taxonomy (NCBI): domain Eukaryota; kingdom Viridiplantae; phylum Streptophyta; class Magnoliopsida; order Asparagales; family Orchidaceae; genus Dendrobium; species Dendrobium huoshanense. The sequence continues at coordinate 49,136,699 of CM028353.1, read as the reverse complement.
CCGGAAAACCGCCGGTAAAAGCCCTAATACGAGCCCCCTCGCTCCGCTCATTTCATTTTCCCTGTTTCCTTCTCTCTCTCGGCCGCTCGCTCATATCGCTCCTCCGCTCGTCCGATCAGCCCCCGACGAAGGAACTCCGGCCTCCGACCCCATTCCGACCCCCAGCCGACCCCTTTCCGACCGCCGCCGTCCCCAGTCCGACCGCCGCCGACCCCTTTACTCCGACGCCCGACCGCCGACCGTTTCCGACCCCAAACAAACCGATTTCTCTTTTAAGGTTAATTTTAATGTTTTTCTTTGATTATTTGTTGATATTATCTTGTTAGTTAATGTTTTATACTTTAAAAATGTGGGAGAGAGTTATGGTGCATATATAGGTTTAGGTTTGCTTGGATTAATGCTTATATTGTTTGTCAAAATCAATTTGGATTAATGCTTGAGTTATTAAGCTCCAAATCTAGACAGTTGGGTTTAACTTTTAACTATGCTTGAGTGATTTTAGATGAAGAATCCCAACGAAGGTAATTATGTTCTTACCAATTCTTTAATTCAAGTTGCTCTTGATGTTGGGCTTGATTCAACTATTCTGCATATTCTAGGACCTGAATGTAATACTGTGAATAATACCAAAGGTCCTCATCAAACTTATATTTCTTTAAATGTTTTTTAAAATGGTTCCTTATGTTAAGATTCTAGTTTTTGTGTTATCTTATGCTGAATCTCTTGAGATGGTTGGAGATAATAAAGGAAAGGAGGTTTTTACTGAGCAATCTAGTGAGGAATCATAAGGTATTTGTCCTTCTCCTCGCAATTGAGAGGAGGGCGAGATAAATTCTGCCAATGAGGATTATTACCACAAGTTTGTTGATAAACTTAAGGACATAAGTTTAGTTAATGTTACTAAAGATGATTTCTGAAAAAGTTATAAGAAAAACTAAAAAAAAAAAAGTAATTACTTGGATCTTCTGCTGATTCTAGAATCACAAGATACAACACTTCTTTCAAAAAATGATCTTAATGATTAGTTATATGGTTGCGAATATTACATGTGTTGGTTATCGTGAAACTTGTATGCGTATCCACAATTTATACTGAAATCTTAATATTTCTTTTTAGTCCTTTTAGAGCCCATGGTTGATTCTTCCTAAAGTTTGATTTTTTCCTTCGCTAATTGTTCCAGTAAAATTTGGGTTTTTTGTAAAAGTGATATTAATTTAACTAGTATTGATGATTTTGATCAAATTATTCATTGCAACTTCTCTATTTTTAATATTTATAATATTGGTATATAGTTTATTTAGTTGCACAAGACTTGGTAGATTGCCTCTTTGGCAATGGCTTGTTGACCTTGAGAATTCTTATAAGGAACATTGGTTTATTAGAGGTGACTTTTAAAGCATAAAAATCTATTTCGATGTATAACAGATTGTTTATGCCTCCAACATGTAGGGTACGTTTACTTCAACGTGCAAATGACTATCCAAGAAGAGAGATATTGGATGTATAATAGATTGTTGCCGGGTCGAAAAGGATTGACAGTTGAATTTATATTCCATGATCCAAGTGGAGCTGAAGAATCTGTAAGTGAGAGGGTTGCAGCACTTACTAGAGAGATTGAAGAGATGAAAAGGGTTCAAGCTAGAGAGATTGAAGAAATGAGGAAGGCTCAGAATGAAATGCAAGCAGAGTTGCAATCCTACAGAGCTGGAAAACAAAGGAAGAAGGACCAACAGGAGCAGCCATCTGCAGACAGTGAGGATACCGATGATGATTAGATGTTTATTATGTTTGATGAATGTATTAATTAGAACTTGTGAACTTCTGAACTGGTGATTGTAGCATTATCATGAACTATTTTGTGAACTTGTGATTGTAATGTTGTGATGAATTTTGTATTTTCTGGTTGTGATGAATATAGCGGCGTGTTGCCCAACATATATATGCTTTTTCTGCAGGTTTAGACTTTAGGGTGAACCTCCCTCAAATAGAGGGGATGCTGTCAATTTTTTTTTTCAGGTGCTACAGGTTTCCGGCGGCTAACCGACGGTTTGGCCGCCGGAAACTACGATACCGGACGGGCAAGATAAAGCCGCCGGTGTTATTATTAAACCGCCGGTGAATACCGGCGGCTTACCGACGGTCACCGGCGGTGCTACGATGGACGCACGACGGTTTAAACCGTCGGTAATACCGACGGCTATAACCGCCGTCAACCGCCGGTAAGGTACCGGCGGTTTAACGGCGCCGTCCGGCGGTCTAATGAACCAGACGACGCCAGGTTTAACCGCCGGAACACCGCCGGTACTATGACCGGCGGTTTTCCGGCGGTTACATTACCGGCGGCCAAACCGCCGAAAGACCGACGGTTGAAATCCGGTGATCACCGGCGGTATGGGCCGCCGGAAAACCGCCGCAAAAATAAACCGCCGGTAAAAGGCCGTCGGAATTTGTTTCCTACGCCGTTTATACCGGCGGTCACTGAACCGCCGGTAATTTGACAAACCGCCGGTAATTTTACACTAACCGCCGGTAAAAACCGCCGGTTTTCACTGTTTTTCCTGTAGTGATGCCTAAGGGGTTTCACTTAGGACTTGATGAAATTCATCCAATAGGATAGGATGAACTTCAATGGATTGGATAATTTCTAAGGGACATCTAGATATTTTACATTTTAAATGTCATAGGAAAGATCACTCAATTTGGGTTGAGTGGAGGAGGTTACTTAGATTTTAGGTCTAAGAAGAGTGTCCAACATGTAGCTTTGGGCTACATGTTGAGAAATTTCCTTAGCTTTTGGAGCTAAGAAGAGAAAGGTAGGGATCCAACATTTAGTTTTCAGGCTAAATATAGGAGAACTCTCTCTAGCTTTTGGAGCTAAAGAGAGGAAAAATCTCCTACAACTTTGGAGTTGGAGGAGAGAGAACCTATAGCTTTTGGGCTAAGGTACGACATTTTCTTAGGCCTTTGGAACCTATAGAAGTGAGGGAAGATTAATAGCTTTGAGAATGGAAGAAATATAGGAGATTCTCCTTCGCTTGCTATGGGATTATTTGTTGAATTTGGTTCAACAAATAAATGGCTTTGGATTGAACTACTTGTTGATTTTGACTCAACAAATAGGCGACTTAGATGAGACTTTCATACAACTTCTAAGTTGTAGAAAGGAGAGGGGAAGATGCAACTTTGGGTTGCAAGCTTCCAAAACCTCTTTGAATATTTGGAGTTCAAAGAGGGGAACTCATTCTCCCAACTTGGATTTGAGAGCATGAAGATGGATTTGAAAGCTCTCCTATAATGTTGACTTGTAGGAAAGAGAAAGGAAAATGCAACTTATGGGTTGCAAGTTCAAAAACATTCTTTGAACATTTGGTGTTCAAAGAGAAGTGTACATTCTCCCAATTTTATGTTTTTTAGGAGAATGAGAGGGTCTTCCTACAACGTTTGGGTTGTAGAAAGAGGGAAATCATGTGCAACTTAGAGGTTCCACATTCATGAGTGCCCTTGAACATTTGGTATTCAAAGGGGGATACTTTCGTTTTGCCTAATTTGAAGCTAGACTAATGAAGAGAAATTTAGAGGTTTCCTACAATTTGGGCTTGTAGGAAAGGAATTGTCCAAAATACAACTTAGGGATTACAAATTGGAGGATTTCCTTTGGACGTTTGGTGTCCAAAGAGGGGGAATTCATTCCTCCAATTTGGGTTGGAGGGATGGAGAAGAATGAGATGCACTTTGGAGTTGCAAACTCTTGAAAGTTCCTTGAACATTTGACATTCAAAGAAAGATGTACATTCTCCTAATTTAGGTTAGGAGAATGAGAAGATCTTTCCTATAACCTTTGGGTCATAGAAAGAGAGCTTCCCACCTTCCTCAAATGTTTTGGGCTCATTTGAAGAGAGGAGGATGCACCTTAGGGCCTTGGAAAGGATTCCTAAATCAACTTTGACATGATTAGGAGACTTGAATGGGAGAGGTTCACCTGTTACTTTTGTGTTATCAACAAGTGAAGAAATGACTTAGGATTTTGGTCCTAAAGTGAGGACTCATGCAATGAAATGCTTAAAGGCTTGAGGAGCCTTAGGATATCTTGCATAAGAAGATATTCGTTGGTTTTATGTGCCAACAATGGAGATAGGAGAACTTGGGATTTGGTTCCAAGTTTCAAATGACTCATGCACTCCAACACTTGGAGCTTTGAGAGTGCTCTAAATGTTATGCATGAAAGAAGATTGATCACTTGTTAATTCTATGTCTTACCAAATAAAGATTTGAACTGAGGATTTGGTCCTAAGGTTATTAAGATTCATGTGATAGAATAATTTAGAGCTTTGAGGGTGCTCCAACATATCACGTTTGAAGGGGATATTTGTTGGTTTATGTTCCAACAAAAGGGATGAAAGGACTTGGGATTTGGTTCTAAGTTGCAAATGATTCATGCAATCTAAAACTTGGAGCTTTGAGAATGCTCCAAGCATTATGCACAAAAGGGAATTTCCCACCTCTCCATGAATGTTTTGAACTCATGGAAAGAGGAGATGCATGCATGAAAGGAATTTCCCTACGTCCTTTGAGTTTTGGACTCAATTAGGAGAGGGAATAATTGATTTCCTATGGTCTTAGGAGAGGTTTCTAAACCACTTTTGGGCATGATTTACAAATTTGGATAGGAGAGATCGATCCCTGTGACTTTTAAGAGATTTAAGATCAATTTGGGGTATGATCTAAGAAGAACCTAGGAATGCATGCATGTGTAGATGGTTCTCCAAATTAGGGAATTTTGATACAATAGAGCGAATGCCCACTTGTTATTTTTTCTTTACAAGCTTTGCAACACACCCAAAATAAGATTGATCAACCCTACTTGCTCTAGAATTTGTAAAATGAACCTTTAAGAGTTTAAATAAAATTCTACAACAAGTTATCAAATGCATTTGGGCATCTAACCAAATCATAGAGAAAATTGCAAGTTGACAAATGCAAAACCCTAAATCCTATGTCAATTTTGCCATGATATTAGCATTGAGTAGGTACAACCTAGAATTCAACAAAACCTACGTCTCAACATTCATTTTGGGATAGAAAAAGATCATCAAATCCTATTGTTCATTCGTAGGCGAAGGCATTAGGCACAAAATGAATGCTTTGTCATGCATTTGAGGGGTTGTCGGATACAAATCCGACCACCCTACGCGTATGGCATGCCTCTTTGGCTCTCACAAGAGAGCAAACAAACGGAAATCACCAGATTTCCGCTGTTTTACGGAGAGGGCAGCGCACATGGGTTTCGGGGAAGCAAGCAAATGAAGTTTCTAAGGGACCAATGGCTTGGGGATGTCATCCACACATCAATGGCCTTGGGGGACCCTAGGTTTCACTAAGTTTTAGTGTTTTACCTCACCCGGGTTGTCCTAGCGCTCCAATCCAAGCTCCAGACGCTGTCCAAGCTCCTTTAAAAGCGCCAAACTGCTGTCCAAGCTCCTTTAAAAGCTCCAAACTGCTGTCCAAGCTCCTTTAAAAGCTCCAAACTGATGTCCAAGACTTTCCCAAGGAAGAAGACCACTGTCCAAGCCTTTCCGGATGTCGCCGCCGCTGTCCGAGCCTTTCTGGAGGGTGGATTTGCTGTCCAAACTGCTCCGGACAGCAATCTGCTGTCCAAGAACGCTCCAAACAGCAGTTTTCAATGTTTGGAAAGCTCCCATAAGTGATTGCGTGCTGTTCAAACGTCCCAAACAGCAGGTTTTGATGTTTGAATGCTCCCGGGAGTGGTCGCTTGCTGTCCAAATCTTAAAAACAGCAGTTTTTGATGTTCGAATGTTTCAATCTGCTGTTTGGAAGCTTCCCTTGCTGTTCAAGATGCTCCAAAGACTATCCTTGTTGTTTGAAGATTTCCAACAGCTCCTACAACCACTACAAACTCGCCAATGTTGGTATTTATGCTGACTGGAAGAGGAACATCTTTGAGTTTGCTGTCACGATATCCCCAAGTACTGTCTTTGTTGCTTGGAGTTCACAGGAGAGGAGATTTTGATGTCTAGAGTGCTTCCACCTTCAGCCTTCTCGTAACTCTCAGTTGAAAGAGGATGAGAGAAATGACAGCATAAATCCTCTCTTTGGTTCAAGAGATAGAGAACATCAAGAATAGAGGACACAATCTCTTCTTCAAACAACTTCCAACTCCAGAGATCGCATGCAGGAAGAAGGATTGGGGCTCCTTTCACCTTTGCTTGGCTCACACAAACAAAAAAAACAGTCGCCTGGTCCAACTCCAGCATATGCACGCACGGAGGCTTGCCTCCTTGTGGACGCTCCTTCCGCCTGGATCGCACGACGGCAGGGAGATCCGCTGGCTAGGGCGCCCTTTCTCACACTGTGCCCTTTTTTTTTTTGCTCGGTTGGGATTAGCCCACCATATGGGAGAGCCGACTCTCCCTTTCATCCTCTTGGAGACCGCAAGGCCAGCAGGCCCCGCCGCCCAAGGGATCCAATCAGGTTCTGTTGACGTGAGAAAACCAGGAAATTGACATAAATTTATTGAGATTTCAAGTGAAATCTCAGCCCTTGATCAGGAGATCTGATTTGGGAAGTCAATTTATCCCCAATTGATAAATTAAGGCTGAAATTGAGCCCCGAATTGGACTCGACTCGAACCGATTTGGGTCGGTTTGGGTCCGATTGGATTCAATCAATTTAATTTCATGAAATTGAACTTGAATTGATGCCGAATTGCGTCGAATTGGGCTCGACGACGCTCGACGGGGTTCGATTTGTTTTGATTTGATTTTAATTAAATTAAATTTGATTTAATTTAATTAAATTGAGGCTTAATTCGGATTAATTTCACCTCGGCGATGATCAATTGAGTTGATCAAGCGCGATCGAGCTTTGTCGGGCTCGATCGGGGTCGAGTCGATGCGAAAATATTCGTCAACAGTCGCACACATGATTCGTCATTTCAGACCACTTTCGCTTGAGTTGATCGCAAGAGGTCTTTCTTGACTAATTTCTATGTTTGGAATGCAATTGCACAGTCTATTTCGTGATCGGAAGTCATTCGTGCTCGTAATTTGTTATTTTCGTTGGTCCTCAGAGTTGCGCATGAACGACCATAGTGTCATTCATTTTGTAAGGGACAATGTTTTGAGTAATTTTTCATAGTACGTGGCACATCAAAACAGCCTTGTGCAATGTCGCATGCATCGACCGATCGTCCTACTCATCAAACATTCAGTATAGTACACTTGATAATGCACAAAGCCTTATATTAGTTAAGGTTAACTTAAAATTATACCCTCAGGCAAACATCAACATATGTTCTATAAAATCCACTTAGACGACATAATTTATCGTTCACTATAATGACCCTTTGGTTAGATTAGCCCCACTACCTCTGCTGAGTAAATAGACTAGGGTTTGTGACAATGTGGGACAATAGAACCATGGAATCTATACCAGGTTTGTCACCATTCCCCCATCATCCATTTTAAGCTTTAGGCAATAAATTTCTCTACTAAAAAATCAAATCGTTGCTACTATATGCTAAGCATTTAGCACCTGATACATTAAGCACATACCTCATATCAACTAGTATTAGCCGAAACTTCTCAATTGTCATCAGGAAAGGTATTTAACCTCCAATGAGAAACCTAAAATCATATCTTAAATTCCTCGTGAAATAAGGGTTAAAAATGGATAGTGTCTTATCTACAATATAATCTGTCTTTCGAACATTTGACCCCAAACCACAAACTCTCATAGAAGAGTTGGGCATGAATTTTCAAATCCCACAGCAAACTTACTGTAACATTGAATACATCCCATAGGTGGACGACTATCAGGATGCTCAATCGACATATCACTAACTTCAAATCAAAAATCAAAGACCATAACAATATATAAGATTTGATGATGTCTTAAGTTTACTCCTTCACATGAAGAATGTAAAGAAAGTGCAATCATAAAACTATATCCTAATAATAGAATGGCTAAGATGTTATCAAATTATATCAAAGATGGAATAGAGACCTCATCAGAGAAATGTCATGAAAGGTGCCCACTCAGTAGCAAATCCAAGAAATATCAATTGTAGTTTGGCAAATTTGGATGAAGAATGTTTGGGCTGCAATTCAGAAATGGACTTGTGTGGAGAAGGTTCTGGGCATGTCTAAAGCCTTGATTGGGAAAAGCTATATGGCATTGTGTTTGAAATTAAACATAAAAATGTTATCACAATCATAATGAGTGACATTTGTATCATAAATTCAAATGTCCTTATGAATGAAATCACATCAAATTTACATTCAAAGTCATAAAACATCCAATTGGCAGATGGAAGATAAGAAGGCCCCCAAGTCCTTCCATCTAATTATCAGGACACTTTACATTGGAAGGTTGTGCCATGAAATATTTAATTGCCACTAGCAGCTATCCTAGAGGTAGCATATTCATCAAAGGCAAAGGTAAACAACGCAATTCAACTTAAGGAACTTATTTCATTATTTTAAACTAATCATGTTTGCATGCATCGTTAAATCTTATTTTTAAGGGCTATATTTGCATTCTCTGTGCAAAATAAATCTCCGTGCATTTTTCATACATTGCCGTGGCAAACCTTTAAACTTTAAAATAGGCTGTTATCAGTATTTAAAATGGTAAAAGCAACACCAGTTCACGAAATAGAAAAGGAAAGATTGGGTCGTCAATAAGCTGCATAACAAAAATAATCATTACATAGTAAGTACATTCCTTCACCTAAAAAATTTTCCACCTACCATCCATCCACTACTAAATTTAAGTTATGGTGGAGGATAACAAAGGAAACGTCTTCATCTATTACTTCATTTAAAATAAAGCAAATTTCCAATAACATCTATGAAACTGTTAAGGAAATATGGAACACCACAGTTTAAGTATGAACTAATCAATTTAAAACAATTCATGTCTAAGCAACGGGATCCAACTCTTGTAATAGCTCTCATGCCAGCAAAGCATAATAAAGAATAAGAAGCAAATTTAATTAGATGGTTTTTTGTAATTAGGAGAGATCAATTACATGAAATTAAATCAAGAAAATGAAAAATTCTATGCAGAACAAAATAATCATAATGAATAAGGTCATGCATTTTTTAAGTGAATCATCATACCACAAAATGCTGAAGTCTATCAGCCTCAGTAGCATCATGATTGGAGAGCTGTGCCTCATATGAAGCACGAGCATTGCCCATTTCCAGGGATTTCTGGTATGCAGAAACAATATTGCTTGGAACTCCATCAAACTCGGAGTTCACATCATTTAGATTCCCTTGTTCAGCCTCCCAAAGCTTGTAATCTGTAAGAGTTGACCTCAGATTCACTAAAGGAACAGATAACTGACGATGGAATAGAGCTCGGATGCGTTGAGCTTGTTTTACTTTCTCCTGTAGGTAAAAATAAGAAGATTGTTCACATTGCATAGATGCCCAATATGTAAGAATAGTGTTCTTTTTTCCAAGGGAACAAATTTCAACCTCATTATCACTCCCATCAATTGTTAGAAAAACGGCCTGCTCAAATTCTCTGTATGCTTCCCAAATATTGCTGCCCTCAGAAAAATGCAATCCACAAGCAGTAAGAGCACGCTCAAATAAAGTTCTCATCTTTGCTAAACCACCCGGTGCACATTCTAACACCAAAGGATCATGTTCTTGAACAAATTCTAGATAATCACACCATAGAGGCACAAACTGTATTGCAAAGAACGTAAAATAACATGATTAATGCAGCATTTCTGCTGAATAGTCAGAAGAGCATGAAAAATTAGACCTACCAAATATTCATGAACCCCACGCTCATAAAGCTTCTCAATTTCCTCAAAATTTTCAGACCTATGGAATGAAGAAACAAATTATAAGAAATGCTTTAGGAAAATTTTCAGTAATATTCATATAATATGTAGTAATTGCACCAAAAGCACACCACAGTTTAATATTACGAAATGTCCAGAATAATAGGTCACCAGAAACTTCATAAGAATGGCAGATGACAACAGATCATTTCAAATTGGCCCAATAAAAAGACAATTGCTTGAAACAGTAAACAGTAAGGAAATGTTGGGAGTGAGAAATAAATTAAATAGAAATTAGTCACAAGAACAGCAACTTCTTAGTTGACTACTAATGAAAAAAATAAACCAAAGATTTTACAAGAAAAAACAAAGTGAAAGCCCCAAAAAATAAACGCAACCATAGCAAAACAAAAACTTTTTGATGCCTTGGAGGCATGTGACATTCTTTCCCCGCATGTAGCTTTTACAGTTAACCCAACTTCTAAGGCAAAAAGAACCATTTGTTTTCAACAGAACATCGTTCTTCAATGCACTCATATGCATTATAGCGGACACAAACAGCACGAGCTGGTTTTGGATCAGTATATCCATGAATAAAAGTTACATAAAATAATATAAAACAAAAACATAATCAGTAATAACCCAAGGAAGCTTCTTAAAACTCATTGTACACTCATTAAATATAAGATTCAGATAAGGATAATAGAAGCATATAGACCTCATTATAAGTACATTCTAGAGTTAGAAGAGAACATACCCTTGATTTAGAGTAGCCTCATCTTTTGCCCAGTCCTGCCACATTTTTGGGCTTAAAGGAAAATATTTATTCATAGATTCCCTTGCTTGTCGAAGCTTTTCAACATGTCCGAGTTTCCTTAAGTGGTGTATATGCTGAGCAGATGTAGAAGAAAAGAAGTGTAATTTTAAATATAAAGAATCACAAATATAATTGAAGTGTAAAACTGTTCAAACAACAGGTAGTTAAATGACTGCATAACTGCTGTTCTCTCCAAACTAAGGAACGAAAGGGCAGTGGTTGAACTATGCAATTTTTTTACTTGATGCAGATGAATAACTATGCAATTTTTTTACTTGATGCAGATGAATACTCTTGTAGATGCAAAGGTCGAAAATCTAACACCCCAGTTTAGTATGGTCACTTGAAAAGTTCCCCCTAAGAGGCATTAGGTATTATTTTGATTTTAGATGTATCACTTTGCATCTTCAGCACCCAAAAACAACACATAAAATATATATGGTGTCCAACTTTTGAATGAGCAGCTGGCAGTCCAGTGAGCATACGCATAGCAAATCATCCAGATAAAGTATGTTCTTAAAAGTCAGAACTGTCAACACCATCATTCACATAGAGATTGCTAAGGCAACGTTTTAAGTTTAGTTTGGTACAACCGCCATTCTTTGATCTCTTGCACAATGTTTCAAAATCAAAACAGACCAAACTGAAGGACAGCATGCTCTATAATCAAATGATATATATATATATATATATATATATATATATATATATATATATATATATATATATATATATATATATATATATATATATATATATATATAATTCAATGGCGCAAAATAGCGCGCGTCATGGCGCACGGCGCGGCGCACCTACGGCGTCATGTTCATGGAGGGGCGCATGTGTTTAAAATAGCGCGTGCTATTTGCACCACATGTGAGCCATGGTGCATGGCGCACGGCGCAAAATAGCGTGTCAAATTGTTTTTAAATTTCATTATACTTATGAATATTTTATATATTTAAAAATATATTTATATTTTAAGATAAACGACTGTTCGTTGCCCTCATTTCACGAAAGATTTTCTGTTTCTTGCATCCGCCGAACACATCCCGCAGTCCCTAAGTCGAAGTCACTGAATCTGCCCGAAGTCGAAGGTTTTCTGTTTTCTGTTTGTTGCATTCGTTGCTTCCGCCGAATCTAGCCGAATCTGTCCCAAAGTCGAAGCTGTTGCTTCCGCCGAATCGTCCCACATAGCAATGCTTCCGCCAAATCCGCCCCCTCCTTCATTTGTTCCAATAAAAAATCTTACCAGCTGACTCTGATTTGCAACCTACATCACTCCGTCTGTTCCGCACAGCTCTGTTGTTTTGCAGGGCTATTTCTTACAAGAATTATAACTTAACAGGTATGCTCAGTACTGCTAGGTACATGCTCGGTACCGCTAAGTACATGCTCGGTACTGCTACGTACTTGCTCGGTACCGTTATGTACGTGCTCGATACCACTCGGTACTGCTATGTACTTGCTCGGTATCGCTCGGTACCGCTATGTACATGCTCGGTACTGCTCGGTACATGCTCGGTACCGCTAGGTACACGATCAGTACCGCTCGGTATCTTTCCATACAAATGACTTACGAACTTCAAAATTACTCTTACAAATAAAATTTGTTCTAGGGGTGCTGTCCCCGGAAACCCACGCAAGGGCGCTACCCCTTGACCCCGCGACCTGACCTAACCTTGCCAAGGGGGCAGCGCCCCCTTGGGACCCCCGGAAGCCCGCATATTATGTTTCTTGGACAATATTATGTTTCTTTTATCTAAATTTGTTTGCTTTTAGGTGATTATAAAATGTCAGATTCAGTTCAATTTTTAAAAAAAGATCCAGCATGGAAATATGCTATAATAACAAATGAATCCGACAACAACAGTGTGACATGCATTTTTTGTGGTAAAATAAACAAGAGGAATTACACGCCACAAACAACACCTCGTTGGGGGTTTTAGGAATGCAAGGCCTTGCTCTGTCCCAAGCACGTGAAGTCTAAAATTAATACATCCATGTTGAAAAAAAAGGATTTAAAGGAACAGTTTAATGACCTATCAAATGTCAACCTTGCTGAAGGAGAAAGAGAAGACTTTGATGTGATGACAGATGATATTTTATTTGTTATACCATCTAAAATGTTGCAGACAAATAAATCTAACACATCTAGTCAAAGTTCGACATCTACATCTATCTTCAAAACATCACGACCTAAAGGTCTTTAGATACTTTCCTTACACCAAATCCTGAAGATGTAGTAAAGCATAGAAAAGGTCAGTTTAGCAAAGAAATGGATGCAGCTAAAAAAGAAATGGATGCAGCTAAAAAAGAAATGAGGGGAAGGGCTATTCAAGTGTTTAGTAGATGGATGTACGATGCTGGGATTTCATTTAATGCTATAAACTATGATAGTTTCCCAGCTATAGTGGAGGCACTTAAGCAGTTTGGACCTGGTATGAAACCTCCTAGTTATCATGAGGTACGAGTTACTTATTTGAAGAAAGAGGTTGGACATACACATGAGCTATTACGAAGCCATCAAGAAGATTGTGTACGATATGACATGGTTTAAAATTGCGCAATATGATGCTCGCCTTGAGGCCCGCCTTTGCGCAATTCCAGTAAAAAATGCCTCGATGCTTAAGCCTCGAGTTTTTTTTATGAGGCTTGCGCCTCAACTTGGTTTATGCTCGCCTTGAGGCCCTCCTCGCCTCACTGGCATGAGGCTTACGCCTCACGCTATATATATTAAAACTTACATAAATCTTGAAGTAAATGCCCGACATTGGACTCTATAGGAGAGGAGGAAGTGGATAGATCAGTTCATCATAATGATGATTCAAATGAAGAACCCCTAAGTGATGATAGTGCTGATGACTTATGAGATCTTATGTGATATGTCATTGCTATTTATTTTTGGAAATTTGAATTATATGTTAATGAAAAGAATACTGAGATTTGGGAAAGATAGAATTTTGAGTTGAACTATATTTCATGTTATCTTATTATTGGGATATTTTGATTTCACTTCATATCTTATGCTTTTTTATGTTTTATATTATTCTTAACTCATTAGTATATAAAAAATTTATCATTTTATGTTTACGCAATCTTTTGATTTTGAGCCTTACGCCTCAAAACGCCTTGAGGCACGCCTCGCCTCACGAATGAAAAACGCCTCAATACCCGAATACGCAATTTTAAACATTGCGATATGATTGTTCTCTAATGGCAGATGGATGGACGTCGAGGAATGGAAAAAGCTTAATCAATTTTCTTGTTAATTGTCCAAGAGGTAGCGTATTCATAGAGTCAATTAATGCTAGTTCTTTCTCCAAGAATGCTGTGAAAATATTTGAACTTTTTTGCAAGTACATCAAGGTTATTGGACCACATAATGTGATCAAAGTGGTCATTGATAATGCATCCGAAAATGTTTTTGCAGGTTTGTCACAACTTCTATTCTAAAGCTGTGTTATTTCATGAAAAAAATTTATATATCTTAACTTAAATTATAATGGTATAATAGAAAAATTATTGATGGACAAATACGTGACATTTATTATTGATGGACAAATACGTGACATTTATTGGACTCCTTGTGTTACTCACTGTTTGGATTTAATAATGGAGGATATTTTCAAAATTCAAAAGCTAAGGCGATGCTTTCAAAAAGCGATGGCAGTACATAGTTTTATATATTCTAGGCCTCGCTTACTTGAGTTAATGAGAAGGTGCACAAAACAAAGAGCATTTGTCAAACCCGCAAAGACTCGTTTTGCAACAACTTTCTTAACTTTATAACGTTTTCATCAACAACAACGGAACTTGAAAAAAATATTTACATGTGAGGAGTTTATCTTGGGTCCTTATGTGAAAGAGGCTAAAGCAAAACAATCTCAACATATATTCTTACAACAATCATTTTGAAACACTATAATGTATGCCTTAAAAATAGCTGATCCTTTATTAAAGGTTCTTAAATTGGTTGATGAAGAGAAGAAGCCTCCAATGGCTTACATATATGAAGCAATTGATATAGCAAAAGAGGCAATTGCTGCAAGCTTTAATAATAGTGATAAGTATGATCAAATTTTTAAAATGATTAATAGAAGATGGGAATTGCAATCACACCGGCCTCTACATGCAGCAGGACATTTTTTAAATCCTGAATATTTCTTCAATAAACCTAATATTGTCAAGGATAAGAAAATAGTGTCAATGTATTGAAAGATTATCTCAAGATGTAGCTGAAGAAGATAAAATCAGTAATAAATTAAATTTATACATTAGGGGTGAAGGACTATTTGGTATTCATTCAACTGTAAGATAAATAACTACCTGATCTTCATGTATCATTATTTACAAAAAAAATTAAGATTAATTTGCAAGTATATAATATTTAAAAAAAATCATTTCTTCCAGCTAGTTGGTGGTTGACATATGGACAAGAAGCTCCCAATTTACAAAGCTTTGCTATCAAAATCCTAAGTCTAACATGTAGTTCATCTGGATGTGAACGCAATTAGAGTATTTTTGAACATGTAAGTATTTTAAAATGTATGTGTTGCTTTTTATATATATATTCATAATATAGTAATGTAATAATATTTTAATTGTAGCTTCGTAGCAAACGAAGAAGCAAATTGGATCATGGTCGCTTAAAAGATATAGTTTATGTGAAATATAATAGAGCACTGATTCGGAGATTCAATCATCGTGATGTGATTGATCATATTTCTTAGACTGAGATAGATGATGCAAATGAATGGCTAACAGGAAAATTAGATGATGAGTCTGCTAAATAAAATGACTTTATTGTTGGAGATGGACAACTGTTGCTAAGGCTACTGGTGTTTATGATAAAAGCTATAATATTCAGAAAAAATCAAAAAAGGAAAGAGAAGGAATCTTCAATTAGGCATGTTGTTGCTTTTGAATAAGGATGAGGAGTGTGATGAAGAGGATTATGAAGTAGGAGACAATGTTGATGAAAATAATGAATCTTTTTAACATTTGCTAATGATGATGATTCCCAAAAAGAGTAGATTAAATTATTATTTAATCTTAAAAAAAAATTGTAATAATTGAATTATGAGATATTTGAATGTTACTTAGTCGAACTTATATATATTATGGTTGTCTTTCATTATTATGATAGCTTGTCTTTTATTTTTAATGATATTTCATATTCATGCTTATTATTTTATAATTTTTATATAGTTTGAACAATGTTCAAAATGGCGCGCCCATGCCGTGCGCTATGCGCTATGGCTCCAAAGAGACCTTTGCGCCAATGTGCGTCAATCGCCGTTAACATGTATGATATATATATATATTTTTTTTTTTTTTTTCCTCCCCATTTGCTAGTTGTGTCTAAACCTAAAAAGGCAATTGCTTAAGTTGAGTTTTATACCACTAGCATTCTTATAGTTTATCTTTGATATCTTGCCAATTCCGCCTAAACCAAGATGATCTAAAAGATCTGACAATGTGTTGTAACATTAATTAATATCTACGTCCTTGTGTGTTAAACATCAATATATTTTATTGGATCTTAAAATTGTACAATCAAAGTATGAACGGTGGACTATAGACATGACATACCAACCTATAAGTACAAAAGTCTATCAAAGAAAAAGAAGGAACAAAAACATTCCACAATTCACAAAGGACAGCAATATAGTTTTGACAAAATAAATTCCAAAACTAAGAGTTTAGCACTATTGGTTTATACATGTCACAAGCACTAGTTTATTCCTTTTATTATATTTGAAGTTTTCTTTGGGTAGACTGGATCTTTATTGTAAAATTGGTCAATCTAATCAATATAAATACCCCCTCATATTGTATAGGCGAGCTTATGGAAAGAATAATTTCTTATTTCTCTTCTCCTCCACCTCTTCTTTTAGAGTCTAAACCTACTCTAATGTATCCTTTCTTCTTGGATGTCAAAAAGCTTAACAAATGGTCTTTCGTTGTGACTAATCTCAAGCCATAGCAAGAAGTCTTCCACATACCTTCTCCTGCTTCCCGCCAGGCGGCCTCCCTAAAAATTTTCAGTTTAGCCAAGAACATTTCAGCTGCAGATCTACAACAGCCGACTTGCATTTGGCACCCTTCAACCTGCACGCTCTTGGCAGTCGTTGGACCAGTCCCTGCATTCTGCACCTTCTCGCTCGAGCAATTGGCAGCCATTTTCCTTCTCCTTTCAAGTTCGGCAGCTTGAAGGCTTGTTGTTTTTAACATGAGACATCAAGACCAGCAATTTGGGGACCTACTGCTTTGAAAAGTAGACATCAAGAACAGCCCTGACTTTTTTAGCCAATTGCTGCTTGCAAGAACCAACAAGGAACCTTCACAATCTTCTCCAACTTAGACAGCTCAATTTGATATGTGTAATTCTAATCCCTATATATATATATATATATATATATATATATATATATATATATATATACCACACAAACACAAACCATTGCAAACTCCCTCCCACCTCATTGAAACATGTTCCCATCCAACATCAATGGAACACCCACCCTAGAAGCAATCATAGCCACATTGTTATATATGCTTATCAGCTTAAAATGTATGATTATGATGAGATCAGATGTATGATGGAAGTTCTAATGCTGGATATACATAAAATCATAAGGGCCTGAATTTCTAAATATCTGATATGTGCCAGCATTGGGAGTCATAATGGAATATTTTCTAATATACTAGCATAGAGAGTTATAATGGCTTGAATTATGATATCTGTTTTTTATGGGAGATATAAGGGTCTGAGAAAAATTTGTTACTTTATACTCTATTATATGAACTACTTATTTATTTACTTCCAGCCCAAAGTCTATTTAGATATTGCTAACTACTAGCATTACTCTGTTTAGTATAATAACCTACCATTGACTGCTTTTATTTCAATAAATGCATAATGAGTTAATTATTAGGAATTGAGATCAGTAGATTTGGCCTGCTGAGTTGTGTTAGCTCACGCCTATTTTGCATTATGTTTCAGGTCAGGGGAAAGGAAATGAGTAGGTTAAGTAGTTGAAGTTGCAAGTTCTGATTTGTTTGAGTTTGCATAGATAATGTTTTAGATTTATTTTGCACAGTCATGGCAATGTATTCATTTGTTCTGTTTTGTCCTATATACATGTGCTGTAATGTATAAATTTATTAGAAATAACTTTTGAAGATGACTGAAATGAAAGAAATTATTGATGAATTTATTTTTTTGTTTACTGGAAATTAAATAGAAGCTCTGCTATTTGTTTTAAATAGAAGAAATCTAAAAAGTCCCTAAAAATTAAATGTTAGACTAGGTTTGTAACCATTTAGCACGATATGACCGACCCATATATGGGTTATATTGGATTAGATTGTGACATACCCACCATTCAAATCTTTCACTATTCAATCGCAATAATTAGATTTGGATCCTAAACTCTCTAGAAATCTTCTTGACAACTACCTAGATATACTCACACATCCTTTACCAATACCTATTTCTACCATACTAAAAATTTTCCAACATTTAATTTGGCCACCCCAAGGCTTAACCCCACCGCGGACCATTGATCATTGTATTCATCTTTCAGTCTTATCAAAACAAGTTAACATCTATCATTATTGCTATCCACATTTTCAAAAGGATGCTACAAAACAGTTAGATTTTGAAATGCTTCACCCCGACATAATTCATCATAGTCACAGCCATTTTTCTAGCCTAGTGTTACTTGTTAAAAACTGGGATGATACTTGATGTTTTTGTGCTGATTATAGAGTCCTTAATGCCCTAACCATTAAAGATAAATTTCATATTCTAATAGTAGTGAACTTTTAGATGAACTACATTGAGCTTCTCTTTTTTCAAATTTGATCTTCATTCTGACTATCATCAAGTTAGAATGCATCCTAAATATATTCATAAAACTGTTTTTCAAGCTCATGACACTCACAATGAATTTCTCATTATGCATTTTGGTTTAACGAATGCTCCTATATTTCACACTTTCATTAATCAAAAATTTCATATTTATGTTTGTAAATTCATTATAATCTTTTTCACGACATTCTTATATACAGTCCTACCCTTGAACTTCATTTTGATCACCTTCAATCGATACTTTAATGCTTACAAACGAATAAACTCTTTCACAAGCTTAATAAATATCAATTATTTCAATCAACCGTTGAATATCTAACACATATTTTCTTTCTAGATGTGTAAAACCTTATCCTAATTCTTTGCGGTCAGTCTCACCATCAAGTTTTGTTGCAATGAAAATTAAATCTACCGGATGATACCACATGGAAAATTTTTACCGCCATCTCTTCATCTTTTCCTTCTCTCAACCATGAGAACCATGTTATTTCCCATGGCGACGGGAGTGCTAGACATCAATATATTTTATTAGATCTTAAAATTGTACAATCAAAGTGTGAAGCATAGGCTACAAACATGACATACCAACCTATATGTATAAAAGTCTACCAAAGAAAAAGAATAAACAAAAACATTCACATTTCCTAGAGGGCAGCAATATAGTTTTGGTAAAATAAATTCCAAAACTAAGGGTTTAGCTATGTTAGTTTATACATATATAAAAAGCAATGGTTTGTTTCCTTTATTATATATATATATATATAGACTCATTCTGTATTGTAAAATTGATCTACCGAATTACTACAAATACCCCTCATATTGTAAAAGCAAGCTTATGAAATAAATAATTTCTTATTTCTCTCCTCTTTTTTTGGAGTATAAGCCTACTCTAAAAGTGTCATTTCTTCTTAGATGCCAAAAAGCTCATGTGGGCCTCCCTCCTTGTTGCATATTATGTCTAAACCATAATGAATAAAAAGGCCTGAAACTGTGCCACAACATTGACGGGTATATATGCCACTCCTCCCATGTTCAAGGATTAAACTATTCAGCAATCACATAATTCGAGGGGGACAAGGTTTCATAACATCCATCCATGTAACTCAAAATAGTTAACATCATCATTCCCTTGAAGATTTAAGTAAAGTTTGATGCCACCACCATTCATAATGTTTATCTTTGATCTCTTAAATATTGTTTCCAAACAAAGATGAATTGAAAGGCCTGACTGTGTACTATAATATATATATATAAACTAGAATGTTCCCAGCCAAAAAAAAAAGAAAGCATCATGTGCACTTAAATTAATTGGAAATTCAATAAAAAAAATGACCATTAAAATTTTACCCTAAGCATACTTTTATATAATTTTATATTTTTTATTTATGAATTTGGCTTGGAGAAAAGTTGGAATAAAAATTAGCATACACACGGTCCAAAATCATAAAATATATAATATAAATAAATATATGTTGCTTCCTCCATAATTCTTGAATGGATTTAAATTTATATAAATCGTCAATGGTAGTTACTTTCCACAAAACGCCATGATGATATGCCTATAAACACAATGATGCTTTCATTCATGAGGGAAATATATATAATTCATGATAAATTCATTAAGCTCAATTTCTTACTCTCTTCATGGCCAATTTATATTTAATTTTTTTCCTTTTAACTTTCATTGTTTAGGCATTCAATAAACAAAAATGTCATAGTCGTCTTGATAAGATTCATGATATTGGAAACATCGGGTGAGAAATTGAGTATTGTACCTTAGAAGTAAAGATGAGCCAAAAAATTTCAAAAAGCCGAGGCAATTTGCACTAACTATAATATCCAAATTTGTATGTACCTTGTTGTATGCTTTTGCTGATGATATTCTTCTTGTTGATAAGACTAGAGAAGGAGTTGAAGGAAAACTTGAATTATGGATGCTAACCTTAGAGTATAAAGGTTTTCGTTTGGAATCGAGTATAATTTTAGCAATAATAAAGCTAGTGGTGAGATTGTGATATTGGATGATCAAGTCATTAGAAAGAGTGCACATTTTAGATATCATGAGTTTATTGTTCAAAACGATGGTAAAATAGAAGGGAATATTATTAGCATAATTCAAAAATTGGATGGTTGAAGTGGAGGAATGCATCGAGCCTATTATGTGATTGAATAATATGTCTCAAACTTTAGAGAAAACTTTCTAAGATTATGGTGAGACTTACAATGCATTATAGTGCAGAATGTTGGCAATTAAAAGAGAAGCATAAAATTGTGTTGCAGAGATGGAGGATGCTCAGGTGGATGAGTGCTTTACACTTAGAGATAGACAATGAATTGAGTATATAAGCGAAAAGGTTGGAGCAGCTCCAGTGATAGATAAGATTTGAGATAGTCACCTTAGATGGTTTGGTCACATAGAAAATCGGCCTTTTGATGACCCTGTTAGAAGAGTAAATGTATTAGATCCGGCCAATTTAAGAAATATAGAGGTATACCTAAAAGGCTTTGGTTAGAAAGTACTGAAAATGACCTTAGTAAGACACAATGGAGAAAAAATATTCAAGTAGCCAACTCCACATAGTAGTATAGATAAAGACTTGTTGTTGTTGATATATGATGTAAATTATAGTTTAAAATCAAAATATTCTATTTGATTTTTAGCTCACATGAACCTCCTCCAACCAGAGATAATTTTTTAAGTTATGTTTAAATCCATTGGGCCAACTCAATGAAAAAAAAAAAAATGGAGTAAAGCCTAGTATATTCCATTTTACATTCACCGTTTCAGCATCTAACTCATGATAAAGAGCAAAAGAGCCTAAGAAGTGATAAGAGATAAAAAATAAATAAATAATTAATTAATTAAAAAAAAAACTCTAAAACACGTAAATAGCACTTCTATTCTATTATCATAGAAGGTAAATAACGAAAATTTTACATTTTTTCTAGAAACAAATGTACAAATAGGGATGAAGGGAGAGTTGAAAACCTGGACATGAGCTTCGTAGTTCAAAGGGTTTTCCTCAAGCTGCTGCTGTAGGGCTCCAATCTGGACTTCCTCCGCAGCTTCTTCGTCAGACTCGGAATCTGAGGAACTAGGGCTGCTGACATCGCCTTTCGAACTCATTCTGCCAACCGACGCAACTTCAGCATCTCTGCCTTCATGGTTAGTGTCATCTTCGTCCTCCTTCACTAACTCCATGGAAGAAAAATATATATTTTGGCCCTCGCCACTTGGAAATACTCGTAGCCTCCAGCGCGGGTAAACTCTTAAGTCTCCCCCTTCCTCCCAGAAGCTCAGAGATCCAGTACGGGGCTGTTTGGTATGCGGATTTAGGCGGATTTAAGGCCGGATTTGGGCGAAATCCAGCCAAACGGCCTAAAATGCAAATCCAAATCTCACGGCAAACGAAATCCTCCGTGGACGGAAAATTCCGCCGATTCGCTCTAAATCCCGGATTTCCGAATCCTTTGGTTCGGCGGATTTAGGGGATTTGGCCGAAGAAGCGCGCGAAAGGGAGAAAGTTACCTTCACAGCAAGCGAGCTCCCGTTGTTGAATCCGATCAAAATGTCGTAACTTCCGATCCGATAGGAAGGGAAAGTCGAAGAAGGAGCGAAGTCGAACAGCCACGAAGGACGAAGGAGCCGAAGAAGCGACCCGTGAAATCTTTACTCCTCCTGCGAAGCAACGAAGCCGAAGAGAAGATGAAAAGCAAACCCGATACGCCTCTGAAGTTATTACTGCTTAACTTAATTAATATAAGTTAAAATAATAATAATAGAGTACATTAATAGTATAATTAGTTCATAAAATATTTATCTAATTTAAATTAATTTAAAAAGTAATGATATATTAATAATTAAATATAATATCATTAGCTTAATTAATATAACTTAAAAAATATATTACTAAATATATAATAGGGTAATTAATAGTGTAATAAAAATTAATAAGTAATTTGAACTTAATAATCTTGATAATCATACAATTTAAATCTTTAATTGTTTTAAATCCTGTCTGTTGTAAAACATCTTCTCTCGATTTAACAGGATTTCAAATACTTAGTTATTTCAAAATAATTAATAGGATTAAAATATGATCTTAAATAAAAATTATTATTATAAAATATTATAAATAATAGTTAAATAATTAATTAGTATTAATAAAATGTTGTTATATTTTATTTAAACTTTTTTTGTCGTGCTTTAATTATCTTAATAAAGTATGTCAATTTTTTAACCGCCTTAAATCCTAAAATGAATAGCCAAACATTCACAAAGGATTTAACTGGATTTATCATGAATGTTACCAAACAGTTTTCAGGATTTAACCCCTCAGGATTTCGTAAATCCGGGATTTGGAGGATTTACGAAATCCACTTAAATGAAATCCTAAATTCTACCAAACAGCCCCGAAGTGCCCGAGGCGGTTAGGAGGCGACGGAGTGCAATAACATTTTCTTAATTTTTAATTTACGACTTTATCATCGCTAAAATTACATATGGATTCCAAAATTTCATTTTATATGGCTCATAATGTCTTTAAAATAGGAACTTTTATTACGTCCGGTGTAAGGACGTAGAGGAACGTCCGGTCGGAGGCAAAATTCTGTCAAAAAACTCGGTATTTGCTCGGTATTGCTAGGTATTATTTGATAATAACGAGGAATACCGCTCTGTGAAGACCAATACCGAGCTATACCGAGTTGTACCTAGTTTTTTCTAGGAACAACTCGGTACAACTTTTGTATAACTCGGTATTACTTGGTATAGCTTGGTATAACTCGGTATTGGGTCTTCACGTGATGGTATTCCTCGTTATTGTTTGGTATTGCTCGGTATTTCTCGTTTTTTGGCGCAATTTGGCCTCCGACCGGATGTTCCAATACGTCCCATCGGAGGATGTAATAATTGTTCTTAAAATAGAAGAGTTTTTTATGCGCAAAATCCCAATAGAACAATAAAAATGTAACAGTGAGTAATAAAAGTATAATTCTATCATAAAATTTGAATGGTTCTATATGTTTGTACTCCGCATATAATAATATCTCTTGAAAATGTCGCCAGCACTTTTTTATTAAAAACTATTTTCAATTTTTTTTTTCAAATAAAAATGCACTCCTATTATAAAAAAATTTCAAAATCCTCTTGGAGTCCCATAATAAACTTTTAAATGAGATTATCATTTCTCTTCTTAGCACCTTCTTTTTTCTCCAACAATATAAAAGCTTCTATGAATAGTTTACAATAAATTTTACATCTTCCTCTACGGCTACATAGTCATTGTTAGCTATACTATACATTTGGTTATTTAAATTTACATTATGC
Source organism: Dendrobium huoshanense (assembly GCA_016618105.1). NCBI lineage: Eukaryota > Viridiplantae > Streptophyta > Magnoliopsida > Asparagales > Orchidaceae > Dendrobium > Dendrobium huoshanense. Next base: position 49,112,854 of record CM028353.1, on the reverse strand, counting down.
ATCACAATACAAGCTACAAACATATTTGAATCATCTTCACTTTTAAATAAAGTTTAAATGAGATTTAAAAAAGACTCAAAGATGCTTCAAATATGATTCGTCTCGTCGAGCCGCTCGATTCGACTATAAGCATGCCACGTTTGAAAACCGTTTGGTAATCCAAATTGTGGTTCAAACCTTCCAACAGCGCTTCGGGTCCTTGATTTGGACTCATTTAGACTCGGATTGAGATGAATTTGGTGTCGCTGGGTTCGTATTTTCGTGACGATCTGTTCGACTATGAGTTTACTGAAATCGAAGTTCAGATGATCCCAGATTTAATTTTTGAAGTTTCCAACTTGATTTTGCCTCGAGATTCATGCCTTATCATGATATTTTTTAAATGACATATCAGTTGCCTTCTATTTTTGAACGTTAAAGCTCCAGGAGTCCGAAAATATATGTGTCGACATTTTACATTGGTCGAATCATAAAAAATTGTGTTCCAAACATCAAAAGCTTGCTCAAACTTTATTATAAAGGCCCTGTTGAACTCCGAAAGTGTCAAAATTGAGTCTGGAATGTCAAAAAACATATCAAGGGACCCCAAAAATATTGGATTTGGACCGTCCGGGCCCGAGGGCCGAAAATTGAGCCCGGACATGCGTGGGCGGCCGAACCGTCCGGCCACCACCCGCCGGCAGTGGCAGCACTCACACCGCGCCCGAACAACCACGCCCTTCGGGGCGCACAGTTAGCTGCGTAGTAAAGGGTAATTTTAAATTTTGTTGTGGGGCCCACATTAATTTTTTTAATCCAAAAAATTCCAAAAATTTCAAAAAAATTGGAAAATTTCAGAAAATTCTTAGAGCACTTTCATCCATGACGAAGTGTATTCATCCCGGGACGATTTGCTCTCTGGAAAAATTTCGTCCAGACGAACCCATAATTCGTCCCAGGATGAAGTGAACTGACTCTGAAAATTAAGTGTCATTCTGCAATTTTTGGGAACCAACCTATGGAATAACCGTTCGTACCGGACGAACATAGTTCGTACCGGACGAACGTAGTTCGTACGGGACGATTTGTGTGTACGAAGCCATTTCAAACCCATATATATTAGGTTTGTTTCAAACGCATTTAAGTAAAATTGTCTAAGACGATCCACGATCTTACGGGATGATCCAATTCGTATTGTCTTGAAAATTTACAGTTTTTTGTGTCTTTCCTATAAATAGTCCAAACTAAACTGAAACATAATCTTTTTTCCTACTGATTTTTGTGCCTATTGAAAAAAGAGTTAATGAGAGAATGTAAGAGAGTGTTTAAAGGAGATTTTTTGTCATTGGAGTGTGAAGGTTTCACTTGGTACTCAAAGGTAAGAGTATTTACTCTTGGTTTGTGATTACTTCTCTCTTTTCTCTCTTCCTTTTAGAATTTTTGTGAGAAGATCTGTCAAGGAGATCTGGTTCTCTGCCAACACTTAGAGAGTGTGAACAGCCGAAGTGTTCTCTATCTACACCGAGAGAGGTAAAAGGAAGATGGTTCTCTGCCAACATTGGGGATAGTGTAAAAGGACGACGGTTCTCTTCCAACACTGGGGATAGTGTAAAAGGATGAAGGTTCTCTACAAACACTGGGGATAGGATAAAAGGACGACGGTTCTCTGCCGCACCGGGTAGTGGTGGAAAGTGTGTTTGTAAAGGCTTCTCCGCCTTGCTGTGGGTGCAAAAGGAGAGTCACTATTGGTATTAGTGCAATACTCGGAGGGTGCCTCCGGGGAGTGGATGTAGGTCTGGTTTTGATCGGACCACTATAAACCTCGTGTCTTTATTTTTTTTGCTGCCTTATTTATTTTTGTGTTTTTACTTTTAAAACTGTGGTTGAAAAATATTTTCTATAAAACTCATTAAAGTTTATTTTTTGGTTTAAAAATTAAAAAGAGGGATTATTTTATTAATTACCAATTCACCCCCCCCCCCCCCCTTCTTGGTTAGCTGCTGGGACATAAGCTTAGGTTTAACAACTTAATTCATAGTGAACGAGTTTCAACAAGTGGTATCAGAGCTTTGTTTCAAAATCATAAGTTTATACTACTTTTTTATTAACGTAGATGGCTACATTTGAAAATCGAAATACACCCGAGGGAGGGTTACTTTATAACTAGACCTCCACTATTCGACAATATACCTTTTAATTTTTGGAAAACACGCATGTCTACATTTTTGCAGTAACTTGATTATCGTATGTGGAACTTAGTTCATGAAGGGTATACAAAACCAACTAGATTAGTTGATGGAGTTAGAGTTGAAACACCTTTTGTGAACTGGACAGTAGAAGAACGTGACTTAGCACAACTAAATGTCAAATGCTTGAATAGTTTCTTTTGTGCTTTAAAATCAAAAGACTACATGCGGGTTTCCACTTGCAAAAGTGGAAAGGACATATGGGATAGACTTTGTATAACTTATGAGGGGACTAATGAGGTTAAGCAATCTAGACTTAATATCTTGTTGCATGATTATGAACTGTTTCGCATGAAATCAAATGAATCCATTTCTAATATGTATATAAGATTCACACAAATAGTCACCTCTTTGCATGTACTGGGTAGGGAACTAACAAATGATGAAATAGTTAATAAGATTCTTCATTGTTTGCCTACTGCTTATGATGCTAAAATTACTGCAATTACAATGTATAAAGGTCTAAACATTTACTCTATTAACAATCTTATTGGTTCGCTAATTGCTTACAAGCAAGGAGTTAGTCAAAGAAAGATTGATGCAGGTGAACCACAAAGAGAGAAAAACATAGCACTAAATGTGGAAGAGTCTGAGAGTGAACACTCACAACCTGAGGATGAAGACGACATCGCATTGATGACTAGATAATTCAGAAGCTTTCTGAAGATGAAGCAAAAGAGACGCCAGCATTGAAATAGAGGTAAATTTAATAAAAATGCCAAGGTTTCAAATTATATGATTTGCTATGAGTGTAGGAAACCTGGTCATATCAAGATTGAATGCCCAAAACTCAAAGTCACTCCTAGCAAGGAGAAGGTTGAGGAGAAACCAATTGCAAAGAAGGGCAAGAAGAAGTTTCAAAGAGCTTTATGGGCGGACTCAGCTTCAGATTCATCAAAGACTGAGAAGGAAGAAGAAGTCACTAATTTGTGCTTAATGACCGATAATCTTGATCATTCAGATCAAGAAGAGGTATGTGACTTAACCTATGATGAACTTTTTGAAGTTTCTGAATACATGCATGATGCATATAAGAAAATGAAGAAAATGCATGCTAGTCTAAGTTTAGAGTTTGAAGATTTACAAAAGAAACATGAAATTCTTAGGAAAGATCATACTTTAATTGATGACAACCACATAAAATTACTTGATGAGTTTGATGACTTGAATAAAAAACATGAAAATTTAAAATCATCCTATACTGAATTTAAAAAATATTTTAAAAATTTTAAGGATGAATTAGAGAGCAAAATTTATAGATCAAATTATACAAAATCAAATTTTGGAAGATATGAATTCATTTTACAAATTAACGATAAAAGCTCTCGAGGATAATAGGATACCCCCTAAACTTGAAGATTTTACTAATCCTATTTTGTATCCTAAATTTATGCAATCTCTAAATAGACAAATGAATGTTAAAAGACTTAGGAAACCATTTCCAAAAGTAAAATGTAATAATTTTGGATTGTTTGGATACATAGCTCACACCTGTACTTTGAAGTTGAAAACTTATTTGGTGTGGAGACCTAAGATGCATAAATCTAGATATATCATACATGCATCTGATTATAAATTGCCAAAAGGAGAACCCAAACTTATTTGGGTTCCCATGTTTAACGTTTGATAATTTTGCAGGGTCGCTCTCACACAAGACCCCGTGAGAGCATATAGTACCTAGACAGCGGATGTTCAAAGCATATGACTGAAGATACCGCACAATTCATATCGCTGGAAGCAAGGAGTGGAGGCAATGTTACACTTGGAGATAACACCACAATGAAGATAATTGGATCAGGTATGATTGAAAATCTTAATAAATTTTTCGTTGAGAATGTGTTATTAGTAAAAGGCTTAAAGCATAACCTGTTAAGTATAAGCCAGCTATGTGATAAAGGATATTGTGTGAAATTTTTTCCTACTAGCTGCATATTAAGCCTAAATGGTAAAGATATTTTGAATGGTAAAAAGGTAAATAATGTTTATATGCTAAACTTAAATTATATTCAATCTCCTACTGCTTTTTATTTGAAAAACTGTATCTGATGAGTCATGGCTTTGGCATAGGAGATTTTGTCACTCTAGCATGAAAAACCTTTGAAGGATTATCCAAAAGAACTTAGTGAGAGGTATACCAAAACTAGACTTTACTAAGGACCACCTTTGTGATGCATGTCAATTAGGAAAGCAAGTGAAGTCCTATTTTCAGTCCAATAAGGATCTTAGAACTAATAAACCTTTAGAGATTTTGCATATAGATCTTTTTGTACCAATTGGAACTGTGAGTCTATGAGGGAAGGTATACGAATTTGTAATTGTGGATGAATACTCAAGATTCACATGGGTTAGATTTCTATTTCATAAGAGTGAATCATTTGAGGAGTTTAGAAACTTTTTGACTTGGATTCAAAGAAAACTTGGGTGTGAAATTATTTCTATACAAAATGATCATGGAGGAGAATTTGAGAATGAGAAATTTGAAGAATTTTGTAAGGAGAAAGGAATTGATCATAATTTTTTTGCACCTAGAACCCCTCAGCAGAATGGGGTAGTTGAAAGGAAAAATAGAACATTAATAGAAGCCGCCCGAGCAATGTTGGCAGAATACTCACTTTCTAAATATTTTTGGGCTGAGGCGGTTAGCACTGCATGTTATGTTCTGAATAGGGTGAATGTGAGATCTAAACTAAATAAAACACCCTATGAGTTGCTAAAAAGAAGAACACCTAATTTATCTCATTTGCATGTTTTTGGTTGCAAGGTGTTCATTCATAACAATGGAAAATTTGCCTTAGGAAAATTTGATCCAAAATCTGATGAAGGAATTTTTATTTGATACTCAAGTGTTGGAAAATCTTATAGAGTATTCAATAAAAGAACTTTGGTAATTGAGAAGACCACACATATTGTATTTGATGAATATGAAAATATGGAAGAGCCAAATATTGTAGAAGATGAGATTGAGATTAACTCCCAAAAGATTGATAAGATAAATTTGGGAGAAAATTTGGAAAATAAATATGGAAGAAAATTTGGAGATAGAAAACCCTTTGCCTAGATATTTGAAATTTTCTAAAATTCACCTAAGGGAATTGATTATAGGTGAACCAAGTGAGGGTGTAAGGACTAGGCGTGAATTTAACAAAGAAGTCAATCATTCAGCTTTCATTTTAACTATAGAACCCACAAATATTGATCAAGCACTTTCGGATGAATTTAGATTTTGGCCATGCAAGAAGAGTTGAATCAATTTATAAGAAATAAAGTTTGTGAATTAACTACAAGGCCAAAGGATCAAAGTGTAATTGGAACTAAGTGGGTTTTCAAAAATAAAATGAATGACTCAGGAGTAGTCATTAGAAATAAGATTAGATTAGCTGTTAAAAAGTATAATCATATTAAAGTGATTGATTTTAAGGAGACTTTTGCCCTTGCAGCTAGACTTGAAGCAATTAGGGTTTTGCAAGCTTTTGCCTGTTTTAGAGGATTCAAATTATATCAAATGGATGTAAAAGGTGCCTTTTTAAATGGGGTAATTCAAGAAGATATTTTTGTAGAACAACCATCAGGTTTTGAAAATTTTAAATACCAAAATCATATTTTTAAGTTGAAAAATACATTATATGGATTGAAACAGGGACCTAGGGCTTGGTATGAGAGGTTGAACACCTTCTTACTTGAAAGATCTTTTGAAAAAGGAAGTGTGGATATAACTCTTTTTTTAAAGAAATGTGGAAATGATATACTCATTGTTCAAATTTATGTGGATGATATCATTTTTGGATCTTCAAATAAAAATCCTTGTGATGATTTTTCTAAAACAATGAGTAGTGAATTTGAGATGAGTCTAATGAGAGATTTAAGTTACTTTCTAGGATTTATCATTAAGCAAATTAAGGAAGGTACATTTCTTAGTCAGTCAAAGTATGTTAAGGACATCATCAAAAAGTATGAAATGGACAATGCTAAACTTGTTAGTACACCAATGAGTTCCTCAGTTCAGTTGGATAAGGACCCTAAGGGAAAATCTGTTGATCAAAAGAAATTTAGATCTTTACTTTACTTGACTGCTAGTGGACCCGATATCATATTTAGTGTTTACTTATGTGCTAGATTTCAATCAGATCGAAAAGAATCATATTTGACAATAGTGAAAAGGATTTTAAGATATTTGTTAGGAACTCAGAACTTAGAAATCTGGTATCCTAAGTTTAGCTATTTATTTAAAATAATTGGTTATTCAGATTCTAACTTTGTAGGTTATAGAGTGGATAGAAAGAGCACTTCTAGAACATATCAATTTATTGGAAATTCCCTAGTCTCTTGGTCTAGTAGAAAATAAAATTCAGTAGCTCTATCAACTGCAGAAGCTGAATACATTGCATTAGGAAGTTGTGTGCAACAAGTACTTTGGTTGAAATAACAGTTGATTGATTTAAGATTAACTATATGCACTATTCCAATTTAGTATGATAACACTAGTGCTATTTGTATTTCAAAAAATCCTATTCAACATTCAAGAATCAAACATATAGACATAAGGCATCATTTCATAAGGGATCATGTATCCAAAGGAGAAATTGAACTCACTCATGTTTCCACTGAAAATCAACTTGCATAAATTTTTACAAAACCTTTAGCCTTTGATACTTTCAGTGCATTAAGAATAAGGCTTGGTGTGATTGATTTGAATGCTTGAATAAAAATGTTTTTGCAACATTAATGTTTGTTTACTAGTTAATGTGTTTTTATATGTTTATGAACTTGCATGTGTGATTTTCTTTATTTAGAGTTTTTGTTCTTTTTTATTGAGTTCAAAATTTTGAAAATTTTGAGTGACAATCATCCGGGACGAAATATTTTCGTACGGGACGATTTGTGTAGTGTGACAAACTATCGGATTTTGAACCGTTTAAGTGTAGTTTTCAATGTTTTAGTGTCACTTTGTCTGTACGATCATCACGATCGTCTGGGATGAAATGTTTTTCAAACGACGGGACGAATGAATAAATCGATTGAATGGATAAGATAGTTTTTAATACGAACTTCGTACGTACGAACCTTTGATTCGTCTGGAAGAACACATGTCGGTTCGATGGAGGGGACGGTTTCATCTGCCATTAAATTATATAAGTTCTTATCATCCCAGGACGAATACATGCTCGTCTGTACGATCAGTCTGGTCAAAATTCTGTACAAAAGGATGCTTCGTAAGTTATGTTGATTATGAAAAGCTGTTTCATTTTGATGCTTTGATTCATCCATATAAAATTTTTTTGTACGGGACGAATCGAAAAAGTCGTACATGACGAAATTTTTTTGTCTGGTACGAACGTGTCATTTTCAATAAATAGAAGGGCTTTTGAACTCAACAGTCACACTCAAAACTTTACTTTCAATCTCTTTTGTACTCTAGATCTTCTTCCAAATGGCGAGTTCAAGTAAGAGACAAAAGGTTCTGGCAAAGAAACCACATAAAAATTCGTCTGAAAACTTCCTTTCCAAAGCAAATGAGGAATCTTTTCCTCGGTTTGCCTCAGCGAAGATCACACCTTCAAGAATCCTAATTCAAGAACAACTTACCTTTCAGGTAATGAACTTATTTCCCTCAACACAGTTTGGTTTTATCCTTACCCTAGTCTATCTCTACAATAAGGAAACCTTCCACTACTTCCTCGCCAACATGTCTTTTAATTCTGACCATTCTATAATCCGTTCCTTTGTCTTCAAATAAAAAGTTGAAATCACCAAGGCTGATTAAGGAGCCTTTTTTAATTTAAGGACAGAGGGAGCAAGATCCCATCGCTTGATCAACACTCATGATTATGCATGGTATGAACTTAATAATGTGATTAGAGGAAACAATGTGAATGAACATGTGGCTAGAGTTTCTGGTCTCGTTCGAAATGCACGAATCATCCAGCATGTCCTTAGAACTTCCATAATTCCTAAAGCTGGTGATAGGATCAACATTACACCTCTTCTTTCTACGGTGACCTTCTTGATCATGACTAAAGAACCTATAGATGAAGCTCAACTTATCCTTGACTATCTTTATGGGCTGTCTGAAATTGGACATGTAGAGCATAAGAGAAAGAAGAACATCACCTTAGGACATCTTGTTGCCTACATTCTAGAGAAGAAATACAATTTGGTTCATCCTGATCAAGAGTTTGAAGAACCGCTCTACAACAATGATGGATCATTTAGAGCAATCTTCAAAGAAGAACCAAGTAAAACTCATGTCATTAGTGATACAGAGGAAGAACTAAAAGCTGCACCTGCACCCGCCAATGAACCAAATTATCAGGATTTGGTTCAAAGATTTGATCGTTTAGAGACTCATTTTGATCAGCACTTTGATCAAATTAAAACTCATCTTCAGCAGCAGGCCGCACAGTATCAGCATGACATAAATTTTATGAGGGATCAGATGAGTGATATAAGTACCAATGTGCTTATGATGAGTACTTACTTTAACATCTTTGGTGTTGCACCTCTTCCAGATCAGGGTCCTTCTTAGTGATAGTTGCACTTAATTATATGTGTTTTCTGTAGTTTTGGTGTTTGTTGTTGTTTTTAGTAAGTTTGTTATATTTTCTTTTCTTTATATGTTATGTTTTTGTTTTTATATTGATATCCTGAGCGTAGATTGTAATATCTTTATAGTGATATCAATATATATTCTCATGTTTTGGCTTTAATTGTATTGAAATGTGTGTTAACATTTATGACAATCATTAGATTTTTGAACTTAGTAGTGCTATACTTTGAAATGCAAGTCTAAATCAAATTCATTAGAAAATCTATTTTTTTCTAAATTTAAGTTCCACTTATAACTTGATATAATTAGAATTATCAATTTCATGTCTCTTATTTAGACTACATTAATTCTAATATTATTATTGCAACTATGATGTTTTCTTATATTATATTTCACTTATCAATAAATATTTATACACTTAGAAAAACTTAAAATTTTTTATTTTTGATTTTGGAAAGATCAAAATTACTCTTGAAAAAATATACAAATGTACAAAAAATCAAAAGGAATGCGCAATGATTCGCAAGTAAAAAAAAGAGGCACAAAACAAACCCAAAAGTAAAAGGATGCACAAAAATGTGCCAATAATTTAAAAAAGATGCGCAAAGCGTCACATGTGGTAATTATTTCTTTCCATTATCTTTTAATCTCTTAATTCAAATTGATCTATTGTACATCTATATTCTGTATTAAAATTTGAAATATACAAATTTTATATTCATCATTTTTACAATGATTTTCTTTATCTTAGTGTCTAAATTGACTCATGCTTTTGATATATATATTTTATATTATCAATGTTAGATCTCTTCTTAAATTCTATGAATTAATATGATTTGCCTAATATTTTAATTTTATTTGCATAACATATTTTAATCACCTTCAAGATTGAATTATCAAATGATTTTCATATATCTGCTTACATTTTAAGTTTTTTTCTTCTTTACTTTTTGTTGTTGTTAAAAAAGGAGAGAAATTATTTGTATCGTGTTTTTTGGTTTTATTTGATCTTTTTTTTTGTATTTTGTGTTTTTTATATACGTTGTGTTTTCTAAGTATTTTGTGTTTATTGTATATGTTGTGTGTGTTTGTTTTATCTGTATATTTCTTAAAATGCCTCCTTATTTACACGTGTTCATCAATTCAGGGGGAGTTTAGGAGATTTTTTTAATTTGAAAATTATACAAATAATAATTATTTTGCCATAAAAAAAAGGGGGAGATTGTTAAGAGTGTTGCTATTTGCATGTTTTACATTCTTGCAACTTGTATAGTTTTGATGATTTCAAATATTATTCTTTTATGTATAGTTATCTCCTAACACTTTTTCGAAGAGTTATTTTTGCTCTTGTGTGTACTAATATTTGAGGAAAATCAAACTCCAGACTACAACGACTTCAAATCAAATTCAGCATGAAATACTTTGTGTATTTAAAAAATTGTATTTTTCTTTAAATTAATTTTGAGAGGGAGTGATTGTAATTAATACACACACACACTTTAGGAGATCTTGAGAAATTTGTACTGATCGTACGGGATGAACATAATTCGTACGGGACGATCAAGTTAGTTATCTCCTCATAAGAGCAATGGAACGAACATGAATTGAAGAAAATTTTTTTAAGTCCTGATCATCCAGGATGAAGTGTATTCATCCCAGGATGAAATGTTCTCGGGAAAATTTTCGTTCAAGAACGAAGTGTATTCATTCTAGGACGAGTTTCTCTCTGGAGCACTTTCATCCAGGACGAAGTGTATTCGTCCCGGGACGATTTGCTCTTTGGAAAAATTTCGTCCGAACGAACCCATAGTTCATCCCAGGACGAAGTGAACCAACTCTTAAAATTAAGTGTCGTTCTGCAATTTTTGGGAACCGACCTATGGAATAACCGTTTGTACCGGACGAACGTAGTTCGTACGGGATGATGTGTGTGTATGAAGCCATTTTATACCCATATACGTTAGGTTCATTTCCAACGCATTTAAGTAAAATCATCCAGAATGATCCATGGTCGTACGGGACAATCCAATTCGTTTTGACTTGAAAATTTGCAGCTTTTGGACGGTTTTTTGTGTCTTTCCTATACATAGTACAAACTAAACTACAACATAATCTTTTTGTCTGCTGATCTTCGTGCATATTGAAAGAAGAGTCAATGAGAGAGTGTGAGAGTGTTTGAAGGAGATTTCTTGCCATTGGAGCATGAAGGTTTCACTTGGTACTCAAAGGTAAGAGTCTTTACTCTTTGTTTGTGATTACTTCACTCTTTTCTCTCTTCCTTCTAGAATTCTTGTGAGAAGATCTGTCAAGGAGATCAGGTTCTCTGCCGACACTTGGAGAGTGTGAACAGCCAAAGAGTTCTCTACCCACACTTGGAGAGTGTGAACAGCTGAAGGGTTCTCTGCCCATACTTGGAGAGTGTGAACAGCCGAAGGGTTCTATGCCTACACCGGGAAAGTATAAAAGGACGAAAGTTCTCTACCAACACTGGGGATAGTGTAAAAGGACAACGGTTCTCTGCCAATACTGGGGATAGTGTAAAAGGATGAAGGTTCTCTGCCAACACTGGGGATAGTGTAAATGGACGACGGTTCTCTACCACACCGGGTAGTGGTGGAAAGAGTATTTGTAAAGGCTTCTCCGCCTTGCTGTAGGTGCAAAGGGAGATTAACTATTGGTATTAGTGTAATACTCGGAGGGTGCCTCCGGGGAGTGGATGTAGGTCTAATTTCTGACCGAACCACTATGAACCTCGTGTCTTTATTTTTCCGCAGCCTTTATTTTTATGTTTTTACTTTTAAACTTTGGTTGAAAATTTTTTCTACAAAACTCATTAAAGTTTATTTTTTGGTTTAAAAATTAAAAGGAGGGATTAATTTTTTAATTACCAATTCACCCCCCTTCTTGGTTAACCGCTGGGACAAAAGCTTAGGTTTAACAACCTAATTCATATTGAACGAGTTTCAACATTTTCCTACTTAAATAGGCACCCCTCTTTAGTGTAAAAGAAAAATTTTCCCCTTTCACTGTCTTCTTCTCTGTCAATCTTCTTACAGTCGAGGCATTCCGTTGTTTTTCGTAGGTGACTTTCCCTACTTAAATTGGTGCCCCTCTTCTTATGTAGAAGTTAGACTTTTTGCAACCTTTTTATTTCTTTCTCCTCCTAGGTTCTAACTTTCTAACATGGAAGGCATTCCATTATTTTTTGTAGGTGATTTTTCTCTATGCAAAATCAGTGCCCCTCTCCGTGTGTAAAAGTTGAGATTTTTATAGCCGTTTATTTTCTTCTCCTCTAGTCTTCTTCTTACATTTAAGGCATTCCACTGTCGAAGATAGGCAGCATTCCTCTATCAAGCTTCAATGCCCATCTCTTGTGCAGAGGAATATGTTTTTCTCCTTGTTGTTCTCTTACGTTCTTCTTCTTAGATTGGAGGCATTCCACTATCAGAGATAGGCAGCATTCCCCTATCAAGCTGCAGCGCCCCTCTCTTATATTAAAGGATATGTTTTTCTTCTTGTTCTTCTCTTACGTTGTTATTCTTGCATTGGAGGCATTCCAATATCGGAGATAAGCAGTAATCTCCAATCAAGATTAAGTGCCCCTCTCTTGTATAGAAGAAGTCGTGATGAGAGGTTATCTTCTAAATAGATAATCCTTGATAGAAAAAGATCAATTACTGCTTGTATGCGATGGGAATTTGAGAAGATCTAGTGGTAACTATATCGGGGAGGAGAACCATAAGTGATGAGTATATGGGGAGACTTTCAACGCCATTTGAGCGGAAGTTTGCTAGCGATGGATAATAGAGTTGAAGTCTGTTGGCATTCAACGACCAAGTGTAAAGCTGAAAGAGAAAGTACGAGGGTGCGTTGCAAGTAGCAGTCGAGTGATAATTCGATGATGGCTGAAATAAAGGATCGACAGTGAACATCGGGAAAAGGGCCGATGATGATGGTGATCTAATTGCATTCTACTATGACAATATGTATCCATATTGAAACGTGCAGTCATCAGATATCCCTTTCTTTGAAGAAGAAGTTATAGGAGATGCTTCAATGTACAATAAATAAGAGGTCAATAAAATATGCCAAAGATATTTAACCTTTTTGAAGTTGTTTGTTATTTGCTGACTTGTACATATGATGCATATGTACTTTTTTACTTTCAGATTCTTGCATAAATAAAATTTTTGCCATGTAACTCCAATGATATTGAGAACTTGTCATTTTGAGGAAGCTAAATTATGACTACATCTTTGAGGCATGCTTTGATATATTGTATAGTGTACTTTTTTTGTACTTTTTAGCTTGCTAAAAATCTTCATATGAGTGATGATTTCATCAACCACTTGCTTTAATAGAATCTTTATAGAGAGAATATTATTCACTAAGAGCACTACTTGACCTCTATGAAAGAGGTCGATAGAATCCACCAAGGATGTAGGAACTTATCTGAGGTTGTATGTCAGAGCCTTTGATAGATGATATTAACCTATATGAAAGAGGTAGAGAGAATCCATCAAGGATGTAAGACTTATCCGAGGTTATATATCAGAGCACTGCTCGATGACTTACCTTATGTGGAAGAGTTCAGGGGAATACACCAATGATGTGAGACCTATCCGATGTTGTATATCAGATTCTTTGCTCGATGACATTAACCTGTGTGGAAGAGGTTGAGAGAATCCACTAAGGATGTGAGACCTATCCGAGGTTATATGTCAGAACCTTTGCTCGATGACGTTAACCTGTATGAAAGAGATCAAAACAATCCACCAATGATGTGAGACCTATTTGAGGTTCTATGTCAGAGCCCTTGCTCGATAATGTTAACCTATGTGGATTAGGTCGAGAGAATCCACCAATGATGTGAGACCTATCCGAGGTTGTACGTCAGAGCCTTTACTCAATGATATTAACCTGTGTGAAAGAGATCAAATTGGATCCCCCTATAATTGATTTTATCCTGATTGGGAGGGGGAAAAAGCTACGTGTATCCCAAATCAAAGGTGAAGAATGGTTTATCTTTAGATTGTTACTGCCTTTTTGAGATCGAGATTAATACATTGCCCAAGGAGTAGATGTCCAACAAGGGACTGTATAAAGCTTTTAATTGATTGGAAGTATCCTTCCATTTACTCGGATTTTTCTGAAATTTCATCTTAATGATGAAAGCATCAGAGGATCTTTATTGACCATGGTTGGAGTCAAAGTTGCCCCCCAGTCCGCGTCTGATGTAATGATGACTAATATTAGAAAGTTTATAAGAGCGATCTTTTGAGATTGGATCAATAATTGCCCCTCCAGTCGAGAATCAATTTCCCACATACAACGCTAAATTGTTGTGTCATGGAGTATTCACGGCGGTAGAGAAATAAAAAATTTAATGTTTTAACTTTGTATGAAAATTTGGCACGCAATTAGATAAGAAAGAGGGTGTAGCATTTCTGAGATACCAAGATTTTTACGTATAAAACCCCTGAAAAGGGGGGAAAACCATAAGGCCTAGACTAGTTTGAATAAATTTACTATTATTTGCCGTCGATTATAAATGAGGCCCCTCCTTGGGGGAATGCCTTAACTTGATGTACATCATATAGAGTACATTACATGGTAGGAATACAAAGAATCATTGTTGACAATGGGCATAAGTCCGGTGTTGGGTAGAAATTTGGCGATAAGCAGAGGTCTGGCATCAAGTAGAAGTCCGACATTAGTCGGTGGCTGGGGAGAACTCTGACGTTACTTGGAGATCGGGTGGAGTTTGTACGTCACTTGGGAGTTGGGCAGAATTTTGATTTTACTTGGAAGTTGGAAGGAACTTCCAACGTCACTTGGGCAGAATTCCAGCATTGGTTGGGCAGAATTTCGGTGTCACTTAAGCATCGGGCAGAATTCCGGCGTCACTTGGGCGTCGGACAGAACTCTGGTGATTGTCAAGGAGGAGTTTCTTCCCTTTTATCCTTCTCTTCTTCTTCTCTTCTTCTTCTTGCTTCCCTCCCCTCTCAAGAGAAATATAAGGTCTATTTATAGTTTTTTTAGGATTGCATGACCCGTAAATAGGAGGAGGATCAAGGGTGAATGTGGAGTGGTTGGATGGACGACTGATATTAAATCCTTTGCTCATGGATCGTTCATCAGACATTTGAAGGTCTTAATGATATTGGAATTTGGAGATATTGGACTCGTTGGATTTTTCTCGTCGAGCCGCTGTTGGTGGAATTTTGGAAAATAGGTTTTGAAAAATATTAGTTTTCTTTGGGGATTTTAAGATTAAGGTTAAGTTCTAATTCTAAGGTCGACTCGACTCGTTAGAAAGAGTATTTCACCCCGAAGGACGAAAATACACTTTCATAACGGTGTTCAGACTTAGAATTATGTAAACTCATCTTGAATACTATGATCGAGTTCTAAGAAGAACTTTATATGGCCCCAAGGGGACAAAGTACAGTTCAACTGAGTACCCAATTACAATATTCAAGAAACATGATCATCACATTCACATCCAAAGCCTTATCGAAGAAGGGTGTATCTCCCCAAAGGGAAATGAGACCATTCAACGATAATCCTTCTAATGCAACCATGATGATCATTATTTAACTTTTCCCAAAGAAATCTAATTAAATTTTAGAAATTGAGTTTTCTTTGAAATCAGGTGTGTGTGGGGTTCCAAATCTCCTACGAGCGCAAGCCCTCGTAGTTAATTACATCGTAGGGAGATAAAATCTCCTACGAAAACTCTCGATTAAAATAATGGCAGAATTTTGTTTAGAGCTTCTATGAGTGATATCAAAGTATGAATAGAATTATTGGAAAATCAAAAGGGAATGGATCAAAATTGAGTAGTTATTAACGGAGTTAAAGGATGAGAAGTAGGGGACACTTTGAGATTCTAGAACCATCCGAAAATGTCCCAACTTAATCTAAGTGTTGGGCTTTATGTTTTGGACTTGAAATGATATTTAATTAGAGTTGAGCATTTTATTAGAAATTTGGGATTAGATTCCCGAAGTTTGGGGTCTTATAATCAAAGATCTGCCCCGGATCCTAAATCTATTTTGGACACTGGACCACAGTCGTCCGATCCTAACTAATGCAGTGCAAAACCTGGACTTACCCCGGCCTGGATTGGGGAGCCAGCTAACCACCTAATCGATTTAAAATACATGAATCCGGTCTTTTATGAAAGAGTGGTAGGGACATTATAATTAAAGTTTTGGGGAGGCAGGGCCGACATCTAGAGATTCTCCTAATTGGCCCCTTTGACTTATGTTGGGTGCTAAAATGCTAAGGACTATGAAATTAAAATTTTGACTCTTTAATTTGTATCTAATGCAATGCATGCTGGTTAACAACCTCAAATCAAATATGATTGAAATTTTTAAAAACAGGCTTATAAAATAATTTTTTAGAAGACTTGGCTTCCCCAGGTCCGGCACCTCGTCCTCATAGGTCAGACTATCCGGACTCTACCCGCAGGCGGGGAAGGGTCTAAAATAAGGAAAGAGTAATGCAGAAATATGCATGCGACCCCGGGGTCGATCCCCGGCTAATTCCCTAGATTCGTTATCTTTCTATGTTATTTAGACTCACTAAAATTTTAGACTTTTAAGATTATGAGTATAAAAATTTCACACCCTCACGAGCCTCGCGTATCCAGGCGAAAACAAAGAGCGGCATGCAATCGCCAAAAAACTAGTAAAAACAAGTAATCCTAAAGGCAATCAAATCATTAAATCAAATACAAATTAATTAATAAATGTCCATAGGCAGAATTGCCTTGCTTATTACAAACCAGAATATTACAGAAAGTAAAGTGGCCGGGCACCACTGACAACAACCCGGATTCTAAACCTAGTAATGACGCAAGTTATTTTGAGTGGGATACTCTCAATCTTCAAATCTTCAAGTCTTCAATCTTATCCTTCTTTGGACTCGTTCTCTTCAATCTTCTTGGAATCTTCGTAGTGGATTACCCAAATGGACAAGAGGGCACTTCCCTCTAAAGGGGAAGGCCACTCTTTCCTCTTTGGGTAAGGAAGAGGTATGATCCAAATTTGGATTTCCAAATAGAAAAGGAGTGTTCCCTAAAGGGGTATCCTTTCCTCTTTGGAATCCAAGCTTTGGATCTATGCATCCCAACTCAAAATCAACTTTCACAACACTTAACAATTATACAAATTACATTTATATCAAATCAAAAATCTAGACTCATCTGCAGGGTTATCCTAAGCAATTAATATATAAAAAGCAGTTATTCCCAAGCAGTTGTATATGAGCAGAAAAGAAAGTAAACACACTGGCCACGCTTTTTTTATTTGGGGGCTTTAGCAGCTGAAACACCTGTGCAAAGAGTTTATAATATTTATGCATTTTTAATTTGCCCCCTTTTTATATTGCCCTGCATGAGCGTGGCCACCTGCAGAAAATTGTGTCAACATCCAGATCGTACCTAACCTAAGGGTAATCTAATCGCCAAACACATCAATCCATCCACCGAGTACAGAAAAAGTAAGCAGACACAGCAAAGCAATTTCATCCACAACATGCAGTGAAAACTACGAAAAACCCGGCACACAGCAGTAAAGTAAACACCGGCCTATCCTAGATCTAGAGTTGGTTGTCCTAGCACATCATCTAAAGTGTGTGAGAAAGGTCGTGTGGTTGGGGTAGATCCTAAAGTGGGTTATTAATTGAAGTTGTCTAAAAGTTTGGATTTGTTAAGGCTTAAAAGGAGGGGGTTTAGATTAAAATTTAAGTATTAATGAATTAAGAATTTTAATTAAACATATTTTAAAAGTTAATTGATTGCTACCTTTGTTTCACACCGAGGCCGTGAAGTTTATTTCACCTTCCTTGGGGCTAAGCTAATAGCCTCGTAGGCCTGGGTTACCCAGTAGCAATCGGGGTTGATTAAGTTATTTAAATTGGTTAGAATTAAAAAAAGGTGGATTAATATAAAGAAATGAGTTAATTACTGATTTTAAAAGCTTGATTAATTTAAGTTTGCCATTAATTGATTCGTGGCGTTGTGCCACCAAGCTCGAGGAACCAGCCTCCTTAGGACACTTAGCCCCGCAGCCCGGAGTAGTCCAGCCGATAAACCAAATTAATGTAATTGAATTAAAGATTTTTAAAATGTTAAATAATTAAAGATTAATCTATTTTAATATTTAACACCCCTTAGAATCCATTCGTGGCGTTGTGCCACCAGGCTCGAGGAACCAGCCTCCTTAGGACACTTAGCCCCGCAGCCCGGAGTAGTCCAGCCAATAAACTTCAACTTTAGGGTGGTTGTTGTGTTTTAAAGGATTTGTTAAGTGTTTTAAGCATTAAACCAATATTCTCTGAGTTTTAGAATGATTTCGAGTTTTATGAATTTTGAATATTTTAATCACTTAATTAAAGGGTCAAAAGTTGAATTTTTGATTAAAGGTATTTTCTGGAATGTTTGTATTTTATTAAAATATTATACCTTACTACGATCAGTTAGAAGGTAAGTACGTTGAAATCGGATTTTTCTACATTTTATTACGAAGGTTTGAAGTTTTGAACTAGTTTTAACTACGGTTTGACCAATTTGTTGACTTTTTAGAATATTACAGATTTCTGGAATTTAATATTTTTAATAAATACTAGACATCACTATGAGTTGAATGCAAGTGAGTTTGGGTAATTTGGATTTTTCTAGAATTAGTTATGAAGGTTTGAAATTTTGACTATTTAATGAATTTTCTAAATTTCTTAATTAGAGGGCTTTTTGTGATTTTTCTCCAAATGAGTCCCAAACTTCTTGAAATCAACTCCAAAGGTCAGAAATGACCTAAGGAGAGATTTCCAAGTGTTTGGGAAATTTTTGGAATTTTTAATATTTTTTAATTAATTAAATGAATTAAATATTGATTTTCACTTAAAATTAGATTAAGGTTCCAATTGCTGTCAAATAATTTTAGTTTTAATTTTCATGGGTTAAGGGTTTAATTATGGTCAATTAGAGGGGTTAAACATAATTTTTGGATTTAAATTGAATTTATTACACTTTCTGGAAGGTTTTAAGACTTAATTAAGGCTTAATTTTGATTAAGTTAATTAAGAAGCTTAATGAATTCAAAAATCAGTAAGAAAATTCCCTAAGGCTGAGAATGTCACTAAGTTCAAGTGGTTCAAATTTCAAGTTTAAATGAGATGTATCCTAACCACAATGCATTTTCTAAGTTGTCTAATCAAAGTCCTTAATTATTGTCCTTAATGACACTAAGTTAAAATAGGTTAAAATCAAAGTTTTAACTAAACCTTGAATAAGCATGAAATGAACACACAATAGCAACCAATTCCTAGATCTAAGAGAGCCTTAGACTAAGTGCGAGTGTGTGTACCCTAAACATGCATAGATTAACACAAAACACATAATTAAAGACTAGATTAGTGAACAATTGAAATACGATTGTTCACTAATCATCCCCATTAATTCTATTCATCCATATTCAATCAAAGCTTAAAATTCTAAAGGGGTCTCTCAAACACTTAAGGATTTAAATATATATATATATATATTTAAAAATAGATTTAAAAATACATAAGTATATATAAACCTACATATAAATATATATGTTTTAAATTAAAGTAATTCAAAATATCATCAAAAATGAATTTTTAAAAGATTGAAAGACCTACTGATTTTCAAAGTTATTTGAAAATAAATTTTTAATTTTTCAAAATAATTAATATGATATTTAATTAAATACTAATTAAACATTAAAGATAATAATAAAAAAAAAGATTATTACCAAAAATTCCTCAAATAGTTTTGGAAATATGTTCTAAAAGTTAACAATAAACTAAAATATTTTTCTTAAAATTTTGAAAGCATTTTAGATTTATTTTAATTAAATAATAATTAAAATACTCAAATAATCAATATTTAAAATTGCTCAAAATATATATAATATTTTTAAATGATTCTATTTTTAAATTAAAGCCCTCAAAAATCTGAGCAGTTTGATATAAAACACTTAATTTTCTGACAAGTATTTATTTTTTAACAGTTTTTTGAAGTTTCTGTAATTAAATGGTTTTAATTTTAATTAAAACCCTTTAATTAAACCGGCGGCCAATCATTAGGACAGGTGGCGGGCACGTGATCGAACGCGTGGCGGCGATGCAGGGTTCACGCGTTTTCCACTTAACCACGTCAGCGCGTGGTCAAGGCCGTCCGATCGCTCGCGCACCCGATCTGACGGTCCAGATCGAATCCCGCGTTTTGATCTCGTGAGAAGAGATCGGACGGTTGATCTCTGATCGCGCGGTTTCGAACGAACGCTGGAGATCTCACCAGCTCGTGATCCATACAAACATTTGATACACGCGATTGTATGGACCGCGGGATGACGAGATCCGAGCCGTTGATCATCAAATCAACGGCTCACAAAACGTACACCTGCAGCAGCCTACCGAGACGCCCTAGAAAACATTTTTTGCCTCCTTCTTTTGATCGGATCGATCATTTTCAATGAAATTTTAAACTTAGATTGAAGACATGAACAGAAATCATGGGGAAGGGTTCGCTTAGCCTAAAACATCCTAGATGAAGAGCTAAATAACCCTAGCTAATGTGTACTAAATCTAGAGTTTTAAGGGATTATACCACTGGATCTTCGATATCTCTGGATGGATGAGCTTGTAGATTGTCCAAGTGTAGATCCCCAGCGGAAATCCGAGCTCGAACATGCCTGGATCGACTGCTACAAGCCTGGGACGGTCTGGGTGGTGATTTCGCCGGAGAACTCGCCGCCGGTGACGGGCAACCACCTGGATTTTGTAGTGGGGAGGTAGAGGAGGCTCTGGAGATCCAAAACGAATTGAGAACTCGTTCTGGGAGGCTAGGGTTGGTGAGAGAAGCTGCTTTGATCAATAATCCCAAAAGTTGCCTTTCTCCCTATTCAAACGAGCTGGGCTAGATTGGATGGCTAGGATTGATGCAGGGGCTCCCTAGATGGCGCCACGTGTCCCTGGGAAAGCTGGAAGGCTGCGGAAAGGGCTGGACATGCCTCATTCCCATTGGGTGGACTTGGGATGAGTGGAGGAGACATTGCCACTTATGGCTAAACAAAGGGTGGAGCTCGATTAGGGAGCCTATTAGGGAGCTTTAGGGCACTAATAGGTCGGCCTAAAGCAGCTTAAATCAAGGGAAAGGGGCTTAGCATGTGATAAAGCCTTCTAGAAGGGGTTTAGGCTTGAGTTTGACCAGGTTGACCAGTCAACAGGTCAAGGCTGGTGATGTGGCATGAAGGGAAGTTGGGGCAGCCAATGAGAGAGCTTCCAAGCCTAATCTCACACTCCTTGAAGTTAAATAGAAGGTTTGACCAATTCAAGGAGGGATTTAGGGCTTTGTTGACTTGGTTTGACTAGTCAACCAGGTCAAGGTTAGTGATGTGGCACTTAAGGAGGGAGAGGGATATTTGAAATGGTTCAATCAAGGGTCAAAGGTCAAAGTCAAGGCTAGAAAGGATGGGAGCAAATGCCACCACAATTTTGACCAAGGATTTAGGGTTGACTTGGTCAAACCAAGTTGGGTTGAGCTCAAAATAGGTTTAGAAATGTTCAAGGCTTTGAATAGAATGATTTTAAGAGTTTGAAGATATTGATGTGGTTAAACGGGTTGGAATGGTTCATTTGAAACCTTAAGGGTTCATTGGGTCAAACCATGTTGACTGAGTCAACTAGGTTGACCCAATGAGTGAGTCTGGGCTGGACAGGTTTGAAAAGGCATTTGAAGACCATTGAGGGTGGTTCCTAGGTCTGGAGAGGTTAAACTGATCAAAATCCCTATTTGAGCCCCTAAGGGCCTATTTGGTCAACCTGGGTTGACTTGGTCAACCAAGTTGACCCAGGGTCTGGGTTTGGGCTCAACAGGTTTGAAATGATATTTTAAGACCAATGGAGGTGGTTGGTTGGCCTAAAGAGGTCATTTGGGTCAAAACACCTATTTGGACCCTTAAAGGGCCTCTTGGGTCAAACCAGTTGACTTGGTCAACCAGGTTGACTCAAGGGTTGGGAATAGGTTCAAAAGATTTGAAATGACATTTGGAATTTGTTGGAGGTGGTTGCATCCCATTTGGAGCTCATTTGGTTTGAAATCCCTATTTGAGCCCCATAGGGGTATTTTGGTCAATTTTGACCTATTGGTCAACTATGGTCAAAAATGGGTCTGAAAAATGCAGTTTACTGCTCAATGGGTTAAAATCAAGGGTCTGGAAGTGATTGGAGGCTTGGATAAGGGTTCCAAGGTCAAGATCTCAAAGGGGTCAGGCTCAGTGGCATAGGCTGTAAATATTTGAAGGTTTTACAGCCTTTGGATTTTAATTCAAATTCTGGGGTTAGAGACCTCAGAATGAGCTCAAAGTTTGAGGGTAGCCTCTAGAGACATGTCTTATCACTTTGCAAGTGATAGACCCTGAATCAGAGGCCATTTGACTGGGTTTTGAAATGTTTGAAAAATCTCTAAAAAGGGTCTTTAGGACAAGGCCTTGAGACTTAGGATTTGAGTCAGGATTTCTGGATTCTGAAATGAATTTCAGGTTTGGATAATTAAAATTGAAGTATCCAAACCATTTACAATCATGTTGTGATTGTTAATAGATGGATAGGGTCAAGGCTAGATTAAGGATAGGATCAAAGTCTAGGTTGAAATTTGGATTGTCAAATTGATTGGATCAAGGTTTGGATATGTTTGAAATTTGAATTAATTTGGATTTGAATTGGATGGAATTTGAGATTCAAATTGATCACAGGTAGGAATCAAATTGAAATTGGAGTGGATCAAATATAGAAATTGATTTAAAATTGAGGTTGATCAAGGGTGGAGATTGATTTGAAGTTGGAGTGATCCTAAGATCTAGAAGAATTCTAAGATCTAGGATTTAAGGGAATCCTAGGCTTTAGAATAAGCTCTAAAGTCTTGGACCTAGAAGGATCCTAAGGTCTAGAGTGGATCCTAGGGTCTAAGATTAAATCTGGATTCTGGATGGGTCTTAGTGACCTCATACAAAAATGAGGTCAACAAATGGACCCCCAATGTGTGTAGTAGAAGGAACTTCTGCTGCACACGTTGGCGTTGACCGAATGGAAGTAGAATTTTGAGAATGGAAGGGAGATCAACTCCCAACCTCAAACCTATATGATGCTAATGAAAGGCTTACACCTATTAGATAAGGAAAACTGGTAAAACCAAGGTAGGGAATACCTAACCTTGAGTCTAAGGAAGGGCATCACCCAACCTTAGGTCTACAGGATGCTGATAGAAGACTTACTCCTAGTAGACAAGGAAACTGGAGAAACCAAGGTAGGGAATACCTAGCCTTGGGTCTAAGGAAGGGCATCACCTAACCTTAGGCCTATAGGATGCTGATAGAAGACTTACTCCAAATAGGCAAATTAACTGGAAACCAAAGTAGGGAATACCTAGCTTTGGGTCTAAGGAAGGGCATCACCCAACCTTAGGTCTACAGGATGCTGATAGAAGACTTACTCCTAGTAGACGGATCAACTGGAAACCAAGGTAGGGAATACCTAGCCTTGGGTCTAAGGAAGGGCATCACCCAACCTTAGGCCTATAGGATGCTGATAGAAGGCTTACTCCAAATAGGCAAATTAACTGGAAACCAAAGTAGGGAATATCTAACTTTGGGTCTAAGGAAGGGCATCACCCAACCTTAGGTCTACAGGATGCTGATAGAAGACTTACTCCTAGTAGACGGATCAACTGGAAACCAATGTAGGGAATACCTGACCTTGGGTCTAAGGAAGGGCATCACCCAACCTTAGGCCTATAGGATGCTGATAGAAGGCTTACTCCAAATAGGCAAATTAACTGGAAACCAAAGTAGGGAATACCTAACTTTGGGTCTAAGGAAGGGCATCACCCAACCTTAGGTCTACAGGATGCTGATAGAAGACTTACTCCTAGTAGACGGATCAACTGGAAACCAAGGTAGGGAATACCTGATCTTGGGTCTAAGGAAGGGCATCACCCAACCTTAGGCCTATAGGATGCTGATAGAAGGCTTACTCCAAATAGGCAAATTAACTGGCAAATTAGGATGGTGCCACGAAGGGCGTACTCCATCACTAGCGAATGGGAATCAGGATGGTGCCACGAAGGGCGTACTCCACCACTAATCCCCGAGTGAAATGCCAGGGTGGTGCCACAGAGGGCGTACTCCACCACTAGCGGGTCTAATCCTAAGGGAAGGAAGGACCTAACCTTAAGGAAAAGGCGAAGAGCGCAAAAAAAAAACTTAAAAAAAGGTAGAATCAAGTTGTAAATCAAGAAAAGGAAGTTTTATTGATTGATAAAATGAGCTACATCAAGCATAGTATTTCTTAAGGAAACGCCCATTAACAGGTAGCATTGGGTGGTTCCCTTTACAATCTACTAACTGATACGAGCCTCCTTCGTAGACAGTCTCTATAACGAAGGGTCCTTCCCATGTAGGTTCAAATTTGCCTCCCAGCTTCCGATGGGCCAAGATAGGCCTCCGAAGGACCAATACCAAGTCTCCCGCTTGGAAGGTCCTAGGTCGCACTAACTTGTCATGGGCTTGAACCATACGGGATTTATACAACTCTAAACTTTGTTGAGCTTGGAGACGTCGCTCTTCAAGGCCTTCGAGTTCTTCCAATCGTAGTTTTGCATTTTGTTCATTGGTAATTTGGTTCTGAACTGCAATTCTAAGCGAAGGGATTTGTATTTCCAAAGGCAGAACAGCCTCAGATCCATACACTAGTGCAAACGGGGTGGATTGGGTCGGGGTTCTATAAGTGGTACGATAAGCCCACAAAGCTTCCACCAACCGCTCATCCCACTGCCGTTTGTTATCATCAAGGGTCTTTTTGACAATTTGCACCAAGGTTTTGTTGAAGGCCTCGGCCAATCCATTCGCCCGAGGGTAATAGATCGTCGAATATCTCCAATCAATATTATGGCGCCTTACAAAACTATTGATTTTTGTAGACTTGAATGCGGACCCATTATCGGATATGATTCTGCGAGGTACGCCGAATCGATATACAATATGGTCACGAAAGAATTTTAAGACATGGTGTGATGTTACGTTTCGTAGGGGAATTGCTTCCGCCCATTTTGAAAAGTAATCAGTTGCTGCTAATATGAAACGATGACCTCTCGCGGAGGGAGGGTCAATCGGCCCAATGATATCCGTGCCCCAACTTTCAAAGGGCCACGAGGCTATCGTAGGGTGTAACACATTAGGCGGCTGATGTAAAACCACACCATGGACCTGACATTGATGACAGTGCTTTGCCGTATTCATGTAATCGTCAATCATTGTAGGCCAATAGTATCCAAGTCTTTTAATCTTTAATTTCATTTTTGGACCCGATTGATGAGCACCGCACAGTCCTGAATGAACTTCATTAACAATTTTCTGGGCTTCTCGCTTGTTCAAACAGCGCAGCCACATGTGATCAAAGGACCGACGGTACAACAGATCGTAACTAGTGCATATGATAGAGGCACGTTTCTTAATCTGGTTGGAGAGTGATTTATCCTGGGGAAGCTTCCCTTCTTTAAGGTAATCGACTAAGGGTCGTCTCCAATCGCCTTCTTCGTCAGTTGTCGAAGAGGCAAAGAGGATCTGAAGGGGAGTCTTACTAATGTGTTCCAAATCTATAAGAGAAAGGGTCTTACGACCCTGTATCTCTATAAGGATGGAATCCTCCTCAGGACATGTAAATTCCTTTGCAAGTTTTGCTAAGGCATCCGCCGCAGAATTGCTTCCACGGGGAACCCTATACAAAGTAGCAATGGGAATTTGTTCCAACAAGTGAAGCGTATACTGGTGATATTTTAGGAGATTCGGATTCAAGACTTTATAAGTTCCGGCGACTTGGTTAATAACTAGTTGGGAATCTCCAAAGATCTTAATCTCTTTAATCTCCATTAGAATTGCAAGTTCCAAACCAGTTATCAGAGCTTCATATTCAGCTTCGTTGTTTGTGCAAGGCTCCGATAAGTGGTAGGAAAAATGCATCATTCCTTTTTCGGGTGTAATAAAAATTAGACCGACTCCAGCCTTTCCAGGAATTACAGATTGTTGGGTCGCAATCCTACGAGAGGATGCTGCCCCATCAAAATATAATTCCCAGATGGCCTCTCCAGATTCCCCCAAACTCATGATTTGTTCGTCGGGTAAGTCATCATTCAGAGGAGAATCTGCTGGCAGCGGGTGTGCTGCCAGAAAATCGGCGACAGCCTGTCCCTTCACAGCACGAAGGGGAGTGAAAGTAATCTCAAATTGCAACAATATCATAGACCAACGAGCTAAACGTCCTGACAACGTAGGTCGGGTCATAAGATATTGCAAAGGATTAACTCTTGAAATCAAACTAATTGAGTGAGAGAGCATGTAATGCCTCAGTTTCTGAGCTGCAAAAACCAGAGCAAGACAATGTTTCTCAATTGACGGGTATCGAATTTCAGTAGGAAGGAGTCTTCGACTAAGGTAGTAGAGAGCATTCTCTTTTCCTTCGTCGTTAACTTGAGCTAACAGAGCACCTAAAGACTCATCTAGAGCTGCGGTGTAGAGGATTAATGGCTTTCCCGGAATCGGAGCTGCCAAGACTGGCGGGTTAGAAAGGTATTGTTTGATATCGTCAAAAGCATTCTGACACTTCTCGCCCCATACGAATTTAGTATCCTTTTTCGCAAGGACAGAAAAGGGTTGACATCTCCCGGAAAGATTAGAAATAAACCTCCTTATATATGCCAATCTACCTTGTAGAGACCTTAACTGAGTAAGGCTCTTAGGGGATGGCATATCTAAGATGGCTTCAATTTTAGCAGGATCTATCTCGATTCCGCGGTGCCTCACTACGAATCCTAAGAATTTTCCCGAAGCGACGCCGAAGGCGCACTTCAATGGGTTCATTTTCAAATCGTAGCGGCGCAACCGTTCGAAAACAACTCTTAAGTCATACAGGTGAGCCTCTTTAACCTTGCTCTTGACAACTAAATCATCAATATAACATTCAACTTGATTATGAATTAAGTCGTCAAAGATACGGGTCATGGCCCGTTGGTAGGTTGCTCCGGCATTCTTTAAGCCGAATGGCATTACCTTATAACAAAAGATTCCAATAGGGGTTCTGAACGCCGTATTTCTCTCATCTTCAGGGGCCATCTTGATTTGGTTATAACCCGACGAGCCATCCATGAAGGAGAAAATAGCATGTGAGGAGGCAATGTCCACCATGAGTTCTGGTATTGGTAGGGGGAACTCATCCTTAGGGCATGCCTTATTCAGATCCCTATAGTCGACACAAATCCGAATCTGACCATTTTTCTTTCGAACTGGCACGACGCTGGCCACCCAAGAGGGGTATTGTTCCTCTCGAATGAATCCGGCTTCCGCCAATTTCTTAACTTCAGAAACGACTTGTTGCTCAATCTCTAAGCGCATGCGTCGAGGAGCTTGTTTAACAGGGATGGCATCATGCCGAACTCCAAGTTTGTGAACTGCTACCTCAGCAGGCAAACCTGGCATTTCGTCGTATGTCCAGGCAAAGCAATCCCTAAACTCGAATAACAACTGGATTAAGTCTTGAGTTTCACCCTCGCTCAACAAAGTACTTATGAAAATCGGACGGGGGTCATCATCGTTTCCCAAGTTAATTTCTCTCAACTCATCGACTGTCGACTTAATTTCCTCTTCAAATTCAGGGGGTGCATCCCGAACTTGAAGATCATCGGGATCGTCTAAAGTCTCCAAACAGAGTCCATCCAAAGGACAAGGAGGATCTGTAGGGACATTTGGAGAATCGAGATGGTAAGTTATCATTAGGCAATACTCATCATCATCGAATGAACTAACTGTTCCAAAGCCAATACCACTTGTTGGATTTTTATTTATTTTTGTTCGCCAAATATTCTCGTGGTATCTAGCTTGACCCTTAGTCCATCGGTATGGTATAGAACCTTTAGAAAAAGTATTTTTTACACAAACAGGGAAGTAGCCGAAAGGTAATTCCATTAATTCATTAAAATCTGCCTCCTCAAGGGTTACATCACCTTCGTCCCTTGCGGAGGAGGAGCCAGGAAAGAATTTCTGGACTTTCTTAACTTCACCATCCAAGTTGGGGGCCACTTTGACTTCCAACCCTACAACCCTGCCTGCCGACAGTGGGGTCAGAGAAAGGGCCTCAATCCTTCTAGTGAGCTTTTCATACATTGTTAATTCAGGCTCGTCACTTTTAACTTTTGAAATATCTACCTCAGGGTCACTGTCCTTGGTCTAAGGTGAGATCAAATTTTGGAGGAGTATTTATATTTTGATAATCGAGAGAGAGGGCAGCACCTTGACTTTCTAGTTCATCATCGGAATCTGATTCCAAATCAATATACACAGGTGCTGCTCTCCTGTCTAATGAAGCACGGCCTCGACCTCGTGCCCTTAAAGCCATCCTCCCACCTCTTTGAGGTAATGTGCTTGGAGGTCTAAGGACAACAATATCAGAGTCGTCTTCACTACTCGATTGAATCATTTCTTGATTGATATTCTTATCTTTTTCTTTCTTTTGGTTGAATTTTTGTCCAACCATTTTCTCCTCAAATTTGATCTCTAATTTAGAACGGGACGAGGACCCTTTTGGTACAAAATATGCAGCATCTTCGTAGATCCCAATTTCTTGAATCGAGAATGGTTGCAAATCACCCTTAATCACATGTTCAATGCCGTCTCGTTGATACTTAATGCATTGGTGCAGGGTAGATGGAACCATTCTATATTCGTGAATCCAAGGTCTACCTAGAAGTGCGTTAAAGGACGTAGTCGAATCAATTATATGAAATTTAGCTTCAGTTTTTAAACCTCCTATTTCCAGGAGTAGAGTGATCGAACCTAAAGCTCTCTCGCCCTTCTCGTTGAACCCACGAAGCACCAACCTGTCGGTTGAAAGCTTGCTAGTATCAACTCTGAGATAAGCAAGGGTCTTTATGTTCATCACGTTGACCGATGCACCCGGATCAACAAGGACTCTTGATAACTTGAAATTTCCCACATCTACAGTAATGTAGAGGGGACGATTGTGGTCAGCAGTTCTCAAGAGTAAATCTTCGTCTGAAAAGGTAACCCTAGGGACCTCTTTGAAGTAGAGAGCCTCACCTTCTGAAGTTGCAGCCAACTGTGTTAAGCAAATCTCGGGATCGAGAAGTGCTTTAATTAGAGACTCCCTCATTTCTTTGGAAAGAAGGAGGGCGTCATAAATACTTAATTTTGCTGGCAACTTCCTAAGGTGGGCTAGAACATTGTAATCAACCTTAGGAACGACAGACTCGAAACCCGGAGGAATTAAAGGGAATTCTGGTTGTTGAGGGGAATCCGGACTTAAATTTTCGAATGAAGGTTGCTTGCCTTTATCCTGAGGGGGCAACCTAGGGGGTAAGACTTTACCGCCACGGAGTTGCACCTGCTCGACATCTTCGGGCGGGCAAACTAGGGCAGTGTCTACACACACCATAGGTGTTGGATCATCATTTCCTGAAAGTGAGTCAGAATCTGAAAGTTCTATCAAGATAGGATTTCCTTGAAAATTGATTTGAGGGAAATCACTTTCTGATAAAGCTTCACATTCGACCTCTTCTTGAATAGTCGATTCAGTGAGGTTGGTTTGACTAACCTCGAATATTTTGTTCATTAGGAGTTTGATTTGAAACAGGAGAGTCATCAATTTGCATTTGAGATTCATGGTTAATCATCAAGACAGAAGTAGAAGGATGTTTTTTATTCATCTTTTGACCCTTCGCCTTTGATGGGGCAAAGTAAAAGTCAGATAACAAAAGAGGGGAAAGGGTTTTAACACCACCATCCGCCATTATAATACATCTCTCATCTACACACTTCCTCTCTACAAAATCAAAATTTTCTTCTTTTACATTTTTCTCAGTAGTTCCTAAGACTACTGGAGAGGGAAGTGGCTCAACATCCTTCTGCGAAGCGTCCAGGTCAACTTTCCACACCGGGGCCTGGGCTATCGTAGTCAGCTGTTGAGAAAGACGAAAAGACTTGTTAATCGACTTTTTAAGTGCCCGGGACAAAGCAATGTCCCAACCATCTTCAACAAAACAAGAAGAGTTAGAAGGATTACCTGAAATGGTCTTAATTGAAGCCTTTTCTGGATCGACCAAGTATTCCTTAGGTATTATGATGTTACCTTGGGTGTAGTTCCTCTCAAGCCAATCTTTGAACACAACGCAGTCCTCAAGAGGGTGACTAAGCATCCTGTGGTACGGGCAATACTTGGGATCATCTTTCTTGCTCTCATCCTCAGGCCTCCTAGCCTCTGGCAACTGAAAATCTGGTTTCTTTAACAGACTTCTGAAGATCTTCTTAACTGACTCCCTTTTAAATGGATAAGGCTTTGCCAATCTCTCTCTAAAAGGGATGAAAGAGGGATCTCTAGTATGTTGAGGAACTATCTGAAAGGGCTGCTTCTGAGGCGGCTGTGGTGGAAGTGGAGTGCTAGGCTGACTAATCACTGGCCTCTTTCCTTTATCTACTGCTGAGACCACAGCTTTCTTTTCAAATGCTTTCACCAATTTTGGACCCTTCCTTTCTTCAGACTGCTCTCGTAAGAATGGCATCCTAGGAGCCTCTTCCTGCAAATTGCTAGCCTTATTAAGAAGTTTCTCAAAAGTTTTAATAGTGAAACCCTTCAGGAGAAAAGCAACAGGACCGTGGATATTCTTCAAAAGAATCTCCACAGCATGTTGTTCTTGCAACTGGGGTTCACACTTCATCGAGAGGTTTCGCCACCTCAAGATGTACTCAACTAGAGACTCTCCCGGCTTTTGCTTTTCAACCACGAGATCGCCCACAGTGGTGCGTTGTTGCGCTCCAGAAAATCTCTTAAGAAAGAGGTTTTCTAGGTCGCTAAAGGTTCTTACTGAACCGTTGGGCAGATCGGCGTACCATTCAAAAGCAATGCCGGATAGACTACTTACAAATTGGCGAAATAGTAGAGCATCTGACCCTCCTGCGTTGCAACAGCTTGCTCGGAAGTGGGCCAGATGCTGTCTCGGATTTTCAATTCCAGTGAAAACTTTAAAAGTTGGTGGCACAAAGCCCTTTGGATAAGGAACTAAGTCATATTCCTCGGGGTAGGGTCTACCCTTTGAAATAGACACAGTTCCTTGAGCATGGGCTAAGGCCTCCCTTACCTGGTCCTCAATTAACTGCTTGATATCCTTCTGAGGTGGGATTGAAGGAATGGAGGAGACTGCAGGGTGAACTGGAGGTGTCTCTACTGGACAAGGAAAGGTCACAGGTGGTGACTCGAGAGGTTTGGAATTAAGTTCTGCCCTTTTGGCCTTTTCTGTGAGCTCTCGAGCTGACTGGTGGATCATAAAAGACTCTTGCTGTGATTTGTCCAACTTTTCTTGCATCTTCCTAACTTGTGACATCATGCTAGCAAGCTGAGTCTCCAAGTTTTTTATATGTTCTTCATCTCTATCTTTCACAGACTCATCTGACTCTGACTCAACAGCATGCGGATCATCATCCTTAACAAATCGGCGCTTGCTGGGCTCAGCTTCTTTATTAGATCCTCTAGTTTCAACCACATGAATGCCCCCAACATAATCATCTTCATCTCCAAGGAGATCATCCATATCAGGGTCAAAAGAAGCTATTCCTTCTTTGTTCAACAAGATGTTTCTTATTTCCTGGACTACCTCCTCGACCGGTCTATCCCCAATTGATTTAGGGTCGAGGGGTAAGTATCCTTTATACTCAGCCATATCAAACAACTCTTCAGAATCCATAAGGGCAATGATTTCTGTAAGTTTTGGATTAGGATCTGGTTGAGACTTTGTATCCGGTTCATCTTCCATTTCTAAATCCTGGTCAACTCTCTCCTCTTCGACTATCCCAGAGCTGGTAGTCAGAAGAGTGGCATCCTCTACAGGGAGAGGGACATATTCCTCAGGAGAAGTAGGAGCTTGTAAAGTGATAGTTCCCACATCCGGTAAGGTAAGGTCCTCAGACACCTGACTAAGGGGCCTAGGAATGACACTCGGACTTTGGGAATCATCAACTGGGGTAGCAGGAACGGTAACTATTGGATCCGGAGTCAGGCTGACCGTGGCAGGACTATCAACTGTAACAACTGGAGTACTAGCCTGAACATCCATCAATTCAACTGAACTCGGAGTAGGGTTGGCTGAAACTCGTTGGAGCTGCAGAATGAACTTAGAAGTTCTAGGAGGTGGTGGCAGACTCTCCAACTTAGTTCTCTTTGGCACATTTTTCCTTTCAGGAGATTTAGGTCTTTTTCCTTTAAGGTCCACAGACTTTTGGACTTCAACCCCCTTTGGTTTGACAATCACTGAGGCCAATCTTACAGGTTTATGTGGGGGTACCGGGGGTCTACCAGTAGGATGGCGGCCTCTCTCGGACCCAGTCAACACAATACCCTCTGTTTGAGAGGACAGAGGGCGTGGCACCCAGTGATATCCATCAACCAGTACTGAAGTAGCGGGCTGTCTAGCATACTTCTTATTTTTTCTAACGAATTGAGGGGTTAAATTCTTTGCTTCAGATACTTCTTCCTTCAACACTTCTTTTTGGAAGCGATGTGAGATCACTCCCTTCAATTGTTTCACATATTCTTCTTTAGTCTGACCAGTCTGTGCAGCGCAGGTATGAATTATATTTCTCAGAGTTCTTGTCTTTTGAAGATGTTTTTCTTTCTGAGTTTCTTGGTCGAGTAGTCGACCGGGCATGGTGGAGAACGGGCTATCCTAGCTATCCTCTCCTCCCCTTGAGCTGAAGCCAGGGGGTAAAAGCGACTTCCCTTTAGGAGGGGAGAGGAAGCAGGAATAGGTAGCTCCTCAACAGCCTCAGGTTCTACTTGAGCCAAGGTCTTAAAGGGTAGAACTCTCTTAGCCTTAGAGATTTTCTTTCTAAGTCTCCTCAAATAATTCTTCTTCTGATTCTTCGTGGTGAATCTAAGTCCAGAACTAGACCCTTCTTCAAAAACAGACTTAATTTCAGTGGGAGGCTCAACAACCGGTTCAGACTGTTCCTGATCATCATTGACTACTGGCAAGGTGGGTGCAGATCCCACAATTAACTCAACTACTGGGGGAGTTTCCTTACTGGCATCCAGGCTCACAATCTGGTGTCCATCCATAGAGAGCTCTAGAGTACTGAATCCCATTCCAAAAATAACAGTGCTCCCTTGGTCATTAACAGTTGAGGACAACTCTCGGTCAAAAGAGAAAATCAGTTGGCCAGCCATTTGAAATTTTCTGAAAGTTAAAGAAAATGATTGAAATTAGATTTTTTTTAAAAGAATGGTAAAAAAGTATTTCATTGTTATTTTTTTGAAAGTATGACATATGCTGTCCCACGAAGGAATCGTATGGGGTAACACATGACAACTTTGAGTTTGAGAAATAATTTTTTTGAAAATTTTGAGAATTTGAAAGGGGTTTTCTTACAGGTTCCAAAACACAACGGACAGAGTTTCCCCTTGCCCGAAGGCTTATGGAATTGTGAGAAAGCCCAAGTAAGAAGGAATAGTTTAACCCTCCCCACCCTTAGAAGTCAAAGGGGAAGTGAGGGGGTTAAAACTAACAAGTTTTGGGATGAAATCAAAGATTTGCATTCTTTTCAATTTTAAGGATTTATATGTTGAACGAGAAATTTATCGACCATAAATCCATAAAATTAAAAAGGATATCCAGAGATCTGATTTGACACTGTCGCCTCACAGGCTGTGCTGGGGCAGAAGGTCAAAATCAGAACGAAAAGCCAAATTTAGAGGTGAAACCTCTCTTTTAGTATTTTGTTATTATTTTAGATGTTGGCCACACTCACCCAAGGAAGAAATGGGCAAAGGGACCAACGGAAGAAATGATAGTTAAAACTACCGATGAAACAAAATTTTGCCATTATTAAAGATGGAGAGAGAGATTTGTCCCACCGGGCGTGCCATTTTTTGTTGGTGGAATTTTGGAAAACAGGTTTTGAAAAATATTAGTTTTCTTTGGGGATTTTAAGATTAAGGTTAAGTTCTAATTCTAAGGTCGACTCGACTCGTTAGAAAGAGTATATCACCCCGAAGGACGAAAATACACTTTCATAACGGTGTTCAGACTTAGAATTATGTAAACTCATCTTGAATACTATGATCGAGTTCTAAGAAGAACTTTATATGGCCCCAAGGGGACAAAGTAGAGTTCAACTGAGTACCCAATTACAATATTCAAGAAACATGATCATCGCATTCACATCCAAAGCCTTATCGAAGAAGGGTGTATCTCCCCAAAGGGAAATGAGACCATTCAACGATAATCCTTCTAATGCAACCATGATAATCATTATTTAACTTTTCCCAAAGAAATCTAATTAAATTTTAGAAATTGAGTTTTCTTTGAAATCAGGTGTGTGTGGGGTTCCAAATCTCCTACGAGCGCAAGCCCTCGTAGTTAATTACATCGTAGGGAGATAAAATCTCCTACGAAAACTCTTGATTAAAATATTGACAGAATTTTGTTTAGAGCTTCTAGGAGTGATATCAAAGTATGAATAGAATTATTGGAAAATCAAAAGGGAATGGATCAAAATTGAGCAGTTATTAACGGAGTTAAAGGATGAGAGGTAGGGGACACTTTGAGATTCCAGAACCATCCGGAAATGTCCCAACTTAATCTAAGTGTTGGGCTTTATGTTTTGGACTTGAAATGATATTTAATTAGAGTTGAGCATTTTATTAGAAATTTGGGATTAGATTCCCGAAGTTTGGGGTCTTATAATCAAAGATCTGCCCCGGATCCTAAATCTATTTTGGACACTGGACCACAGTCATCCGATCCTAACTAATGCAGTGCAAAACCTGGACTTACCCCGGCCTGGATTGGGGAGCCAGCTAACCACCTAATCGATTTAAAATACATGAATCCGGTCTTTTATGAAAGAGTGGTAGGGACGTTATAATTAAAGTTTTGGGGAGGCAGGGCCGACATCTAGAGATTCTCCTAATTGGCCCCTTTGACTTATGTTGGGTGCTAAAATGCTAAGGACTATGAAATTAAAATTTTGACTCTTTAATTTATATCTAATGCAATGCATGCTGGTTAACAACCTCAAATCAAATATGCTTGAAATTTTTAAAAACAGGCTTATAAAATAATTTTTTAGAAGACTTGACTTCCCCAGGTCCGGCACCTCGTCCTCATAGGTCAGACTATCCGGACTCTACCCGCAGGCGGGGAAGGGTCTAAAACAAGGAAAGAGTAATGCAGAAATATGCATGCGACCCCGGGGTCGATCCCCGGCTAATTCCCTAGATTCGTTATCTTTCTATGTTATTTAGACTCACTAAAATTTTAGACTTTTAAGATTATGAGTATAAAAATTTCACACCCTCACGAGCCTCGCGTATCCAGGCGAAAACAAAGAGCGGCATGCAATCGCCAAAAAACTAGTAAAAATAAGTAATCCTAAAGGCAATCAAATCATTAAATCAAATACAAATTAATTAATAAATGTCCATAGGCAGAATTGCCTTGCTTATTACAAACCAGAATATTATAGAAATAAAGTGGCCGGGCACCACTGACAACAACCCGGATTCTAAACCTAGTAATGACGCAAGTTATTTTGAGTGGGATACTCTCAATCTTCAAATCTTCAAGTCTTCAATCTTATCCTTCTTTGGACTCGTTCTCTTCAATCTTCTTGGAATCTTCGTAGTGGATTACCCAAATGGACAAGAGGGCACTTCCCTCTAAAGGGGAAGGCCACTCTTTCCTCTTTGGGTAAGGAAGAGGTATGATCCAAATTTGGATTTCCAAATGGAAAAGGAGTGTTCCCTAAAGGGGTATCCTTTCCTCTTTGGAATCCAAGCTTTGGATCTATGCATCCCAACTCAAAATCAACTTTCACAACACTTAACAATTATACAAATTACATTTATATCAAATCAAAAATCTAGACTCATCTGCAGGGTTATCCTAAGCAATTAATATATAAAAAACAGTTATTCCCAAGCAGTTGTATATGAGCAGAAAAGAAAGTAAACACACTGGCCACGCTTTTTTTATTTGGGGGCTTTAGCAGCTGAAGCACCTGTGCAAAGAGTTTATAATATTTATGCATTTTTAATTTGCCCCCTTTTTATATTGCCCTGCATGAGCGTGGCCACCTGCAGAAAATTGTGTCAACATCCAGATCGTACCTAACCTAAGGGTAATCTAATCGCCAAACACATCAATCCATCCACCGAGTACAGAAAAAGTAAGCAGACACAGCAAAGCAATTTCATCCACAACATGCAGTGAAAACTACGAAAAACCCGGCACACAGCAGTAAAGTAAACACCGGCCTATCCTAGATCTAGAGTTGGTTGTCCTAGCACATCATCTAAAGTGTGTGAGAAAGGTCGTGTGGCTGGGGTAGATCCTAAAGTGGGTTATTAATTGAAGTTGTCTAAAAGTTTGGATTTGTTAAGGCTTAGAAGGAGGGGGTTTAGATTAAAATTTAAGTATTAATGAATTAAGAATTTTAATTAAACATATTTTAAAAGTTAATTGATTGCTACCTTTGTTTCACACCGAGGCCGTGAAGTTTATTTCACCTTCCTTGGGGCTAAGCTAATAGCCTCGTAGGCCTGGGTTACCCAGTAGCAATCGGGGTTGATTAAGTTATTTAAATTGGTTAGAATTAAAAAAAAGGTGGATTAATATAAAGAAATGAGTTAATTACTGATTTTAAAAGCTTGATTAATTTAAGTTTGCCATTAATTGATTCGTGGCGTTGTGCCACCAGGCTCGAGGAACCAGCCTCCTTATGACACTTAGCCCCGCAGCCCGGAGTAGTCCAGCCGATAAACCAAATTAATGTAATTGAATTAAAGATTTTTAAAATGTTAAATAATTAAAGATTAATCTATTTTAAGATTTAACACCCCTTAGAATCCATTCGTGGCGTTGTGCCACCAGGCTCGAGGAACCAGCCTCCTTAGGACACTTAGCCCCGCAGCCCGGAGTAGTCCAGCCAATAAACTTCAACTTTAGGGTGGTTGTTGTGTTTTAAAGGATTTGTTAAGTGTTTTAAGCATTAAACCAATATTCTCTGAGTTTTAGAATGATTTCGAGTTTTATGAATTTTGAATATTTTAATCACTTAATTAAAGGGTCAAAAGTTGAATTTTTGATTAAAGGTATTTTCTGGAATGTTTGTATTTTATTAAAATACTAGACCTTACTACGATCAGTTAGAAGGTAAGTACGTTGAAATCGGATTTTTTTACATTTTATTACGAAGGTTTGAAGTTTTGAACTAGTTTTAACTACGGTTTGACCAATTTGTTGACTTTTTAGAATATTACAGATTTCTGGAATTTAATATTTTTAATAAATACTAGACATCACTATGAGTTGAATGCAAGTGAGTTTGGGTAATTTGGATTTTTCTAGAATTAGTTATGAATGTTTGAAATTTTGACTATTTAATGAATTTTCTAAATTTCTTAATTAGAGGGCTTTTTGTGATTTTTCTCCAAATGAGTCCCAAACTTCTTGAAATCAACTCCAAAGGTCAGAAATGACCTAAGGAGAGATTTCCAAGTGTTTGGGAAATTTTTGGAATTTTTAATATTTTTTAATTAATTAAATGAATTAAATATTGATTTTCACTTAAAATTAGATTAAGGTTCCAATTGCTGTCAAATAATTTTAGTTTTAATTTTCATGGGTTAAGGGTTTAATTATGGTCAATTAGAGGGGTTAAACATAATTTTTGGATTTAAATTGAATTTATTACACTTTCTGGAAGGTTTTAAGACTTAATATAGGCTTAATTTTGATTAAGTTAATTAAGAAGCTTAATGAATTCAAAAATCAGTAAGAAAATTCCCTAAGGCTGAGAATGTCACTAAGTTCAAGTGGTTCAAATTTCAAGTTTAAATGAGATGTATCCTAACCACAATGCATTTTCTAAGTTGTCTAATCAAAGTCCTTAATTATTGTCCTTAATGACACTAAGTTAAAATAGGTTAAAATCAAAGTTTTAACTAAACCTTGAATAAGCATGAAATGAACACACAATAGCAACCAATTCCTAGATCTAAGAGAGCCTTAGACTAAGTGCGAGTGTGTGTACCCTAAACATGCATAGATTAACACAAAACACATAATTAAAGACTAGATTAGTGAACAATTGAAATACGATTGTTCACTAATCATCCCCATTAATTCTATTCATCCATATTCAATCAAAGCTTAAAATTCTAAAGGGGTCTCTCAAACACTTAAGGATTTAAATATATATATATATATATATTTAAAAATAGATTTAAAAATACATAAGTATATATAAACCTACATATAAATATATATGTTTTAAATTAAAGTAATTCAAAATATCATCAAAAATGAATTTTTAAAAGATTGAAAGACCTACTGATTTTCAAAGTTATTTGAAAATAAATTTTTAATTTTTCAAAATAATTAATATGATATTTAATTAAATACTAATTAAACATTAAAGATAATAAAAAAAAAAGATTATTACCAAAAATTCCTCAAATAGTTTTGGAAATATGCTCTGAAAGTTAACAATAAACTAAAATATTTTTCTTAAAATTTTGAAAGCATTTTAGATTTATTTTAATTAAATAATAATTAAAATACTCAAATAATCAATATTTAAAATTGCTCAAAATATATATAATATTTTTAAATGATTCTATTTTTAAATTAAAGCCCTCAAAAATTTGAGCAGTTTGATATAAAACACTTAATTTTCTGACAAGTATTTATTTTTTAACAATTTTTTGAAGTTTCTGTAATTAAATGGTTTTAATTTTAATTAAAACCCTTTAATTAAACCGGCGGCCAATCATTAGGACAGGTGGCGGGCACGGGATCGAACGCGTGGCGGCGGCGCAGGGTTCACGCGTTTTCCACTTAACCACGTCAGCGCGTGGTCAAGGCCGTCCGATCGCTCGCGCACCCGATCTGACGGTCCAGATCGAATCCCGCGTTTTGATCTCGTGAGAAGAGATCGGACGGCTGATCTATGATCGCGCGGTTTCGAACGAACGCTGGAGATCTCGCCAGCTCGTGATCCATATAAACATTTGATACACGCGATTGTTTGGACCGCGGGATGACGAGATCCGAGCCGTTGATCATCAAATCAACAGCTCACAAAACGTACACCTGCAGCAGCCTACCGAGACGCCCTAGAAAACGTTTTTTGCCTCGTTCTTTTGATCGGATCGATCATTTTCAATGAAATTTTAAACTTAGATTGAAGACATGAACAGAAATCGTGGGGAAGGGTTCGCTTAGCCTAAAACATCCTAGATGAAGAGCTAAATAACCCTAGCTAATGTGTACTAAATCTAGAGTTTTAAGGGATTATACCATTGGATCTTCGATATCTCTGGATGGATGAGCTTGTAGATTGTCCAAGTGTAGATCCCCAGCGGAAATCCTAGCTCGAACACGCCTGGATCGACTGCTACAAGCCTGGGACGGTCTGGGTGGTGATTTCGCCGGAGAACTCGCTGCCGGTGTCGGGCAACCACCTGGATTTTGTAGTGGGGAGGTAGAGGAGGCTCTGGAGATCCAAAACGAATTGAGAACTCGTTCTGGGAGGCTAGGATTGGTGAGAGAAGCTGCTTTGATCAATAATCCCAAAAGTTGCCTTTCTCCCTATTCAAACGAGCTGGGCTAGATTGGATGGCTAGGATTGATGCAGGGGCTCCCTAGATGGCGCCACGTGTCCCTGGGAAAGCTGGAAGGCTGCGGAAAGGGCTGGACATGCCTCATTCCCATTGGGTGGACTTGGGATGAGTGGAGGAGACATTGCCACTTATGGCTAAACAAAGGGTGGAGCTCGGTTAGGGAGCCTATTAGGGAGCTTTAGGGCACTAATAGGTCGGCCTAAAGCAGCTTAAATCAAGGGAAAGGGGCTTAGCATGTGATAAAGCCTTCTAGAAGGGGTTTAGGCTTGAGTTTGACCAGGTTGACCAGTCAACAGGTCAAGGCTGGTGATGTGGCATGAAGGGAAGTTGGGGCAGCCAATGGGAGAGCTTCCAAGCCTAATCTCACACTCCTTGAAGTTAAATAGAAGGTTTGACCAATTCAAGGAGGGATTTAGGGCTTTGTTGACTTGGTTTAACCAGTCAACCAGGTCAAGGTTAGTGATGTGGCACTTAAGGAGGGAGAGGGATATTTGAAATGGTTCAATCAAGGGTCAAAGGTCAAAGTCAAGGCTAGAAAGGATGGGAGAAAATGCCACCACAATTTTGACCAAGGATTTAGGGTTGACTTGGTCAAACCAAGTTGGGTTGAGCTCAAAATAGGTTTAGAAATGTTCAAGGCTTTGAATAGAATGATTTTAAGAGTTTGAAGATATTGATGTGGTTAAACGGGTTGGAATGGTTCATTTGAAACCTTAAGGGTTCATTGGGTCAAACCATGTTGACTGAGTCAACTAGGTTGACCCAATGGGTGAGTCTGGGCTGGACAGGTTTGAAAAGGCATTTGAAGACCATTGAGGGTGGTTCCTAGGTCTGGAGAGGTTAAACTGATCAAAATCCCTATTTGAGCCCCTAAGGGCCTGTTTGGTCAACCTGGGTTGACTTGGTCAACCAAGTTGACCCAGGGTCTGGGTTTGGACTCAACAGGTTTGAAATGATATTTTAAGACCAATGGAGGTGGTTGGTTGGCCTAAAGAGGTCATTTGGGTCAAAACACCTATTTGGACCCTTAAAGGGCCTCTTGGGTCAAACCAGTTGACTTGGTCAACCAGGTTGACTCAAGGGTTGGGAATAGGTTCAAAAGATTTGAAATGACATTTGGAATTTGTTGGAGGTGGTTGCATCCCATTTGGAGCTCATTTGGTTTGAAATCCCTATTTGAGCCCCATAGGGGTATTTTGGTCAATTTTGACCTATTGGTCAACTATGGTCAAACATGGGTCTGAAAAATGCAGTTTACTGCTCAATGGGTTAAAATCAAGGGTCTGGAAGTGATTGGAGGCTTGGATAAGGGTTCCAAGGTCAAGATCTCAAAGGGGTCAGGCTCAGTGGCATAGGCTGTAAATATTTGAAGGTTTTACAGCCTTTGGATTTTAATT
Source organism: Dendrobium huoshanense (assembly GCA_016618105.1). Lineage (NCBI taxonomy): Eukaryota > Viridiplantae > Streptophyta > Magnoliopsida > Asparagales > Orchidaceae > Dendrobium > Dendrobium huoshanense. Next base: position 49,071,914 of record CM028353.1, on the reverse strand, counting down.
CAAATTCTGGGGTTAGAGACCTCAGAATGAGCTCAAAGTTGGAGGGTAGCCTCTAGAGACATGTCTTATCACTTTGCAAGTGATAGACCCTGAATCAGAGGCCATTTGACTGGGTTTTGAAATGTTTGAAAAATCTCTAAAAAGGGTCTTTAGGACAAGGCCTTGAGACTTAGGATTTGAGTCAGGATTTCTGGATTCTGAAATGAATTTCAGGTTTGGATAATTAAAATTGAAGTATCCAAACCATTTACAATCATGTTGTGATTGTTAATAGATGGATAGGGTCAAGGCTAGATTAAGGATAGGATCAAAGTCTAGGTTGAAATTTGGATTGTCAAATTGATTGGATCAAGGTTTGGATATGTTTGAAATTTGAATTAATTTGGATTTGAATTGGATGGAGTTTGAGATTCAAATTGATCACAGGTAGGAATCAAATTGAAATTGGAGTGGATCAAATATAGAAATTGATTTAAAATTGAGGTTGATCAAGGGTGGAGATTGATTTGAAGTTGGAGTGATCCTAAGATCTAGAAGAATTCTAAGATCTAGGATTTAAGGGAATCCTAGGCTTTAGAATAAGCTCTAAGGTCTTGGACCTAGAAGGATCCTAAGGTCTAGAGTGGATCCTAGGGTCTAAGATTAAATCTGGATTCTGGATGGGTCTTAGTGACCTCATACAAAAATGAGGTCAACAGCCGCTCGATTCGATTATAAGCATGTCACATTTGAAAATTGTTTGGTAATCCAAATTGTGGTTTGAACCTTCCAATAGCACTTTGGGTCCTTTATTTGGACTCATTTAGACTCGGATTGAGTTGAATTTGGTGTCATTGGGTTCGTATTTCCAAGACGATCAATTCGTTTATAAGTTTGCTGAAATCAGAGTTCAGATGATCGCATATTTAATTTTTAAAGTTTCCAACTTGATTTTTGCCTCGAGATTCGTGTGTGATCAAGATAATTTTTTAAATGACATATCAAAAGGGAAGAACATAATATTTGAAGTTATTTAGTTTGCTTTAAATCTATATATTAGAGTTTGGAGAATTCTCTTCTAAAGATGAATTTAAGAATATGTACAAAAGTAGTAAGCTACTAGATAAATACTTGGATAATGACAAGTACTTCAAAAATATAAACTTAAATAAAACATTCATATAGTGCACTGAGATGGATGATGTACAAAAGCTAGTTTTATGTTATCTTATAGATGTTGTCATCCTCAGCTAGGATATGCATAATGTTATTGTATTAAGATGTTTGGCTTAGCTAAATTCGAGAAAGCATTATTTAAATACCCATAGGGTAGGTTATCGGGGAAGGAGAATATTGAAAGGGATGAAGAATAATATGTTACACTATGAAGCGATATGTTACACTTAATTATATGTGTTTTTTGTAGTTTTGGTTTTCTCAAAGATGGACCTTCCCCATATGACCCTTAGAGGTGGCTTCCTTAAGATTTAGATAGCCTTATAAAACCAAAACCTAGGGTACCTTATACCTTATATACAAGCCTTGAGTTCCTTTGGTTATATTAACCCTAGTTTGTCCTAAGTCGTATCAAAGTAGGGCTATTAATAACTGACCCAACCTGAAAACCCGACCTGAACCCAACCCAAAAATTAAGGTTCGGGTCAACCCGTTAAAGAAACAAGTCGGGTTCGGGTGTAAATTTTTGACCCGTATAGCAACCGGGTCGGGTTCGGGTCAACTTGTTAACCCAATGCTAACCTGAAAATGACCCGCGTTAAGCAGCTTCAATAACTTAATAAGCCTTTAGCGACTTGAGCCATCAAGTGGATCAGTGGAGGGCTGTCATTTTGGGGAATTTTGAGTTAGGGTTTCTCTTTCTCTGTTCTCTCGCTTCCTCTAGACCGTACCTCGTAGCCTCACAGGTTTACAGTTCTCATCATTTAGAATTTGGATTTTCGGCAGTCTCCACCTTCTATCCTTCCCGCCTTACCCTAAGCAAGTCGGCCATGGTCTGTAAGATTGTAATCAGTAAACTCATGAATATCTTTGGTTTCAATTTCTTTTAGAAGTATTTTGTTGAGTTTCAATTTCTGATATTCTCTTCCTTTTTTCACACTTTATCAATCTGGATTTTTGGATTTTAAAGTGAAGTTGATATGCGTTTGTAGAATAGGGTTTGCTTTTTTTGTGTCTAGCACCATTGCAGACTTGTAGTTTTGTTGTTTACCATATTCTTGAGTTTTGACTTTTGAGTCTTTTGACATCTAATATGTGGGCATGCCATATGCAGGTCAGGACTCAGGAGATTAGGTTTTCCATTTTCTCTTGACATTACACAAATACACATTATTATTGTGAATTTGCGATTTATTAAATTGTTATGTTGGACTGTTGGTGTTAAATCTAGACTATAGAGTGGGGAAAAGGGTTGAGACTTTGAGTCCTTTGACCCATTGCTGACTAGTTGTCTAGCTTCTAAAAATAGTGGATCTAGAATTATTTTATTGTTCCAGTATTCCAGCTAGGCTATGAGTTTGTGATTCTATGAACTTGTTACTTTTTTAGTTGTTTCCTTGTGGATTCATTTATGGTTGTCAAATTATGAAGTCGCTCAAGTGCTATTGTGCTAGTACTATTTAAATTTTAAACTACAATGTTTTTTTATGCACCATATTACATTATTAGTTTATTACTATACTAATACTATTACTTTTTTAGGGTATTATGTGTTTGGTGATTAAATATTTAAATATTTGGTAAGTATGTACATTTTTTGTGTTTAGATGGAGGATTCTAATACATTTGTTGAAAATAATCCTTCAAAGCAAAATGAGCAAGAGTCTATTGATAATGATGTAAAATGTGATAGTGATGAGTATAACAATGTGGATGTGGGTGAGGTTGGTGATAATGCAATTTGAAATGAAGAAATAAACAAAAAAAGAGGAGGTTGACCTCTACTGTTTGGGGACATTATGAAATGTTGCCACTTGGTAATGATGGCAAAAAACGGTGTAAATGTAAGAAATGTGGGGCAAATTACCTGTTTAATAGTAAAAATGGTACATGTAATATGAGACGTCACATTTAGAACTGTAAAAAATGGGACTCCAATGATATTGGTCAAATTATTCTTCAAAGTAACATAAGTACTTCTATTTCTATGGTTGAAAATAAGTTTGATTATCATGATTTTTGTAGCTTGTTTTCTGCATGCATAGTTAAGCATGACCTACCTTTTTAGTATGTTGAATGATCTAGTGTTAGATCATTATTTCGATACATGCATCCTGATTTACAGATTGTATCTAAAAATACTACACAAAATGACTGTAAGAAAATGTTCATTAAGGAGAAAGCACATATACAAGCCTTTCTATCTAGTTATAAGAGTAGAGTTTCTTTAACTTTTGATATGTGGACTTCTATTAATACTGATGATTTTATTTGCTTAACTGCACATTTCATTGAAAATAATTGGTTGTTATAGAAGAAGATTATAAGTTTTAGTTTTATGCCACCTCCATATAATGGCTTATCATTATTTGAGAAACTTCAACAGCTTTTGATTGATTGAAATCTTGATAATAAGCTTTTCAACATTACTCTAGATAATGCTTCAGCTAATACTATATCAGTTGATTTTTTATGAAATCATTTGAATTTGCAAAATGCACTTATATACAATAGTGAATTCTTCTATATGCGATATTGTGCATAGTAAATCTTATTGTGCAGGAAGGTTTTAAGGAGATTGATTCCTTTGTTATGAAGGTTCGGGAGAGCATTAAATATGTAAAAGGCTCTCAATCAAGAAAACAAAAGTTTATGGAATGTGTACGACAAAATTTTCTTGAAACTAATAGAGCTTTGAGGCAAGACGTACCAACTAGATGGAATTCTACTTTCATTATGCTAAATAGTGCAATATACTTCAGATGTGCTTTTATGCATTTGGAGTTGAGTGATTCCAACTACAAGTCCTACCCTTCAAATAGTGAGTGGGAAAAAATGGTTAGAACATGCAAGTTTTTAGCACCTTTTTATGAAATTACTTGTACTTTCTCTGGATCAAAGTATCCAACTACAAATTTGTATTTCCCATGTGTATCAACTGCATATGCAACATTAAAATATGAATTGTCTTGTGGAGAGGAGTATATTAGGAGAATGACTGTTGGAATTCTTGCTAAGTTTGAAAAGTATTGGTCGGACTTCAGTGTTATTTTAGCAGTTTCAGTGATTCTAGATCCAAGGTACAACTTTAACTTTATTGAGTGGTGTTATAATAGACTTTACTCTGGTCATTATGATTCTGAAATTGCAAAACTTAATTCATCCTTTTCAATCATAGAAGACCAACCATCAACAACCATTGTATCTCAATCATCTCAATCTTCATAACAAACTCCATCAACTAGTCATTCAACTACCATAATTAAATCATAATTTACGCAGGTATAATTTTGCATCTCATATTCTATTAACATATTATGTTACGTCAACTTATCAAACATGATTAAAAATAATAATATAAGATTATGATTCCTTCGAGGTGGAGGTAACTTTGCCAAGAAAATCAGAGCTTGAGATGTATTTGGATGAACCACAGTTGGATAGGGATAGTGAGTTAGACATTTTGTAATATTGGAAAGTAAATCAATTCAGATTTCCTCAGGTTTCAAGAATGGGTCGTGATGTTTTGTGCATTCCAATCTCTACTATTACATCAGAAAGTGTTTTTAGCAATGGTGGCAGACTTCTAGACCAATATAGAAGTGCATTAAAACATGATATTATAGAAGCATTGATTTACGTAAAGGATTGGTTGAATAGTGAATAAGGTAATTAATTTGTCATACCACACACTACACATATGGTTCAATTTTTGCTAAAATTTATATTTCAACTAAACTACTATATTGTTAATAGATATAAAAGACACGGAGCTTGATGCTATGACAGAAAACATTATTGGCTTAGATTTGGAGGGAAACCAAATGGGAGATATGAATGTGTCAGGAAATTAACCAGCCTAAAAACTAATGTTAGTACAAATTTGTATTTATAATGACTGCAATGAACAGCAGAAGTGCAACAGTTGCTTCTGGTTGTGGGCTTTCTTTTTCTGTCTTGTTACAAGTAATTTTTTGGACTTCTAATGGAATGGTAAGATGGTTGTTGTTGTTGCTAACATGCTAGCAGTTGTGGCTGTTGTTGTTGCTAACATGCTAGCAGTTGTGGCTGTTGTGCACTGTGCAGCAGCTGCTTCTAGTTGTGGGATTTTGTTTCCTATCTTGGTACAACAAATTTTCATGTTGCTGGAGGTGTTTTTCTGGACTTTGTGCTGGACGGTTTTTTTCTGGAAATTATCATTATGTGACTTTTTTTCTAGAAAGTGGACATTATGTGATTCAGTTTGAGCTTAATGGTTGTATAATTCAGGTTTAATGTTTTAATTTTTATGATATATTCATATGAAAAGGGACTTTCAACTTCTGTTGATTCCTTGATGCCTAATGGTTATCAGGTTATATTGGGTCGTTGCCTGTTGGCACTTATCTGCCACTCCGCTAGTTGTCTGCAACAGTGCAGCTTACATTTTCTGGTTGCTCTCTTGGTCTTGTCTTCTGTAATTATGTTGATGGTAGTTTTTTATTATAATATGGAAATGATGAAGAACCTTGTGAATTTATAAAACAATGGCAATACATAAATAAAAATGTTTTGCAACCAGGTTACAAATTGAGGAAATGATATTTAACTGATTTGAGCAGATACTATTTCACTGAATAGATACTAAAATTATAAAATTTATATTCCCAATTTGTAATATTGGAGGGAAAAACTTTAAAATTGTTGCAAAATTGCAAACGATGCTTCTTCAATTTTCACTAGGTTCATTCTGAGCCTGAAGCCCTAAGGCCTGAGCCAATCAGCCCTAACGCATTGAGGACCTTGACTCCTTCAGCTTATGGCTTTTAATTAATTTTGTTGTATGTTCATTAATTATGTTGACTGTTGAGATGTTCTTTGTTCAGAATCCAGATTAGATGAATGACAAAATGAGTGAATGATAAAGAAGCTAATTGCTTGATGTTGACCTAGTTTTTGGCCCATACCAGGTCAAAGAGTTGACCTGGTCAAATTTGACCAAGCTAGACCCCAGGACCCATCCCATTGGGTTCAGGGAGTCAAGTCGAGTCTGTTGAGCCCGAGCTTGGACCCCGAGTCAACTCGGTTGACCAAGTCAACCAAGGTTGACCAATTTAGACCCTTTAAGCCTAAAATTAATTTTAAAATTAATTCAATGGGTTCCATGGCTTGATCCTCATCCTCCTTGACCGGATTGACTTAGTTGACCAAGTCAAACCTTGACTTGGTCAAACCAAGCCATAATTAGGTCAAAATGACCCATTTAATTGGAATTAAGCCCACTTTAATGCATTTAAGAGCCCATGAACGTTTTAGAAATTCAAATCCCGTGGTTTTCAACCTCCTTTCCCTCCTAATCATGCTTGGATCGAATCATGGCCGTTGGTATTAAGTCCAAGCCTTTAAATATTGATTTTAGGGTTCCAATTAGAGGATCTTGCAATCTATTCCCCCTAGGCCCGAGAGCTTTCATTTGAGAGTTCCTGACACTTTCCCCCATCCCCCACGATCAAACCCGACGGCCAGGACCCCAGCCGGTGGCGAAATCTAGCGAGACCGACCGCCCTCCTCCCTTCAGCTCGATTTCTGTTCGATCGAGATAGTTTCGGAGCCCGAGTTCAACAGAGGAATTGTTCTAGAGGATCCCACGAGTCCAACGAGCCCAAGATCGTCCGAATCCACCGTGTGGATTGAGGTATATCTCAAACCCTAGTTCAGAACACTTAGAGTTAATTAGCGTTGTGATTAGTGAATAGTAATTAAAAATAAACATTCCCCATCGATGCTCTTCACTAGTAGAAACTAGATCTCAAATTTCATGGTGTTTGGTCCATCCGATCGAGAGAACGAGGCCAAAAACACCCCTAAGGGTTCGGTACGCCTGGCTGTGTACTCAGGGCGCTCAGAACCGTTGATCTTATGATCAACGGGTCTGGTTCGGTCGAACGGCGGATCCGTCCGACCGTTCAAACGATCCCGAGGATCGTTCTATGGCACGGCTCGATCTGAGCCGTCCGCCTCTTAGGGCGGGTGATCCAACGGCGGTCGGTACGAGCCGACGTGGCTAAGTGAACCGGTGGGTCCGCCGGTTGATTGCCGCAATCATTGCGGCAATCATTGCTGGCGGCGCAATCATCGCGCCGCCAGGCAATGATTGGCCGCGGTTGGTGGGACGAATCCCGCGGCGCCATGTGTCAAGCCGAGGGATTTTCGGGTTTATGTATTTATTTTAAATGGTTTTTAATGCTATTTTCTTCAAAAATTCGTAGTAAATCTGTTTTTCGCCCGATTTTGACGTATAATATATCGAATTGTTCGGATTTTTATTCTCTTTATTATAAAATTAAAATTATTTTAAAATCATAATTATATTTTAAATTATTTAAAAAACAGTAAAAATACCTTTTTTTATTATTATATTTTAATTAAATATTAATAATAATAATAATATTATTATTATTTTAGTGTAATTATCATTACTATGATTATTATTATTATTATTATTATTATTTTATTATTTTTTTTATTTATTTATTTATTATTATTATTATTTTTTTAAATTATTCTTAAGTTATTTCAAAAATTACCTTTTAAGTCCTTTAAACTTGCAAAATGCATAACTTCTTCGTTTTAAGCCCGATTTTAACGCACAACGTCTTGTTTTGAGCGTATTTGGATTCTGCACATTCTGGATTTGGTTTTATTTGAAGTTTTTGGGTCTGTGGGCAATTGTTTTCAAAACAGCCAGCTGCCCTATTTTAAAATTAATTAATTATTCCACTTAAACTTCGAAATTACATAACTTTGTCGTTTTAAGTCCGCTGTCGACGTATAGCATCTTGTTTTGTATGTACTCTGAACTCTGCACATTTGGAAACTATTTCCAGATGAAAATTTTGTCTGCATTTTCTGCCATTTCAAAAACAGTGAAACTGCACTATTTTAAAATATTATTTTTATTGTATTTGAACCTGTAAATTTCGTATCTTCGCCGTTTTAAGTCGGATTTTGACGCATAGCCCCTCGTTCTTTTCAGAAAAGCGAGCTTTGTGTTTTGAAACTATTTTCAGCCCCTGATTTTGGCTGTTTTGACAGTTTTTTGTTCTACCTTATGATTTGGTTATTTTAATATTATTTAAATCAACTATTATACTAATTATTTTTAAACTAAAAAAATATTTTTTAAACTATTTTGAAACCTCGATTGGATGGTCAGCGGGTTTTCCTATACTTATGTATTATGAATTGAATTATTTTTAATTATTTTATTTTCCAAAAATATATTTATATCTATAAGTACTTTTAAATTATTTTTAAAACTACTTATACTTTATATCCTAATTTTGGGAGATCCGCTATTCGATAAAATTTTAGACATAGGTTCTATGAATGAAGAGCAATCATGGGGGAGTGGGTTAGTGAATGGTAATTCCCAATCATTCACTAATCCCTTTTTTCGGTGTCTTTACTTTTTATCTTTCGTAGATTGCATGTGTAGGTCGTCGCACCACAAGCACTTAGCTTAGGTTCTCCTAGATCTAAGGACATGGTATGTTTATTTCATTACTGTACTCCCATGCATTTACTATCCCGAGGGTTAGTGTAAACATCACTTTAAACTCCTACAACGTAGTGACACCCTAAGGATAATAATTAAGGACCCGTCTAGCGAATTTAGAAGTTTTCTAGGAGCTAGGATAGATCACTGATTGACCTCAAAACCCTAACATTTAAACTTAGTGACATCATAAACCCCTAAGAATTTTCTAGGAATTTTTTAGAAGCTTTTAGAGCCCTTAATTATCTAACCCTAATTAATCTGTTAAATAAGGCCCTGAGCCCTTCCGAAAAATACAATAATTACATATTAGGTCAGAAAATTACCCATAATAGCTTGATTTGTTCAGAATCTGACCCTTAATCTTAGATAAATAGGGCTCCCTAGTTTGACTTTAGGTTGACCCTTAATTTGACCATAGATAGAAATTACCTTTTTACCTCTAATAAATTATTAAAAATTATTAAAAATCCCAAATTTTCTCCAAACACTTGGGATCACTTTCTCAGGTCATCCCTGACTTTTGGGAGTGATTCCAATCAGTTTGGAGCTCATTTGGATCAAAACAGTAAAAATGGCCCCTTTTCTAGTTAATTTAGAAAATTCCCTAAGTACCCCAATCTTAGAAAATCCATAACTAATTGTAGAAAATTCCAAATTAGGTAAAATCACTTGCATTAGACTCCAATTAGGGCATAGTATTTATTGAAAATCTTAGGTTTTCAGAAATTGGCTTAGATTAGAAAGTCAACCTTTTGGTCAACCGTAGTTCATTTAGGGCCCGAAACTTAGAAATTCATAACTTTGCCTAGAGAACTCCGATTTTGGCTTACTACCTGTCTAACTACTCGTATTGAGGTCTAGTATTTTCCTAAGATGATAGGAGACCCAGACTTAGACTATTTCCCATAGTGACTTTTTGGACCCTTAGCCTAGTTCCTAGGAGGACCCGGAGGTTTCCAAAATTGGCTAATATAACTTTAACTTCAAATATCATCACCCTAAGTTCTTAAAACTGATCAACAAACTATATTAACTAAAATGCACGCCAATTCACTAATATTTGAAATTCAACAAAAATTTCCTTTTCTGGCCTTCAACAGACTTGAACTTTAGACAATTTTAACTAATTACCCTGCCTAGGACCTATCCAAACTACACAAGCCTTACACACACATAGAATGGTTTGCTAGGGCACCACTTCTAGATCTAGGTTAGGCCGCTGGGTTTTATTTTTCTGTTGTGTGCCGGAGCTTTCCGTGATTTTCATTGCATGCTGTTTGAAAAATGATTTGTGTGTTTGCTTACTTTCTCTGCACTCTGGATGTGAGCGTTAGATTTACCCCTAGGTTAGGAGCGCCATATATATACTGTTCTTCTGTGCAGGTGGCCATGCTCAAGCTGATGAAAAGGGGGGGAGCAATGTCATGATTTCTAATAATGTGTTTTATGCAGGTGCTTGCTCAGCTCCCCCTAAATAAAAATGAGGGCTAAATTAATTATAACTGCACAGGTGGAGCGCTTAGCCCTCAAAATTAAGAGCATGGCTTGGCACATGGTCAATGGTGTTAGCATTTATATATATATATATATGAACTGCTTGGGATTTTTTTTTATTAGGATAGTCATGCAGGTCCTTTTAGATTTTTCTGCTTTTCAATTAATGTAAATTTGTATGTAATAATTGTTAAGAGTTGTGAAAACAACCTTTGAGTTGGGATATTCTTATCCAGCTTGAATTCTAAAAGAAGAAAGCATCCCTAAGGGGAGAGTCTTCTTCCATTTGGAAGATCGAGCTGGATGGCTTTAGATATCCAAAGAGAAAAGGCAATACACCCATACTAGGGAGAATTATCTCTTCGTTTGGATATTCAAGCCACGACGGATCCAAGGAGTTCAAGGAGGAGTGATCCAAGGAGTCCAAGGAGAGGATACCTATTGACCTCATTTTTGTATGAGGTCACTAAGGCCCTTCCAAACTCCAGATTAATTTTTGATCCTAGGGTCCACTCTAGACCTTAGGATTCTTTCCTAGAGCCAGACCTTAGAGCCTACTCTAGAGCCCAGGATTCCCTTAAATCCTAGATCTTAGAATCTCTTTAGATTTTAGGATAATTTCAGACTCAAATCAATCTCTACCCTTGATCAATTCAAACCTCAAATCAACCTGAACTCCATTCAATTCAAATCCAAATTAATTCAAATTTCAAACATATCCAAACTTTGACTCAATTCACTTGAGAATCCAAATTTCAACCCAGACTTTGATCCTACCCTTAATCTAGCCTTGACCCTATCCATCCATTAGCAATCACAACATGATTGTAAATGGTTTGGATATTTCAATTTTAATTATTCAAACCTGAAATTCATTCCAAATCCAGAAATCCAAACTCAAATCCTAAGTCTTAAGGCCCTGTCCTAAAGACCCTTTTCAAAGAATTTTCAAACATTTCAAAACCCAGTTAAATGGTCTCTGATTCAGGGCCTATCACTTGCAAAGTGATAAGACATGTCTTTAGAGGTTACCCTCTAAATTTGAGCTCATTTGGAGGATTCTAACCCTTTAAACTTAATCCAACTCCAAATGTTGCAAAACCTTTAAATATTTACAATCCATGCCACTAGGCCTTTCACCTAGTGGAATTTGACTTTGGATCCCCCTCCAAATCTTTTGATCCCTCTTAATACCTTGATATTACCTTATTAAGCAATGATCTACATTTTTTTAGATTCAATTTGACCCAGAATTGACTTGAGTCCAAAATGCCCTTAAATAGAGATTTTTGGACTTTTGGCCTAAACTCAACTTGATTTGACTTATCAACCTTTGAAATCTTCTTCAAATATCATTCCAATGGATCCTAAATGACTTTAGGAATACATTGAACCCAAACTTATTCTTTGGTTTGACCAAGTTGACCAAGTCAACTATGGTTGACCAAATCAACCCTTAACCTACAAACTTGTCAAATTCAATCATTCAACCCATTTGAATCAAATCAATCCTTCAAAATAATTCAATTGGACACCATGATATGTCCAAAGACTTTCAAGTCAATCCTCCTCTTTGGTTGACTTGGTCAACTCATTTGGAGAGGTCAAAACCCTCTTTAACTTCATGTATTTACTTAAAAATTCAAATTCTTAATCTCAAACTCTTGGCCACATCATCAAGCCACCTTGGCAATCCATGGATTTGTCTAGAACCTGCTCAAACATGATGTGATGTGACATATTTCCTTCCCTAATAGAGCTTAAACCAACCCCCTTTAACAAGGCTTGGCATTGGTTCATCCAAATGGGGAAAAAGGTGTGGTCCCTCTTCACATGGACCAAGAGATGTCACTCTCAACCACCAACCCTATTCCATAGCTTTGGGCAGCATAGGGGACACTTGTCACTCATCCAAAACCACTCCAAATCAAATCTCAACCATCCAATCCAAAAGCCAAAGGTAAAGTGAGGGAAAACTTGACCTAAAGGTAGCTTCTTCATCATTCCCTTTGATATGATCAAAAGCTCCAAACTCCAGCAGCCCCTAACCTTCCAAGAGCTCCTCCCATACACTCCAACATATTCCAAGGCCTTCCCAAGCTTTTCCCAACCATTTCCAAGCCTCAAATCACTATTTTAGTGAGGAGAGAGCATTCTAGAGAGAGAAAGAGGACTTTCTAATATAACTTTCTATCCAGCAAGATCCGGCTTTTGGTGTTTTCTTCAAAGTTGTAGAGGATTGCTTCAGCTTTCCAACAAGCTAAAGATCTCAAAAATCCGACGGTTGGATCGTAAGTTATGCTCATTTTAAGTTTCAATTTTATTTTGAAACTATAGCAATTTTACAATGAATGGAGCCTCCAAACTCCAGGAATTGTAAGATCATATTGCCCTCTAGCTACAGTTCAAATTTCGTGCCATTTCGTCGAGTATTTTGAAAGATATGAGCGTTTAAAGATTTCTATTCAAAATGAACTAGAGCAGATCTGGACCGTCCGATCGACGATCAGACGGCTCAGATCTGGGTATACCATGCGGCTTCCTCCATGTTTGAACGTGGGTCATCCCGTGGTATGGGAGGGTGACGTGGCGTCACGCCACGCCGCCACGTCACCGTCAGCTGATTTGACTCAAATTTGCATAAAAAATGCTTTAAATGCTCTAAATCTTCCAAAATTCACAGAAAATTGAATTTTCCACCAAATAGAGCGTTCTTGGGCTCGTTGGAAAGATAATCTAATGTAGTATTTATTAAAATTAAAATTATATTGATTTGATTTCTGTATTGTGAGATATTTGAGTTTATGTTAATTTCATTTATTACTATTTTCTCACAATCCAGTGATCAAATGAAGCTCAAATTTTGGTGGATGATTATTGAGTATCTTAGGCATGTTTAATATTTTTTCTAGGTTCATATACTCAATAGATTTCTGTGATATGAATTTTTAAGGTAAATGGTCTATTTTGGACCCTAAACTTTGAAAATTCATAACTCTTTAGGGTTTTAGTATTTTGCTGTGATATTTCTATGGTATGATTAAATGTATGTCAGGGTTAGACACACCAAGTTTCATGCCTATATCAATAGTAGAGACACCTAGGAAAAATAATTGAGGAAATGTCTAGAAAACTTAGAAAATTCATAGGGGATTGTAAACACACCCAATAGGGGTGAAACTTGAACATAGTAAACTTAGTGACATCATATACCTTAGGTTCAAATTTTACTCAATTTGAAGGTCATTAGGTTAGAAAATTAAGCATGTCAAATTTCAGCCCCTTTAAGGACTTAAAAAATTCAATAAATCATTATAAACTTATATTAATTCCAAAAAATACCCATAATACCTATAATTAACCATATTTCAACTCTTAATCATTGAAAATTGAAATTACATTAAGTTTACATTAAAATCCATTTTAATTTAATTTTAATCAAAATCAATATTTAATCAATTTTAATTAATTAAAAATTACTAAAATCCCAAAAAATCTTTAAACACTTGCTGATCTCTCCTTAGATCATTTCTGATCTTTGGAGTTGATTTCAAGAAGTTTGGGACTGATTTGGGATCAAATCACTAAAATGACCCTTTAATTGAAACAATTTAATAATTTCAATAAATACCCAAACTTCAATAATTCATAACGAATTCAAATAAAATCCAAATTGATTAAACTCACTTGCATTCAACTCATAATGATGTCTAGTATTTATTAAAAATATCAAAGTTCCAGAAAAGTATTAGAATTAAAAAGTCAACAAATTGGTCAAACCGTAGTTAAAACTAGTTCAAAACTTCAAACCTTTGTAATAAAATGTAGAAAAATCCAATTTCAATGTACTTACTGTCTAACTGATCGTAGTGAGGTCTAGTATTTTAATAAAATACAAACATTCTAGAATTTGACCTTTAATCAAAAAGTCAATTTTCAACCCCTTAATTAAATCATTAAAATATTCTAAAAATTCTTAAAAAACTCAAAATCATTCTAAAACTCCAAAAATATTGGCTTAATGTTTAAAACAATTAACAAATCTTTTAAAACACAACAACCACCCTAAAGGTGAAGTTTATCGGCTGGACTACTCCGGGCTACGGGGCTAAGTGTCCTAAGGAGGCTGGTTCCTCGAGCCTGGTGGCACAACGCCACGAATGGATTCTAAGGGGTGTTAAATCTTAAAATAGATTAATCTTTAATTATTTAACATTTTAAAATCTCTAATTCAATTACATTAATTTGGTTTATCGGCTGTACTACTCCGGGTTGCGGGGCTAAGTGTCCTAAGGAGGCTGGTTTCTCGAGCCTGGTGGCACAACGCCACGAATCAATTAATGGCAAACTTAAATTAATCAAACTTTAAAAATCAGTAGACAACTCCTTTTTATATTAATCTGCTCCTTTAATTCCAACCAATTTAAATAACTTAATCAAACCCGATTGCTACTAGGTAACCCAGGCCACGAGGCTATTAGCTTAGCCCCAAGGAAGATGAAATAAACTTCACGGCCTCGGTGTGAAACAAAGGTAGCAATCAATTAACTTCTAAAATATGTTTAATTAAAATTCTTAATTCATTAATACTTAAATTTTAATTTAAATCCCCTTCTAAGCCTTAACAAATTCAAACTTTTAGACAACTTTAACTAATCACCTACTTTAGGATCTATCCCAGCCACACGACCTTTCTCACACACTTTAGATGATGTGCTAGGACAACCAACTCTAGATCTAGGTTAGGTCGGTGTTTACTTTACTGCTGTGTGCCGGATTTTTCGTAGTTTTCACTGCATGTTGTGGATGAAATTGCTTTGCTGTGCATGCTTACTTTTTTTGTACTCTGTGGATGGATTGATGTGTTTGACGACTAGATTACCCTTATGTTAGGTACGATATGGATGTTGACACAGTTTTCTGCAGGTGGCCACGCACATGCAGGGCAATATAAAAAGGGGGCAAATCAAAAAAATGCATAAATATTATAAATTCTTTGATCAGGTGCTTCAGCTGCTAAAGCCCCCAAATCATAAAAAGAGCGTGGCCAGTGTGTTTACTTTCTTTTCTGCTCATATACAACTGCTTGGGAATAACTGCTTTTTATATATTAATTGCTTAGGATAACCCTGCAGGTGAGTCTAGATTTTTATTTTGATATCAATGTAATTTGTGTAAGTGTCAAGTGTTGTGAAAGTTGATTTTGAGTTGGGATGCATAGATCCAAAGCTTGGATTCCAAAGAGGAAAGGATACCCCTTTAGGGAACACTCCTTTTCCATTTGGAAATCCAAATTTGGATCATACCTTTTCCTTACCCAAAGAGGAAAGAGTGGCCTTTCCCATTAGAGGGAAGTGCCCTCTTGTCCATTTGGGTAATCCACTACGAAGATTCCAAGAAGATTGAAGAAAAGAAATCCAAAGAAGAATGAGATTGAAGATTTGAAGATTTGAAGATTGAGAGTGTCCCACTCAAAATAACTTGCGTCATTACTAGGTTTAGAATCCGGGTTGTCGTCAGTGGTGCCCGGCCACTTTACTTTCTGTAATATTCTGGTTTGTAATAAGCAAGGCAACTTTGCCTATGGACATTTATTAATTAGTTAATATTTGATGTGATGAATTGATTGCCTTTAGGATTATTTGTTTTTACTAGTTTTTTGGTGATTGTATGTCGCTTTTTGTTTTCGCCTGGATACGTGAGACTCGTGAGGGTGTGAAACTTTTCTACTCATAATTTTAAAAGTCTAAAATTTTAGTGAGTCTAAATAACATAGAAAGATAACGGATTTAGGAAATTAGCCGGGGATCGACCCCGGGGTCGCATGCATATTTTTGCATTACTCTTCCCTTGTTTTAGATCCTTCCCCGCCTGCGGGTAGAGTCCGGATAGTCTGACCTATGAGGACGAGGTGCCGGACCTGGGGAAGTCCAGTCTTCAAAAAAATTATTTTATAAGCCTGTTTTTAAAATTTCAAGCATACTTGATTGGAAGTTGTCAACCAGCATGCATTGCATTAGATACAAATTAAAAGAGTCAAAATTTTAATTTCATAGTCCTTAGCATTTTAGCACCCAACATAAGTCAAAGGGGTCAATTAGGAGAATCTCTATGTGTCGGCTCCAACTCTCCAAAACTTTAATTATAACGTCCCTACCACTCTTTCATAAAAGACCGGACTCATCTCTTTTAAATCGATTAGGTGGTTAGCTGGCTCCCCAATCTAGGCCGGGGTAAGTCCAGATCTTGCACTGCATTAGTTAGGATCGGACGACTGTGATCCAGTATCCAAAATAGATTTAGGATCTGGGGCAGATCTTTGATTATAAGACCCCAAATTTTAGGAATATAGTCCCAAATTTCTAATAAAATACTTAACTCTAATTAAAGCTTCATTTCAATCCTAAAACATAAAGCCCAACACTTAGATTAAGTTGGGACACTTCCGGATGGTTCTGGAATCTTAAAGTGTCCCCTACCTCTCCTCATTTAACTCCGTTAATAACTACTCAATTTTGATCCATTCCATTTTGAGTTTTCAAAATTCATCTCTTTTTGATATCACTCCTAGAAAATCTGATAAAATTTTGCCACTATTTTAATCGAGAGTTTTTGTAGGGGATTTTGTCTCCCTACGATGTAATTAACTACGAGGGCTTGCGCTCGTAGGAGATTTAGAACCACACACACCTGATTTTAAAATTGATTTTTCAAAGTTCAATTGGATTTCTTTGGGAAAACTTAAAATACTAGTGATCGTTATTATAACAATCAAAGAATTATCATCGAATAGTATTTTCTCCCTACGGGGAGATACACTTTTATTTGATAAGGCTTTGGATGTGAAATCAACGATCATACTTCTTGAATATTGTGGTTGGATATTCAGTAGAATCGCATTTTGACCCTTCGGGGCCATATGAAGTTCTCTTTAGCATCCAATCACGATATTCAAGATGAATTTCATAATTCTAAATCTGAACGCCGTTATGAAATTTTATTTTTATCTTTCGAGGTGATATATTCTTTCTAACAGGATGATTTAATTTTAGAATTAGAATTTAACTTTAACTCCCAAAGAAAATCAATATTTTCAAAACATGTTTCGAAAATTCCACCAACAATACCCAGCAGACTGAAGATATTGACGATTTGAAGATCCAATATCCCACTCAAAGTTGTTGGCGTCTGTCATAGGCTTAGAAATCCGGGTTGTTGGCAGTGGTGCCCGGCCACTTTATTTTTCTGCATACCCTGGGTTGTAATTAAAGGGCCGTTGGCCTATGGACATTTATTTGATTAGTTTGTGGATTTATATTGATGTGCTTACCTGACTGCGCTTAGAAATATCTGCTTTTTCTAGGTTTCTTTCTTGCATGCCGTTTTTTTTGTTTTCGCCTGGATCGTATTAGGCTCATTAAGGACTATAAAATTCTTTTACTCGTAATTAATCTTTAAAAATTTAAGTTTTAAATAACATAGAAACTTAACGAACCTAGGAAATTGCCGGAATCATCCGGGGTCGCATGCATATTACTGCATCTTCTCTCTCCTTCTAATAAGACATCTCCCTGCCTGCGGGTAGAGTCCGGATAATCTGGCCTATGAGGATGAAGTGCCGGACCTAGGGAGACTCAGTCTTTTCTAAAAATTATTTTATATTAAGCCTGTTTTTTTAAAATCCAAAGCATTCACGAGCTGACATTTCAACTAGCATGCATTGCATTAGTAACCAACTAATTAAAATTTAATTGCATTAGCTAGGGGCATTCACCTAACATAAGTTCAGGACCACTTAGGAAATTCTCTAGATGTCGGTCATACTTCTAATAACTGTACCACCCACCTATCTTTCATAACTGACTTAATTGCATGGTTTTAAAGCGACTAGGTGGTTAGCTGGCTCCCCCATCCAGGTCGGGATAAGTCCAGGTTTTGCATTGCATTAGCTAGGACACGGTCTTAGTGTGTGTGTCGAACACTAAGTCCAATCTAGATTTAGGATTCGAGGCTACTACATTGGGTCTCGTAGTAAGCCTTAAATAGTAGGTAGGTCCTTTCTTTTCAGGGACCCTAAATCCTACTTATCCGCGTTACAGGATGACGCCACCTCCATCCTTCTCTCACGCATGTGATTGAGTGCATGATTTTCATTTCCCCAGTTTCTCTCTAGTACCCTAGAGCCTCCGAATGCTGGTTTGAGCTACGCATGTCGATTCAGCCCTTCGAACCTTTCTTCCATTTGAGTAGGATTTCCTAGTCTATACCCTTGTGTCGATCCCATTTTAGGAGAGGATAATGTATAATCCTTAATCGAGAGTTTTCTCAGGCTCTGGCCTGGGATGTAATTAACCACGGGGGCTTGCGCCCGTGGGAAACTCGGTTCCACATCTACTAAACCCCATTCGAGCTCTTTCATCGGGTGGGGGAAACCCGTGATTTGGTCATGTATATTACTACCCATCGAGGTGTGTTTGTGAAAACCTCTATCCTCAATGGTTAGTCGTATGCACGATCCAATCTGTCTCTTCCAATCGACCCGTTCGCGCGGTGCTCTTTCGGAGGTCCACACTTGAGCAACTATATTTGTAAATTGTAGTGTATCATGAAATTAGAAAATTTGTTTATTAATATGCTCTTTTTAAGTAAAATGCTCTTGTAATTTTTATAATATTTATTAAATGTGTAGAATTAATCAAATTTTAATTATATTCATTTATTATTTCACTATATTTTGAACTTTTTTATTTATTTAATATCACTATTTTATTTTAAAAAAATTGGGTTGGTGGGTCGGGTTGACCCGACCCGTATTTAGCCTCAGTAGGGTCCGGGTTTAGCAAGTGGACCCGTATAACTAAACAGGTCAGGTTCAGATTGACACGTTTAGCTTTGGGTCAGTTCGGGTTCGACCCGACAACCCGAATTGACAGCCTTATCTAAGTCACTTATGAGTCAACCTTGTACCTTTTAATTCCATTTAAACCCCCTTTAACCTTTCACAAATCCAATTTTAAAGCGTTTAAGTCAAATCCTAATTTCTATAATCTAAAAAAAATCCTTACGTGGGTCGTTTAACTTAATTGGACCATTAATGGTCTATTCAATCTTGGACTAGCTTAACAGTCTCTTAGAGACCTTAGAATACTCCCTATTTACCCTAGATAAGTAGTGGATGCCTTAGATCTATCATAAGTCAACCCTAAATCAAACCTTGTTCATATTCCATGGATATTTAGACTCATGCTTAACCCTTAGTTAAACTCCCTTGATTATGGTCAACCCTAGTTTTACTAAATTACCTTAAGTGGCCTACCTTAGGAAAATTCCAATAAATCATAATCCAATATGCTTAAAAAATTGCATAAACCTCTTTATGGTCCTAACCTAGCCTCCCTTGGTGACCCAACCCACTTATAACCCACATGCAATGGTCTAATGTTTGGGAGTGGGATCATGTGGCTAGTAAGAGGAATTAGTGGAGTTATAGTATATTATTATATTGCTAATGGAATATAACAATATTATATATATCAACTTGACTTAAGCACTAAAGCATTTCCCTCATTCCATCTCACTCGTCACTAGTTCTCTTCGAGTTCAAGCAAAGGGAAAATCTGGGAGGATTGCTGGGTTGCTAGCTGTTGCAGCTGACTTCAGGAATCAGGAAATTGCTATTTTCCTACTGTTATAAACTGCTGCTGCTAGAACATAGAGGTGAGGAAATCAGTGGTTATTGATTCTACAAGCTGAAATTTCAGAAATTTAGTCCAGTTGCTGAATTTAAGTGCTAAAATTAGTGTTTTCTACTTTTTAAACTGCAGTTGTTCGCTTAAACCATCAATGTAAGAGTTGTTATTTATGGTTTTGTGTTGACCCAATGGAAAAATAAAGAGTAAGAGCTGAAATAATGTTGTTGAAATTGATAAGTTGTTGTTGGAAAGTGCGTTGAATTTTGCTAGAATGTGACCACAATGCTTCATTGAATTTTGCTACAATATGTCCATAATTGCTGAAAATAAGCTTTGAATGCGGTAAGAAGAAAAATTCAATGGGTTTTATTGAATCCAATTTAGGTAAAAAAAGGGAGTTAAGAAAGGAATTTGGAAGGATGAGAAGAAGTTTGACGGAGGTTGCATACAGTTGAAGGTGCTCTTGTTGGAAGACAGGGAATTGTACCCAGAGCTCAAATTGTAAATAAGGTGAGGTACCCAACAATATATAGAAATAATAAAAAGTTTATATAATTGGGTGTTCACCGACTACCGCCGGACGTCCGCCCTCCCGCCGACCATCGTCGGACTTTCATAGTTTTCCGTCCGCCATCGGAATTGTGCTAGTCCGCCGAACACCGCAGGACTTCCGCTAGTCCGCCAACTACAGTCCTCCCAACCACTGTCATCCAACTACGGTCC
Organism: Dendrobium huoshanense; assembly: GCA_016618105.1. Taxonomy (NCBI): domain Eukaryota; kingdom Viridiplantae; phylum Streptophyta; class Magnoliopsida; order Asparagales; family Orchidaceae; genus Dendrobium; species Dendrobium huoshanense. The sequence goes on along the minus strand of CM028353.1, from coordinate 49,051,310 downwards.
TTCTGATCTCCATTATTTGCAAACTATGGTCCTTCGGACCTCCGTCGTCTGCGGACTATATTCCTCGCTGACTATGGTCCTCCCGACCTTCGTCGCCTGCTAACTATGGTCCCCTCGACCTTCGTCGCTCGTCGACTACGGTCCTTTCTTTAGTCGACGTAGTCTGCAAATCTAGATTTAGGATTCGAGGCTACTACATTGGGTTTCGTAGTAAGCCTTAAATAGTAGGTAGGTCCTTTCTTTTCAGGGACCCTAAATCCTACTTATCCGCGTTACAGGATGACGCCACCTCCATCCTTCTCTCACGCATGTGATTGAGTGTATGATTTTCATTTCCCCAGTTTCTCTCTAGTACCCTAGAGCCTCCGAATGCTGGTTTGAGCTACGCATGTCGATTCAGCCCTTCGGACCTTTCTTCCCTTTGAGTAGGATTTCCCAGTCTATACCCTTGTGTCGATCCCATTTTAGGAGAGGATAATGTATAATCATTAATCGAGAGTTTTCTCAGGCTCTGGCCTGGGATGTAATTAACCACGGGGGCTTGCGCCCGTGGGAAACTCGGTTCCATATCTACTAAACCCCATTCGAGCTCTTTCATCGGGTGGGGGAAACCCGTGATTTGGTCATGTATATTACTACCCATCGAGGTGTGTTTGTGAAAACCTCTATCCTCAATGGTTAGTCGTATGCACGATCCAATCTGTCTCTTCCAATCGACCCGTTCGCGCGGTGCTCTTTCGGAGGTCCACAGGTTTCTGGCGACCACGGTGGGACCAGTTTCTCTCTCCATCTTTGGATCATATATTATCTTTTCTTGTGTGTACTACGGGATTGGTACTCCTTAGATTAGGTCCGTCCCACTTTTAGTTAGGGTCTTTCCTTAGTTAGGGTTCCTTTCTCTTAACTAGGGTTCCCTCTACTATACTTCTTTACAGCCTTATATACAGGCTATTCCTTTCCCTATCAATCCTTATCTATCTTCATCTGTCTCTATCAAATCCTTTTATGATTTCTGATTTCTAATCTTTCACTTTCTTTTCTTGGCAGCAGTGTCATGGCTCGTTCAGCCCCTTCTGTTACTTTCGCTTTTGGTTCGGACGCGCGGGTGACTCTTCCTGAGTCCCTGCTCGCTAGTCCGCTAGTGGGAGGAATCACTTTTGGTTCCTTCACTGACTCGGCTTTCGTCACCCTTGGCGGGCCGACCCCGGCGGAGGCTGTTGCATTCTCTCTTCCCCAGAGGAGAGGACGCGCAGTCATGCACCCGTTTGGACGTCCTGCTGCTCGGCGCCTAGACCGAGCACCACGTCCTGTTCCTGTTCCTGCGCAGCCAGTGCGCCCTGTGGCTAGGCGACCAGTGCCTAGGCCACTTCATGTTCCAGCGGTCAGGCGTCCAATGCCTGTCGCTCCTGCTGCACAGGTTGCCCCAGACCCTCAGCGCCGGCAGCCTGCTGTAGTTCCCCCCGTTCGTCCAGTGGTCCGGCGTCCAGTGCCTGCCGCTCCTGCAGCACAGGTTGCTCCGGCCCCTCAGCGCCGGCAGCCTGCTGCTACCGTTACTCCCGTTGTTCCAGCTGAAGTACCTCGTGTTCAGGTTCCCCCTCCCACTTCCACCAGGAAGAGGGGTGCCCAGACCGAGGTGCCTTCGCCTACCACTGGTCGGGTTTCTGTGTTCGCCCGACTTTCTCACCCTGAGGTTGTTGGGCAGACCCCGACACTTCCCGTTGTTCCTGTTCCCGGTTCTGATGTTCCTTCCTCTTCCACCTCCGGCCTTGGGAGAAGGGCCAGGAGAAATAGGAACAGGAGACTTCGTCTAGCTGCGTCAGAGGCAGAGAGGCAGCGGATGGCAGATGCCATCGTTCACGATGAGATAGTTCAGAGGCAGAGGAGAGTGGCTCCCAGGCAGCGGAGGCCACACCCAGTTGTTGTTGCGCCTGTTCCAGAGGTGATGGTAGCCCCCGAGTTGGAGGCAGTTCAGGGAGGACGCTTCTCCCCGTTGACGCATAGTGGAGATGAGGAGGATGTTGCCCGTATAGCGGCGGCCCCTCCTGTCGCCACTACTCTACCCCGAGCTAGGGTACCCAGGGACGCTGGTGTCCGAGCCCTCACCCAGAGGATTCGGAACATCGTCCGCTTAGCTCGTGGCAGAGGGCCCATCAGTCGGGAGGGCTTACTCCGTCAGATTTCTCGGGCTACCTTCTAGTTACGACGACAGACTGCGAGGAGACTCTACAGTTGGCAGAGGGGGCAAATACCCCAGCAGCCTGCAGTTCCAGTAGTTAGGCCGCCAGCAGTGGCTCCTATAGTAGGACGACGCCCAGGTCATCGAGGATGGAGACAGCAACGGAGGTCTGCCCAGCCTCAGGTCAGTTCAGAGGTTGTAGTCCCAGAGCAGCCAGTTGCCCGTGCAGCACCCCACCGTAGGAGGTGGGTTTGGAGGCGTCGGCAGGCGGACATCCCTGTCGACCCAGTTGAGCCAGTAGAGGCAGCACCACCGTCAGATGCAGAGCAGTTTGACGATGTAGATGATTTGATGAACGTAGCAGTTACTTCCGAGGCAGAGGCGGTCCCGATGATGTGTGATGAGGATGTTGTACCTACTCCAGATAGATCCCCAGAGCGGGATGAGACACGGCTAGTCCGTAGCCCTCATAGGATCGGTTCTCCTATGAGTCCCTATATAGAGGCCCTCCGACACTCTTTCTTGGAGAACGATGATACACTAGTGGATGAGTCGGAGGAGGATATACCAGTTCACCGGATTTGTGTGATTACCCGCAGAGGTCACTCGGATGAGAGAGAACCCGATGACCAGGATGAGCAGGGAGAGCCCGAGGTGGGTGGATCCCCTAGATCAGTCGACACAGATGCTACGGTCCTGAACCTCCAGACATAGATGGCAGAGATGGCCAGAGCCATGGCAGTCATGATAGCACAGTTGACAGCCTTGGGGACAGTATCCCAAGTGGCAGGTGTAGCCGCTGCCAGCACTTCCAGAGATCAGCCGGTTGTGCCCCCAGTTGCACTAGACCCCTTGAGAGTGGACAGGGTCCAGAGAGCAGTGCCTACAGCACCTTCAATGGTTCAGAGTCAGCCAGCGCAGTTGTCAGCGGGTCAGCTTCAGGATCTGATTGCCCAGAAGGTAGAGCAGGCCATTTCCTCTAGGAAGACTAGAGAGTCAGTTAGTAGAGGACGGCCTTACCCGGTAGAGTACGAGCAGGAGCCCTACCCTCCTGGTTTCATCCTTCTTAGGTTCAGAGTGTTCGACGGGTTTGGGAACCCGAGGCAGCATGTGGCTCAGTATCGGGCCATATGTTGCAATATAGGAGGGAGTGACCCACTGATGTTGAGGTTGTTCGTCAGCAGCTTGGCGGGGGTGGCGTTTTCTTGGTACGCCGACCTCCCCAATGACTCAGTCAGGACTTTTGCAGAGCTGGAGCAGTTGTTTATCCAGAGGTTTATCAGCACTGAGCACAGAGTTACAGTTGGAGAGCTTGTAGTCACCAGACAAAGGCCTAGAGAGTCACTCACAGACTACATAGTAAGATGGAGGAACCTTAGTTTGCAATGCGAGCCACAGTTGCAAGAGTAGCATGCAGTTGAGATCCTTCTGAAGAACATAGATTGTCCCATAGCTCCATACCTGAAGCGTTTCACCATATGGACCTTTCAGAAGCTACTGACCAAGGTCACCAGCCTACAGGACAGCATACCCGATGCAGTCCCTCCTAAGGCTGAGAGTCAGCCCTAGCGCAGACCTCAGCGGCAGGAGTTTTCAGGAGCACCTCCACCCAGGAGAGGAGAGGTACACAGTACTCAAGGAGCAGTGGATAAGGGCAAGAGGCATTTAGGCAGTTCAGCACCTCCACAGCAGTCACACTCAGCTAGTCATTCAAACTCAGCTAGTCAGCCGGCAGCACAGCCCAGGACCTCCCGTAGGACTCCAGAGAGTCAGCAGTCCTTACAGGAGGAGCTTAGTAAAAAATACCCCTTTAAAAGAGAGAGTGTGAAGAAAATATTTAAATTCCTTACTAAGAAGAACATACTTACCTTTCCCAGCAACAGTAGAGTGGATGAGGAGGGTCAGACTGAGAACCCACTCTATTGCCCTTACCACAGATGCGTTGGGCATGTGTTAGAGGATTGTTTTGTGTTCAAGGATAAGGTTGAGAGGTTGATGGCCACAGGACAGATACACCTTCAGGACAGCGATCTAGTGCAGCCCACAGGCCCTCAGACAGTTCAGATGGTTTCCAGTCCTAGCCACAGTTCCAGCCACAGTGACAGTCAGAGTTACAGTCAGGGCAGTAGTGGCAGATTACTCCATAGTTCTAAGGGAGAGTGGCAGCTATCACTCTCCAAGGAGACTTAGCAGATGATTGAGTAAGCTGTACAGAGTTTAGAGGTAGTTGAGATAAGGTCTCCCAAGACCAAGTTGACAGTTGCCACTCCAGCTTCTTTGTTAGTATTTTTTTTTTCTCTTCTTTCTTCTGTTGTAGTGCAAGATGAGTATTTTTCCTTTTTTGCTTCTATTTGTACTAGAGAAATATGTTAAAAAAAATGATTGTAACCTCAAAAGGGAAGACAGATCCCCTTCCAGCACTTGGGCTGGAGGACCTCGTTCTCCCTTATTTTGATTAATCAATAAAAAAAATGATGATTTGCAATTATGATGACTCTCTCACTTCTTTTAGTTCTACTAGCTTTGTAGTGATGATTCATGAAAAGAGTATGATCTCTCTATCTCACCTTAGGGGTAGAGAGATTTCATTTTTTTCTTTTTGAACTAAAATCTTTTTCAAATTGAAATTGGATTTAGAAGTAAAAATTTTCTTTATTATCTTGTGATTCACTATCTCATAGATAACTATAGTATATTGATGCATAAAACTTTATAATTTTCTTAATCAAGCTATTCACTCTTATCAGAGGATATGATTTGTTTTGTAGATCCTTCTTCCTTGTCCAAGAGAAGTAAGTCTTCTTCTCTTGTATTTGGAAGATGATCTTACAACTGAGAAATAATTTGCTTTTAGAGATTTGGAAAAGGAAGCCAGTTACAAAAAGTGGAAAGATGCGCAAATCGCCAAATGTGAAAGATACACAAAGTGTATCAATCAATTGAAGTTTGTGCAAAGCACATGAAAGTTGAGATAGTGGCTCAAAGAGCTCAAAAGTTATAAGTAAATAGCTTCACTTTCTAGTAAATCTCTAAATCTCAGAAAATCTATATCCTTTTGATATTTTTGATACTTGAGTCTGAAAATTATGATTTTTGAAATCATCGTTATACATTGATGTCCTATAAGATATGGAAGTCTATCCTCATACAAGAAATGAAGAAAATTAAATTTCTTTTTCTAATTTAAATTCCTTTTTGGATTAGATTTAAATACAAAAGAGAAAAATACTCATATAAATGAGATGTCATGATTTAGCTAGTATGGAGCTTGATGTGAGTTATTAAATTTAAATTGAGGTTCTTTTTAAGATTAGAGGGAGTTAAATATTAAAAACTCCTTTGGGATATGTGCTTGTTTATCATTTTTGACTGGGTCCACACCCTCCTGCATTTTGTTAGGATCGGTGATGTTGATCCTTTATTAGAAAGTGAATCACTCCTTCTTGTCAGCCATACTCTGATAGTTGAAGCCCCCAATCCATTCATATGAAACGAATGTGATAGGAAGTGTCTAAGTCATTGATTTAGATCATTTAGAGATGTGATACTGGGTCCACACCCTCCTGTATTTGTTAGGTTTGGTGATGTTGATCCTTTACTTGAATGAGATTCTCTTCTTCCTATCAGTCCTGCTCTGATAGTTGAAGCCCCCAGTCTATTCACATGAGTTGAAGTTGATCGGGAATGTCGTAGTCTTTTTAGGTTACACTCTTTTGAGAGAGGATATTGGGTCCATATCCACCTTTATTAGTTAGGTGGGGTGATAGTGATCCTTTATCCCTATGAGATTCTCTTCTTCCTATCAGTCTTGATCTGATAGATGTAACCCCCGGTCCACTCATATGGGTTGAATGTGATCAGGGATGCCGGAGTCATTAGTTTAGACTCTTTTGGGGGTAGGATATTGGGTCCACACCATCCTATGCTAGTCAGGTGTGGTAGTATTGAGCCTTTATCTTGATGTTGATCTTTGTTATTTCAATATGATTATGCTCCCCAGTTCTGTTCATGTGGCGAACATGGTCTGGGTTATAAAAACCAATCACAATCCCCTTTATAAAAAAAAATGATGAAAAAAATTTACATGCGATAAAAAGAGGAAAGCTTTTAGTAGAGCAAAATCGGTTGCCCTTGTCACAGGAGGAACCCGGTAAAACTCTTTAAGAGCCCAAAATCCCCAAAATTTTTCTTTCTCCTCCCTTGAAACTCTTTAATGAGCTCTTCAAGGTTGAGTCAGCACTTAGTTGGTCATAGATCCCTATGATTCCAAGATGCTTTTCTTTGCTAGTGATGTAGTATATTGTACCGTGGATGTCAACATCACTACCTTGTGGGCTTGGGTCTTTGTGAAGAAAGATCGCCCCCCGGCTGCCCTCTTATGGCAGCCTACTCCCCCATTCATACACTACTCTGAGCTGCCAGAGTGGTCTTATGAATGTGATATTGTTACTTCCACTTCTCACAGGGTCCTACCCAGTTAGGGTAGGTGTTACCACTGTGACCTTCTGATGGTTGTGGATTTCACTCATGATTACTATACTAGGTGTCAGGTGTGCTCCCCTGACACTTCAGAGTTATTTTTCTTAGCTGTGGTATAGTACACCTGTTCTCAGGTGTTAGCACCAAAGTTTTAGGAGCTCTGATTTTCCATTTGAAAGATCGACTCCTTAGTTTCTTTACTCACTTACTTTCTACATTTGTATCCTACTCCGAGCTGCTAGAGTATCCCTATGAATGTTGTGTTGATTGCTCCTACTCCCCACAGGGTCCTACCCGATCAGGGTAGGTGTTACCACTGTGACCCTTCTGATATTTTATCATTCATATTCATGATTACTGTCCTCAGGTAGTGAATATGTCCCTTTACTATCTAGAGCTGTTTTTTTTTTTGTAGTGATGTAGTATACCTTGTCTCGGATATCAACATTGCTACTTTGAGAACTTTGAGCTTCTAGCAAAAGACCAGTTCTCCTACTCCTTTTCGTGACCTATCCTACCATTCATACACTAGGCTCAGTCGCCGGATTACTCTTATGAATGTGTTCAGGTCTTTCACTTCCCACAGGGTCCCACTAGTTTATGTGGGTGTTACCACTGTGAGATTTTACTTACTCAGAGTTGTTGCCATTAGTGGAGAGGATGCTTCCTCGCTGCTTTGACTCTTTTTTTCTCACTTGGTGATATGGGGCGTCGTGCTTTAGGTGCCACCGTCACCTCTTTCTTGAGCTTTGATTCTATGATACAGAGTCAGCTCTCCTAGCTACTTTGCCACTTATTTCCCCATTGAGATCCGACTCCTAGCTGCTGGAGAGGACTTTGGATATTTTGATACTCTTTCCACTTCTCACAGGGTCACCATCAGTTGGTATGAGTCTACCACTGTAGCCCCCTGGGATTGTTTTTACTAGGCTTAATCCTATCTTCTGTAGTAGAGGTGCCCCCTCGCTACTTCAGTTCTCTTTACTCCTCTGGAATGAGATTACCCCTTCGCGTCCTCCACTGAGGGTGTATCTCTTCCAGTTTTGTTTGGGAGACATCGTTCTGATGTCCTTCTCCCCTTTTGCGTAGGGTTAGGGCTCTTTAAGAGATCTCGACGGCATTTGGATACTCATGGCCAAGACGATTTGTCCTCTACCATGTGGTTACCAAAGCGCTAGCTTGAGATTCCTTAAGTAACTCTACCCTTAAAATTTTTACATATACATTTCCTTTTTTTCCTTCTATCCTAGTACAGGCATATGCGCCTGGTGGATATTAGGTCTCTGGTTGAGAGAGCCCGACAGAGTCCCTGGGAGGCATTCCTCACCACCCTTTCCTCTTCACATCATTGCTGGCATATGCGCCAGATGATTGTGTTGAGTGTTTTGTCTTTACTCTACTATAGGCATATGCGCCAAGTAGAGACTCTGCCACCGGCACATACACCGGGCAGAGGTGACCTTTTGTTACCTTTTTATCCTAGTGCCGGCATATGCGCCGGGTGGATATTAGGTTTCTAGTTGAGAGAGCCCGACAGAGTCCCTGGGAGGCATTCCTCACCACCCTTTCCTCTTCACATCATTGCTGGCATATGCGCCAGATGATTGTGTTGAGTGTTTTGTCTTTATTCTACTATAGGCATATGCGCCAAGTAGAGACTCTGCCACGGGCACATACACCGGCAGAGGTGACCTTTCGTTACCTTTTTATCCTAGTGCCGACATATGCGCCGGGTGGATATTAGGTTTCTAGTTGAGAGAGCCCGACAGAGTCCCTAGGAGGCATTCCTCACCACCCTTTCCTCTTCACATCATTGCTGGCATATGCGCCAGATGATTGTGTTGAGTGTTTTGTCTTTATTCTACTGAAGGCATATGCGCCAAGTAGGGACTCTGCCACGGGCATATACACCGGGCAGAGGTGACCTTTCATTTCCTTTTATCCTAGTGCAGGCATATGCGCCTGGTGGATATTAGGTTTTTCTAGTTGAGAAAGCCTGACAGAGTCCCTGGGAGGCTTTACTCAACACTTTTTTCTCCTCATATCATTGCAGGCATATGCGCCGGGTGATTATGTTGAGTATTTTTTTTTTCTTTATCCTACTACAGGCATATGCGCCGAGTAGGGACTCTGCTGCAGGCACATACACCGAGCAGATGTGACTCTTTCCTCTCCACATCATTATTGGCATATGCGCTAGATGATTGTGTTGAGTGTTCTTCTGTTACACTTCTTTTGGCATATGTGCCAAATAGAGACCCTGCTGCAGGCACATACACCGGGCAGAGGTTTTCTTTTTCTTTTGTCCTACTGCAGGCATATGCGCCAAGTGGACATCGACTTACTTGGTAGAGAGGGCCTGACAGAGCACCTGTCAGGAACTGCTCGCCACCCTTTTCCTCTGAGTGTCTTGTTCCGATTAGGCATATACTAGGCTTTGTGATTCCTTTGTTTGTTGACCCGATTTGGTCAGAAAGATACTGAGCCACCCCAATCCACTGCTATGAGATGGGCAGGAGGATATGGGACCCTTTCACCTTCTATTATGCTGATTTGATATAGTCAGACAGATAGTTGGTCTGCTTTTGCTACTGTACTTTTGGTTCTTCTCTTGGCTCTGCCATTACCACAGGGTAAGGCCAAGAGATGACCATACCCTAAGGCCTGAGCCAATCAGCCCTAACGCATTGAGGACCTTGACTCCTTCAGCTTATGGCTTTTAATTAATTTTGTTGTATGTTCATTAATTATGTTGACTGTTGAGATGTTCTTTGTTCAGAATCCAGATTAGATGAATGACAAAATGAGTGAATGATAAAGAAGCTAATTGCTTGATGTTGACCTAGTTTTTGGCCCAGACCAGGTCAAAGAGTTGACCTGGTCAAATTTGACCAAGCTAGACCCCAGGACCCATCCCATTGGGTTCAGGGAGTCAAGTCGAGTCTGTTGAGCCCGAGCTTGGACCCCGAGTCAACTCGGTTGACCAAGTCAACCAAGGTTGACCAATTTAGACCCTTTAAGCCTAAAATTAATTTTAAAATTAATTCAATGGGCTCCATGGCTTGATCCTCATCCTCCTTGACCGGATTGACTTAGTTGACCAAGTCAAACCTTGACTTGGTCAAACCAAGCCATAATTAGGTCAAAATGACCCATTTAATTGGAATTAAGCCCACTTTAATGCATTTAAGAGCCCATGAACGTTTTAGAAATTCAAATCCCGTGGTTTTCAACCTCCTTTCCCTCCTAATCATGCTTGGATCGAATCATGGCCGTTGGTATTAAGTCCAAGCCTTTAAATATTAATTTTAGGGTTCCAATTAGAGGATCTTGCAATCTATTCCCCCTAGGCCCGAGAGCTTTCGTTTGAGAGTTCCTGAGACTTTCCCCCATCCCCCACGATCAAACCCGACGGCCAGGACCCCCGACGGCGGCGAAATCCGGCGAGACCGACCGCCCTCCTCCCTTCAGCTCGATTTCCGTTCGATCGAGATAGTTTCGGAGCCCGAGTTCAACAGAGGAATTGTTCTAGAGGATCCCACGAGTCCAACGAGCCCAAGATCGTCCGAATCCACCGTGTGGATTGAGGTATATCTCAAACCCTAGTTCAGAACACTTAGGGTTAATTAGCGTTGTGATTAGTGAATAGTAATTAAAATAAACATTCCCCATCGATGCTCTTCACTAGTAGAAACTAGATCTCAAATTTCATGGCGTTTGGTCCATCCGATCGAGAGAACGAGGCCAAAAACACCCCTAAGGGTTCGGTACGCCTGGCTGTGTACTCAGGGCGCTCAGAACCGTTGATCTTATGATCAACGGGTCTGGTTCGGTCGAACGGCAGATCCGTCCGACCGTTCGAACGATCCCGAGGATCGTTCTATGGCACGGCTCGATCTGAGCCGTCCGCCTCTTAGGGCAGGTGATCCAACGGCGGTCGGTACGAGCCGACGTGGCTAAGTGAACCGGCGGGTCCGCCGGTTGATTGCCGCAATCATTGCGGCAATCATTGCCGGCGGTGCAATCATTGCGCCGCCAGGCAATGATTGGCCGCGGTTGGTGGGACGAATCCCGCGGCGCCATGTGTCAAGCCGAGGGATTTTCGGGTTTATGTATTTATTTTAAATGGTTTTTAATGCTATTTTCTTCAAAAATTCGTAGTAAATCCGTTTTTCGTCCGATTTTGACGTATAATATATCGAATTGTTCGGATTTTTATCCTCTTTATTATAAAATTAAAATTATTTTAAAATCATAATTATATTTTAAATTATTTAAAAAACAGTAAAAATACCTTTTTTTATATTTTAATTAAATATTAATAATAATAATATTATTATTATATTTTTTAGTGTAATTATCATTACTATGATTATTATTATTATTATTATTATTTTATTATTATTTATTTATTTATTTATTATTATTATTATTTTAAATTATTCTTAAGTTATTTCAAAAATTACCTTTTAAGTCCTTTAAACTTGCAAAATGCATAACTTCTTCGTTTTAAGCCCGATTTTAACGCACAAAGTCTTGTTTTGAGCGTATTTGGATTCTGCACATTTTGAAATTGGTTTTATTTGAAGTTTTTGGGTCTGTGGGCAATTGTTTTCAAAACAGCCAGCTGCCCTATTTTAAAATTAATTAATTATTCCACTTAAACTTCGAAATTACATAACTTTGTCGTTTTAAGTCTGCTGTCGACGTACAGCATCTTGTTTTATATGTACTCTGAATTCTGCACATTTTAAAACTATTTCCAGATGAAAATTTTGTCTGCATTGTCTGCCACTTCAAAAACAGGGAAACTGCACTATTTTAAAATATTATTTTTATTGTATTTGAACATGTAAATTTCGTATCTTCGCCGTTTTAAGTCGGATTTTGACGCGTAACCCCTCGTTCTTTTCAGAAAAGTGAGCTTTGTGTTTTGAAACTATTTTCAGCCCCTGATTTTGGCTGTTTTGACAGTTTTCTGTTCTACCTTATGATTTGGTTATTTTAATATTATTTAAATCAACTATTATACTAATTATTTTAAACTAAAAAATTATTTTTTAAACTATTTTGAAACCTCGATTGGATGGTTAGCGGGTTTTCCTATACTTATGTATTATGAATTGAATTATTTTCAATTATTTTATTTTCCAAAAATATATTTATATCTATAAGTACTTTTAAATTATTTTTAAAACTACTTATACTTTAAATCCTAATTTTGGGAGATCCGCTATTCGATAAAATTTTAGACATAGGTTCTATGAATGAAGAGCAATCATGGGGGAGTGGGTTAGTGAATGGTTGAGTCCCAATCATTCACTAATCCATTCTTTAGGTGTCTTTACTTTTTATCTTTCGTAGATTGCATGTGTAGGTCGTCGCACCACAAGCACTTAGCTTAGGTTCTCCTAGATCTAAGGACATGGTATGTTTATTTCATTACTGTACTCCCATGCATTTACTATCCCGAGGGTTAGTGTAAACATCACTTTAAACTCCTACAACGTAGTGACACCCTAAGGACAATAATTAAGGACCCGTCTAGCGAATTTAGAAGTTTTCTAGGAGCTAGGATAGATCACTGATTGACACCAAAACCCCAACATTTAAACTTAGTGACATCATAAACCCCTAAGAATTTTCTAGGAATTTTTTAGGAGCTTTTAGAGCCCTTAATTAACTAACCCTAATTAATCTGTTAAATAAGGCCCTGAGCCCTTCCGAAAAATACAATAATTACATATTAGGTCAGAAAATTACCCATAATAGCTTGATTTGTTCAGAATCTGACCCTTGACCTTAGATAAATAGGGCTCCCTAGTTTGACTTTAGGTTGACCCTTAATTTGACCATAGATAGAAATTACCTTTTTGCCTCTAATAAATTATTAAAAATTATTAAAAATCCCAAATTTTCTCCAAACACTTGGGATCACTTTCTCAGGTCATCCCTGACTTTTGGGAGTGATTCCAATCAGTTTGGAGCTCATTTGGATCAAAACAGTAAAAAGGGCCCCTTTCCTAGTTAATTTAGAAAATTCCCTAAGTACCCCAATCTTAGAAAATCCATAACTAATTGTAGAAAATTCCAAATTAGGTAAACTCACTTGCATTAGACTCCAATTAGGGCCTAGTATTTATTGAAAATCTTAGGTTTCCAGAAATTGGCTTAGATTAGAATGTCAACCTTTTGGTCAACCGTAGTTCATTTAGGGCCCGAAACTTAGAAATTCATAACTTTGCCTAGAAAACTCCGATTTCGGCTTACTACCTGTCTAACTACTCGTATTGAGGTCTAGTATTTTCCTAAGATGATAGGAGACCCTGACTTAGACTATTTCTCATAGTGACTTTTTGGACCCTTAGCCTAGTTCCTAGGAGGACCCGGAGCTTTCCAAAATTGGCTAATATAACTTTAACTTCAAATATCATCACCCTAAGTTCCTAAAATTGATCAACAAACTATATTAACTAAAATTCACCCCAATTCATTAATATTTGAAATTCAACAAAAATTTCCTTTTCTGGCCTTCAACAGACTTGAACTTTAGACAATTTTAACTAATTACCCTGCCTAGGACCTATCCAAACTACACAAGCCTTACACACACATAGAATGGTTTGCTAGGGCACCACTTCTAGATCTAGGTTAGGCCGCTGGATTTTATTTTTCTGCTGTGTTCCGGAGCTTTCCGTGATTTTCATTGCCTGCTGTTTGAAAAATGATTTGTGTGTTTGCTTACTTTCTCTGCACTCTGGATGTGAGCGTTAGATTTACCCTAGGTTAGGAGCTCCATATATATACTGTTCTTCCGTGCAGGTGGCCATGCTCAAGCTGATGAAAAGGGGGGAGCAATGTTATGATTTCTAATAATGTGTTTTATGCAGGTGCTTGCTCAGCTCCCACTAAATAAAAATGAGGGCTAAATTAATTATAACTGCACAGGTGGAGCGCTTAGCCCTCAAAATTAAGAGCATGGCTTGGCACAGGGTCAATGGTGTTAGCATTTTTTTATATATATATGAACTGCTTGGGATTTTTTTTTTTATTAGGATAATCATGCAGGTCCTTTTAGATTTTTCTGCTTTTCAATTAATGTAAATTTGTATGTAATAATTGTTAAGAGTTGTGAAAACAACCTTTGAGTTGGGATATTCTTATCCAGCTTGAATTCTAAAAGAAGAAGACATCCCTAAGGGGAGAGTCTTCTTCCATTTGGAAGATCGAGCTAGATGGCTTTAGATATCTAAAGAGAAAAGGCAATACACCCATACTAGGGAGAATTATCTCTTTGTTTGGAAATTCAAGCCACGACGGATCCAAGGAGTCCAATGAGGAGTGATCCAAGGAGTCCAAGGAGAGGATACCCAGGAGACTGAAGATATTGAAGATTTGAAGACCCAATATCCCACTCAAAGTTGTTGGCGTCTGTCATAGGCTTAGAAATCCGGGTTGTTGGCAGTGGTGCCCGGCCACTTTATTTTTCTGCATACCCTGGGTTGTAATTAAAGGGCAGTTGGCCTATGGACATTTATTTGATTAGTTTGTGGATTTATATTGATGTGCTTACCTGATTGCGCTTAGAAATATCTGCTTTTTCTAGGTTCTTTCTTGCATGCTGTTTTTTTGTTTTGCCTGAATCGTATTAGGCTCATTAAGGACTATAAAATTCTTCTACTCGTAATTAATCTTTAAAAATTTAAGTTTTAAATAACATAGAAACTTAACGAACCTAGGAAATTGCCGGAATTGTCCGGGGTCGCATGCATATTACTGCATCTTCTCTCTCCTTCTAATAAGACATCTCCCTGCCTGCGGGTAGAGTCCGGATAATCTGGCCTATAAGGATGAAGTGCCGGACCTAGGGAGACTCAGTCTTTTCTAAAAATTATTTTATATTAAGCCTGTTTTTTTAAAATCCAAAGCATTCATGAGCTGACATTTCAACTAGCATGCATTGCATTAGTAACCAACTAATTAAAATTTAATTACATTAGCTAGGGGCATTCACCCAACATAAGTCCAGGACCACTTAGGAAATTCTCTAGATGTCGGTCATACTTCTAATAACTGTACCACCCACCTATCTTTCATAACTGACTTAATTGCATGGTTTTAAAGCGACTAGGTGGTTAGCTGGCTCCCCCATCCAGGTCGGGATAAGTCCAGGTTTTGCATTGCATTAGCTAGGACATGGTCTTAGTGTGTGTGTCGAACACTAAGTCCAATCTAGATTTAGGATTCGAGGCTACTACATTGGGTCTCGTAGTAAGCCTTAAATAGTAGGTAGGTCCTTTCTTTTCAGGGACCCTAAATCCTACTTATCCGCGTTACAAGATGACGCCACCTCCATCCTTCTCTCACGCATGTGATTGAGTGCATGATTTTCATTTCCCTAGTTTCTCTCTAGTACCCTAGAGCCTCCGAATGCTGGTTTGAGCTACGCATGTCGATTCAGCCCTTCGGACCTTTCTTCCATTTGAGTAGGATTTCCTAGTCTATACCCTTGTGTCGATCCCATTTTAGGAGAGGATAATATATAATCCTTAATTGAGAGTTTTCTCAGGCTCTGGCCTGGGATGTAATTAACCACGGGGGCTTGCGCGCCCGTGGGAAACTCGGTTCCACATCTACTAAACCCCATTCGAGCTCTTTCATCGGGTGGGGGAAACCCGTGATTTGGTCATGTATATTACTACCCATCGAGGTGTGTTTGTGAAAACCTCTATCCTCAATGGTTAGTCGTATGACACGATCCAATCTGTCTCTTCCAATCGACCCGTTCGCGCGGTGCTCTTTCAGAGTCCACACTTGAGCAAACTATATTTATAAATTGTAGTGTATCATGAAATTAGAAAAATTTGTTTATTAATATGCTCTTGTTAAGTAAAATGCTCTTGTAATTTTTATAATATTTATTAAATGTGTAGAATTAATCAAATTTTAATTATATTCATTTATTATTTCACTATATTTTGAACTTTTTTATTTATTTAATATCACTATTTTATTTTAAAAAAAATTGGGTTGGTGGGTCGGGTTGACCCGACCCGTATTTAGCTTAGTAGGGTCCGGGTTAGCAAGTGGACCCGTATAACTAAACAGGTCAGGTTCAGATTGACACGTTTAGCTTTGGGTCAGTTCGGGTTCGACCAGACAACCCGAATTGACAGCCTTATCTAAGTCACTTATGAGTCAACCTTGTACCTTTTAATTCCATTTAAACCCCTTTAACCTTCACAAATCCAATTTTAAAGCGTTTAAGTCAAATCCTAATTTCTATAATCTAAAAAAAATCCTTACGTGGGTCGTTCAACTTAATTGGAACATTAATGGTCTATTCAATCTTGGACTAGCTTAACAGTCTCTTAGAGACCTTAGAATACTCCCTATTTACCCTAGATAAGTAGTGGATGCCTTAGATCTATCATAAGTCAACCCTAAATCAAACCTTGTTCATATTCCATGGATATTTAGACTCATGCTTAACCCTTAGTTAAACTCCCTTGATTATGGTCAACCCTAGTTTTACTAAATTACCTTAAGTGGCCTACCTTAGGAAAATTCCAATAAATCATAATCCAATATGCTTAAAAATTGCATAAACCTCTTTATGGTCCTAACCTAGCCTCCCTGGTGACCCAACCCACTTAGGTTAGCACAAGTGTGTTAAACCCATTAACCTAAACATCATTAGGCTACCCAAACT
The DNA here is from genome assembly GCA_016618105.1 of Dendrobium huoshanense. NCBI lineage: Eukaryota > Viridiplantae > Streptophyta > Magnoliopsida > Asparagales > Orchidaceae > Dendrobium > Dendrobium huoshanense. The sequence goes on along the minus strand of CM028353.1, from coordinate 49,034,943 downwards.
AAAATCCAAACTTTCTAACCCAAACCAGTCAGATACATTACATGCTTAAGGTTCCCTAAATTTTTAGAGATGTGTTGAGCCAACAAGCCAATTCGTGCAACCTTTAATGTTATTTCATCTCTGGTTAACCACCCTTGCGGACTCTCCCTTTAGCAACTACCTAATCGAGCCATTTAAAACTTTATAAATGATATAGAACACTTGTCTCATCCCCAATATAAAAACTCCAACAACCTAAGTAGCTTGGACCATCGATGATGATAAGATTTCTATTAAGAATAAAATCTAATTTTTCCATAAATATACCCCTTTAGTGTCAAGATTTTCATGCAATTAAAAATCCCTCTCATTTCCTAGTGAATGCATGAGCGATCTCTAGCTTTCCCTATCCTAAAATCCCTCAGTGTGTGTGAGAAGATTGAGCTTAGGTAAGGTCGTCACAATGTTGGTGACTCTTGTGATCTAACCACCCTCAGTTGAAGCTTCCTTCATCAAATTTGACCACCATGTTCAGGTGAAGTTTCAACATATCTAAATTGAACCCAACACCCTTTGAATAAAATTATGCTTAATAATTTTCTAAATTGAAAATAAGTTTCAGTCATTATGAAAATAACTCCCATTCTATAAAGATATGATAGTCGGACAGTGTCTACCTGTTCTCTTGATCCTTTATCAATCCTTGGGATAGTGAATATCATTGTTGATTATTCTTGATCAAAGTGATTTTGATCAAGGGCCTTTATTATGAGTGGGGTTCTAGGAGACAACGTGAATACCATCCATTCTCTTCATATAGAATGAACCTCATTGATTTGGATTTATAACATACTAAGCTACTACCCTAATTATAAAGGGATTAATTAGTGTCATCTGATAATCCTACATTACAAATTGGGTCCACTACTTAAAAGCTATACAATAGTGTGTAGTGTCATATAAAGCGTAGATGAGTCAACTATAATTAATTAAATTAGAAAAAAATCCTATAATATTCAAAAATCATAACTAATTCATTTCTAATCCAAATTAGGAAAATAAACCTCTATGCATTGAGGAAATTAAATAGATCAAAATAAAGATATTTTTAAAGAGTTTTGAATTAGTCTTACATAAATTATTTCCATTGAATATATAGGATTAATTTGATAATTAATGCCCTTATTTACCTTTGCTTGGTCTCAATTTTATATGAGAGATTCTTTGAGGTGTTTTACACACTTATGGATTGTTTATATGTATTTGTGATCTACTTAACCTAGTGAGGGGATTGTGACTTTTGGAGATCAAGTCATTAATAAGAGTACATGTTTTAGATATCTTTGATCTATTGTTCAGAGTGATGGTGAAATAGATGGGGATATTATCAACATAATTCAAATTGGATGGTTGAAATGGAGGAATGCATCGTGCTTGTTGTGTGATAGAAAAGTACCCCTCAAACTCAAGGGAAAATTCTATAAGATGGTGGTGAGGCCTGCAATGCTTTATGCTGCCGAATGTTATCCATTAAAAGAGAAGCATAATACTAAGTTAAGTGTGACATAGATGAGGATGCTCAGGTGGATGAGTGGCTTTACCCTTAGAGATAGGATACGAAATGAGCATATACGTGAAAAGGTTGGAGTAGCTCTAGTAGAAGATAAGATTAAAGAGAGTCTCCTTAGATGGTTTGGTCACATAAAATGGCGGCCTTCCGATGACCCGGTTAGGAGAGTAGAGCTATTAGATTTGACATATGTTAAGAAAGGTAGAGGCAAACCTAAAAAGACTTGGTTAGAAAATATTAGGAATGACCTTTCTTTATTAGATTTAAATGAGAATTTGACTTTTGATTCGACACTATGGAGAAAAAGGATTCATGTAACTGACCCCATGTAGTGGGATAAACGATTGATGTTGTTGTTGTTGTTGTATTGTGAGATCTACTTAAACCCTAATTATTTATTTCAAATATAGTACTCTTAAAATGAAAATAAACTTGAAAAATACATGAGTAAAACTCATTAAATATTAACCTCTTGTAATTAAACTTAAATCACTCCTCTAATCGTGTAGATTAAAGGATTTTTTTTTCAAACTCAAATAACTTTATTTAGTACATTTAATAATTAATTAAAGATATTAAACCTAAGATTTATTAAATACAAATTCATTTTACTTTTAAATTGTCTTAATTTTTATAGATTGAACTTGAAATTCGTAATAATCTTTGGTTTTAATTTCATTAAATTTTGTGGTAATTTTTCTATAAAACTCTCAAATCATAATTCTAGGATAGGTACATACAAACCGAAATTTTTTCATATTTCATAAATATTTCAAGAAAATAATAAAAATATGAATAGAATATTAAAAAAAGTTAATGGGTCTTAGAATGTAGGAAAATTCATTACAAATAATTTTGAAAAATAGGGTTTCTAGCTTTAATTGATTTAAAAATTAATAAATCTTTAGAAATCATATATAACTTCATAAGTTCAAATTTTTAGAGATTAATCCTTTGATCCAAAGTGGTATATGGTTTAGTTTTATGAAATTTGAATTTGTTTAAGGGACAAAATACCAAAGCATAATTCTAAAGTTATGAAACCTTTATAAAAGCATTGTAACTCCAAAATTATCTAATTAACTAAAAAAATCCTAAAATATAAAAAGTGTATTGAACTTCTAATGAACCATAGATTCAAAAAAAAAATAATGAAAATAGTAAATACACTTTATCAAAGTTAATTTTAAGTAAATAAATACAACAACAACATCAAACCTTTGTTTCACTACATTTTGTCACCTACATGAATCCTTTTTTCTCCATTGTGTCCTATTAGGAGTAAAATTCTCATTTAAATCTATTAAAACGGTTATTTCTAATACTTTCTAACCAAGTGCTATTAGGTCCACCTCTATTTTCTTAACATAGGCAAGATCTAATAAAGATACTCTCCTAACTGGGTCATTAAAAGGCTTACATTTTATTTAACAAAACCATCTAAAGTGACTCTCTAATCTTATCTTTCACTTGAGCTACTCCAACCCTCTCTAATATATTCTCATTTCACATTCTATATTTAAGAGTAAAGGTACTCATCTAGCTAAGCATCTTCTTCTTTGCAACACTTAACTTAATTTTATGCTCCTCTTTTAATGGCCAACAATATTTTTCACCATAAAGCATTATAGGTCTCACCACCATTTTATAAAATTTTCCATTATGTTTGAGGGGTACTTTTCTTTCACACAATAGCATGATGCATTTTTCCACATTAATCATCCAATTTGAATTATAATAATAATATCCCAATCGATTTCACCATCATGTTGAATAATAGATTTGAGATATCTAAAATATTTACTTTGTAATACTTGACTGCCTAATGTCACAATCCTCTCACTAGATCTATTACTACTAAAATTACACTATATGTATTCAATTTTAGTTATGTTCAAATGAAAAATAATTGCCTTATCAACAAGAAAAATTCATCAGCAAAATGCATACATCAAGTACATGCTCACAAATGTCTAGTAAGAACATCCATGTTTAAAGCAAAAAGATATGGGCTTAAAGCTGGTCCTTGTTGTAATCCCACTAAATTAGAAAAACATTTAGTGAAACTACCTACTTTTTGAACACAAGTAATAGCACTTGCATAAATATCCTTGATGACTTGAATGTAAGAATTATGAACTCTTTTCTTTTCCAAAACTTGATCTCCAAAGCACTTCTCTCAGAACTTTATCTTGTGCTTTCTCTAAATAAATAAATATCATATGTAGATCCTCTATATTCTCTCTATACTTCTCTATCAAATTCTTAATAAATGTATAGCTTATATAGTAGACCTACCATGCTAGTATTAATCCAAATTGATTTTGAGAAACATTAGTATCACATCATAACATATGCACAATTACTCTCTCCCATAGTTTTAATGAATGAAACATTAACTTAATTCCTCTATATTTCACACACTCTTGAGCATCACATGTATTCTTAAAAATAAGAACCAACGCACTCATTCTCTACTTATTTGACATCTTTTAGCCTTCAAAATAATATTGATAACTTTAGTAAGCCAAAAAATTTCTTCATCTCTATGTGTTTCCACACCTCTATTGGTATATCATCTAGTCCAAGTGTGTTTCCATGGTTCATCTTTTTTAAGCCTCTCTAATTACATTTTTTCTAGTATTACAATAAAAATAAGAATCTTTATTTTCATTTAAGGTACTAAGGTCACTAAAGTCAACCATATCTCACAAATTTTTTCAAAATGTTTATCAAAATATCTCATCCACCTATATTGAACATCCTCTTCTAGTAAAATAACTTTTTTATCTTCATCCTTATTGCACTTATTTGAACTAGATCCTTACTTCTCTTATCCCTTTGCTTGGGTACATCTTTTATCCTTCGTAGTATCTAATTTATTATATAAATTTTTAAAAGCTAAATTATTTGTATCATATATTGATGTCTTATACTCCTTAAACACCACTATATATCATTTATAAATTCCTAAGATTTTTTATATAAACTAATTTTCATAATAAAGCTTCTTATTTTTTATCTTTTATTACACATTTTAACTCCCCCATCAACTATTTTTACCATAAGTAGCCTTTCCTTCTAATACTCCAAGTACATACTTTACAATATTCTTAAAACCATTAGTTAATTTTGCTAATATAATAATAGCTTCCTCATGTATAGTCAAAATCAAGAGATCTTAATTCTTGCTCTTAAAAATATTTCTTAGAATACATTAATGCACCCTTCTAATCCTACGAGGATATTTTACTTTTTTTTCATAATCTATCCCTTCATGTTAAAATCCAAATATAATAAACAATGTTGGATACATAAACTCTGTAATGGTGATGTATGAAGCTAAAATCTAGTGTGACACATTGCCTCAACAAAGAAATATTTGAACAATTAAGAGAATTGAAATGGAATACTTTTATTCCTAGATATTGGATGAGTGGGCTTCTATGTTCTATAGAGACAGGATCATTATAGAAATGACATAAACATTTCTTTACACTTTAAAAGTTTAATAAAGATCTAAGGGCACATATGCTAGAATCCACAACTACTATAGATGAGTCTGCTTAGGAAAATATAGGTTCATTCATTATCATTAGTCCATAACAACTTTAATTATGTGTATCTTCACTATTTTTTATATTTTTTAGTAGTTATAGCATCTACCCTTTATTTCATTACTTATGATAAAATATATAGCTAAAGTAAATAGTATTAGTGTTAGTTGTTGCATTTTACTTTTTTCATGGGATTTATACTATCTCATGTACTTTATTACTTGATATGCATGTGTACTTGCATTATTTGGGAGCATATAGAACATAAAGTCATAATAGTAAGAAAACTCTTAAACATCAAATGGATAAGCTCCACGAAGGTTCCCATCAAGCTTTTGGAAGGGAGTTTTATTTCAACATAATCTTGATTATGTACAAGGATAGACTAATTCACTTAATATTAATAATTGAATAACCAAAGCTTTCTTATATGTGATAAGAACCCTAATCAACTTTTCTTCTGGAACATTGCCTACCTCAACAAAAATAATGATAGATAAGGTTGGCTCCTCTCTTAAGAAGGCATACTTTAAGTGCATAGGCAAGGCTTTTAGCTCTAGAATAAGTACCCCTACAATAGATGATTTGAAGGGATTCCTTAGAGATAATGTATCTAAAACTTCATATCTCTCCCTAAACATTCTAAATCCTTCACTAACCACATGAACATAATCTCCATCTACCTTTTATATGGCATCCTTACATAATGAACTCTCTAGTGGTTGAGATTTTGTCTTTCATTAAGAATTTGCATACCTCCCAAGTAAAATATGTTTGTTGTAAAATGTGTCTTCTGCAAATTCTCATGTGATTTATACATATATGTTTTTCTTAATATTTACTTCATTTGATGTAAAATTTATACTAATAAACGAACATAAAAAAATTGGATTGAGCCTTACAATTACTTAGTTTGCAAGACTCACTTCCTTCTCATCTTTTCCCTTTGCTTTGCTTAAAAAATAAAATAATAGTAAATAATAAAATAAAACTAAAAAACCATCATTCATTTCTTCTCTTTTCAATTGTCAAATTTTAATGTGATCTTAAAAATTAAAATTGATAATGTTTGATTGTAATGAATTCCATTTGGTAGTCAATCTTGCTATGGATTCAATGCGAATGTATGATTTATGTTGAAATGTGTCATGAATGCTCTTGATATGAAGTTTGTTAGAAAGCATTTAAGATTTGATTATGAGATAATTGATGTTGTTTATTATCAATGAGTGATGTTCTACTTCATAAATCATGATTAAACAAAAATGTATATTTTGTACACCTACATCTTATCCTTATATGTGGTTCCAATTATTTCTATGAAGAACATTTAGTGGGGTATTCATATACTTTTATGATTCATGTTTAATTGGAGGCATGCTTTGTTCTAAAAGAATCATTTCATGACAATACGTTTGCATAAGCTCATGAATCTTAACATATGTGTTTAGTTTTATGTCATGTAAAGTTTGGTAGCTATATTGGAGTACTTCATCTATTTTATGTTTCAATTGTGAGCATATACATAATGAAAACTTGTTTTGTTTATGTTGGGAAGAAATATAAGCATGTGTGAGCAATTTTTTGAGAGATGGAGAGCTATTGTGTACTCAAAGATGTAGGTATTGTAATCAAATCACATTTGTTAATTTTGATAATTATAGACATTGTATGCAATTTGCAATCTTCATACTCACTCATAGTTGGATGGTTGCATTTTCTCAATTACATGTATGACAACATCAATAAAGCATTGAATTTGTGATTTGTTTGCTACCCTATTTAAGTAAAACTATTCATACTATCCACACATAATTTCACACAATGACCTCAATGTAGACATAACCTTATATCACTTACTCACATGTGCTCTTTTTTATGTTTATTGCGGGGATATTGTGTACAAATGTCGGTTAGCGAGTCAAGTTTCCTTAGGCCTCTAAAGAGGCTCCTTTATTATGGGGATATATGGATATGCCCCGGCTTGTTCATGGTCAGGCATAACTTCTACAACTATTAAGACATTCTCTATTATTATGACAAACAAAAATACTTGCACACATTGTTGACTGTTCTTTAATTTTCAACCAATGATATATAGTAGGATTGTATTAGATATTTGTCATATGTTAGTGCACTAACGAAGCTTTGGCATTTTTGGCCAAGGCTTGTCTCTTCTGTGAATCTTAGAGACCTTCATAAGATTAATAAGGATTATAGTGCAGGCCACCTATTTGTGAAATGTGCATCATTATTTTTTTCCTTGAAGAGATCCTCCCTAAGATGATTTTTTCTAAGTTTTACTAATAAACACTTAAGGAACTATAAAAATCACGCCTTAGTAAATTTTTTCCTTTATATATTATTTCCATGAACATATTAAGAACATGAAAAATGAAATAAATTTGAGCTTTAGCATGTTAGGTTGATCATTGTATTAGTTTGTGTAGTGTGTCTTTCCGTAGGCAATAAGTTAGGCTTAATTGTCTTAACATAACATAGAACATATGTTTGAAGCTCATTTTCTATGATCATTAATGAAATAAAAAATGAGAAAATTATTTGAAACCTTTATGCCACCCATTTCATCAATGAAGTTTGGCTAGACCACCTTTAGTTGTGGGGATATATATCTTAAGGAAGCCCTAGTGGTACTCTTGCCAGTTATGATAGTTCCATAAATGAATTGATTGAAAGTTGGTATTAAATTATAAATTTTAATTAAAAAAACTATTTTAAAAGTATTTTCAAATGTAACATATGGCGCTGAAGAATCAAATGAATTTTAAGTAATACCTTAGTGCTTTAGCTCCTATCTAAATTGTGTTCATCTTTGCATCCCCTTTATTAATTCATGTAAGGTATATAGGTTGGAGTATATCTAGCTACTAGACTATGTCCTAAGGAGGCCTCATCCTCGTTCTCGTTGTAACAATGCCAAGTACCACACAAGTTAAAGGAGAAAGGTCTAAAGAATTGCATAAATTATCCCTCTTTTGGAAATCTAAAGCCATATTTAGGGGCCCAATCTAACACTTTAACTACCTGTGTCATACGTTAAGTTATATAGAACACTCGTACATCCTTAAGTTGTGGGTTTTCCATTCCTAAGTCACCCTTTTAAAATTGATCAATCTTATACATAGGAAGTCCATGATTTTATGGTGGGCAATAAACCACTTTAGTGTGTCACATATTGGCCTCACCTCGAGTCTTAAGAAACTAAGGAAGGTTTAGCCAACCTTGTAACCTTATAGTCACTTAAACCTCTATTGGGTGTATGATTGAGTATGGGTCATTTGCCCCTCAATTCTTTATGACCCTAGTATAAGTTAGGCCCCATATATTTGAGCTCTTTATAACTAAATGATTTAAACTAAAACTCTAAAATTAAATTTTAATTAACTCACCTTAAATTGTTAATCACTTAAGGATAAATATTTGAGTTAATAAATTGAACAACATAAACCCAACTTTGTAGCTTTAACCCTTTACATAAATTGGGGTAGTTATTCAACACTAAATTTGTACACACTGTTTAGGGTTTAAAAAGTGATTTTTTTTAAAGATTAGTTTTCTTTGAGAATTTTAAGTTAAAATTTTAGTCTCAAAATCGAACACATTATTATGAATGATATACCACCCTAGAAGATGAAGATATCATTCCTTAACGGGTTAAACAAAACTAGAAATTTCATGCCAATTATAATTGTCAAACCCAAGGGAGAACTACATATGGCCTCGAATGGTCAAAATGAGATTCTACTTGTATTTGGTTATCATATCGTGTATGAAACATCATTATTTTCATATTAAAAAATACTTCGATAAACGATACATCTTTTTGAGGGAAGAAGTATCACTTATTATCGATCATCCGAACATGATAAAAATAATTATCGTTGATTTTGATTTTCTCAAAGGAGACTAATTGAGTTTTAAAAATTGATTTATTTTGAAAAGGTGGGTGTTGGTTCTAAATCTCCTACAAGTGCAAGCCCTCATACTTAATTACATCATATAAAATTGGGGGTCTTCTATGAAAACTCTCAATTAAAATAATGATAAAAATTATATTTAGATATTTTCTATGAATGACATTATGGAACATGAATTTGGAATTTGAACAGGGATTAAATAGAATTTTGTACACTTATTTCTAGAGTCAACATAGGAGGGGTAGGAGATACTTTAGGATTTTGAAATAATTCAGAAGTATCCCAGCCTAAGCTAAGTGTTAGCTTTCAGTTTTTGACCGAGAGAATTTTTAGTTTGAGTTGATTATTTTATTAGAAATTTGAGACTATATTCCTAGAGTTTGAGGTCTTATGATTCAAAATCTATCTCAGAGCCTAAATCTAAATTGGGCGCTAGACCACAGTAGCCCGAACCTAGCTAATGCAGTACAAAATCTGGACTTAACCTAGCTTAGATTGGGAAGTCAGCTAACCACCCAGTCAATTAAAATCCATGAGACTGATCATTTTTATGAAAAAATGGTAAGAACATTATTGTGAAAGTTTTATAGAATTGGGACTGATATCTAGAGTATATCCTAATTAGTCCCTTGAGTTATATAAGGTAAAAATGCTTGAAATAAAAGACAATTAAAATTTTATACTCATTTAATTAATTTATAATGTAATGCATGCTGATTAACTCGATTAAATATATAAAATGTACATGAAACAATTTTAAAAAGGCTTAAAAATCATTTTTTCTAGAGGTTATATAACATCCCCTTGACAAACTTGCACCCTCAAAGACTAAGTGTTCTACTAAGACCTATAGGAGGGAGCTGCCTAATAATAAAAAGAAAGTCAATATTATGCATATGCTGACTCCCGGCGATCCTGGGCTTACTTCGTAGATTGTTAGAGTTTATATGTAAGAAAAAAAAAGATGATTTTAAGTATAAATTAGTTTTTAGTGTACCCTCACGAGCCTCCGTGTATCCAGCGAAAATAAAAAAGACATGCAATTGCCAAAAAACTAAAAAAAATAGGCAATCCTAATCATAATCAAAATAAATCAAGAACATAAATTAATCAAATTAATTTCATAAAGTAATGCCCATAAGCAAAATGCCCCTTTATTATAACCTAAAATTTATATAAATTAAAAGTGATCGGGTACCGCTAACAATAAACCTAAATTCTAATCCTAGGATTGACACAATTTGACTTTGAGTGGAATACTCTTTATATGTAACTACTCATCCTCCTCTTCTTTGGGCTCCTTGGATTTATCGTATATAGATACCCAAATGAAAAGAAAACTCTTCCCCCGAAGGGGAGTTTATTCTTTTCACTTTGGGTACTAAAATGATTCAAATTTGGGCTCCCAAATGAAAGAGGACCCTCCCCTAAGGAAATTCTTTTTCTTTGGAATCCATGTTTAGATAAATATATACCGACTCAAATTTCTAACTTTCATAACTTTTAATTCTAAACAAATTACATCTATGTTAAAATAAAAATTTTAGACTCTCCTACAGGGTTATCCTATACATTTAAAATCAAATAAATCCTAAGCAGTTTATATATGTACATCAAATTGAAAACTCAGCCACACATGGCCATGCTTTTTTAAATTTTAAAGGAGACTTGAGCAATTTTAGCACATGTATAAGAATTTGTCAGTTAAATCATTAACTTTGCCCCCTTGATTTATAGCCTTGTATGAGTGTGGCCACCTGCAGAAAAATCAGTGAGCAACCAAATCATTCATAACATAATGTTATTCTATCTCCCATCGCATTATTTCATATATTATAATTTAAAGTATGTAAATACTTATATCAATAACTTTCAAACATTTTTTTTTTATATTGTGATATACTTCAATTACTTTCAAACATAATATGCAATAAAAACTCAAAAAACCTAACATACATTGGTAAAAAGTAAATATCAACCTAGCCTAGATTAAAGTTGGTTGTCCTAGCAAATTACTTAAAGTGTGAGGTAGGCTATGTGGCTTGGGTATCAAACTGGAAAATTTATTCAAGTTATCTAATATGGGGTTTGTTAAAAGTCAAAGAGAAAATTTATGTTTGAATTTAAATATTAATATATTAAAGATTAATTTAGGCATATTTTAATTATTAAATGGTTACTACCTTTATTGCTCACCGGGGTTGTAAAGTTTATTTCACATTTCTTGGGGTTAATATTAATAGCCTCGTAGGCCCGAGTTACCTAGTAGTAACCAGGGTTCATTAAGTTGATTTAGTTTGTTGGGGATTAAAGGTTGATAAAATTAAATTAAGTGTATTGATTGTTGGATTTAAGAATTAAATTAAAAATTTTGGAAGTTTGAGTGAATCATTAAATTTTTAGGAAGTTCATAATAATTTAATTACAATGATTAAGGTGACAAAAGTTGACCTTTAAAAAGCACCCCTTTCCCCCAACAAGCACTTCTTCTTGCCCCATTTTCCTAGAGAGAGTCCCGTTTTTCTAGAGAGAGTCCTAGGTTTTTTCACATTTCTATTTTCTTCAGAATGGCAGAGAATGATCACCGGTTATCGTCAGTGATTATTCTATCTTATGATAGAGTTAATATTCATAAATCATTGGTGGGAGCACCATTGGTCATTAAGGATAATCCAGATTCAACTAAATATTAGAAAATATTAGGAATGACCTTTCTTTATTAGATTTAAATGAGAATTTGACTTTTGATAGGACACAATGGAGAAAAATGATTCATGTAGCTAACCCCACGTAGTGGGATAAAGGGTTGATGTTGTTGTATTTGAGATATACTTAAACCCTAATTATTTATTTCAAATATAATACTCTTAAAATGAAAATAAACTTGAAAAATGCATGAGTAAAACTCATTAAATATTAACCTCTTTAATTTAACTTAAATCACTCCTCTAATCATGTAGATCAGAGGAATTAAACTTAAATCACTCCTATATGCTCCTGTTATTCAAAATAATTGTTAGGAGATTGGTACGGGCAAAGATGTGTTAGTTGAAGATAATTTTTTATCTTTCAAAACAAAGGTTGTTGATAGCATTGATCATCGTAAGAATGATTTTGAGGTGTCATCATCCACTGGTGTTAAACTAAAATTTGACAGTTTTTAAACCTATCGAGAGTATTGATAGCAATAATGGAGTTTCTATGACTTCTTATGCTCATATTGTTCTTAATTCCTTTTCAGACGGTTGTAATCTAAATCTGATAAAAATGGTTTCATTAATCATGTTTCTTATGAAAAGGATAAATTCCTATTATCTTTGAATAATTTAAAATCTAATAATGATGGCGATATTGGTCCTGAAGTTTATAAAATAAAAAAGTTGATAATAAGGCTACTAAACACTAATGTTTGGAAGATTATTAATTAAGAAACCCTCGAATATCAAGATTATTAATCCTAAAACTTTTTCTGAAGTTTCAGAGGATGGTGTGTCAGTCAAATTGCTTCTTGAGAGTGTAAATTCAAATATTCAAAAACTAAAAAAATTTGATTGTTATGAAGGTGTTTGGAAATATCATCCCTTTTTCAGTAATTAGCTTTGAACTGAGAGAACAGTGGAGTCAATTTGGTTCTTTTCACATCACAAACTTATGAATGGAATGGTTACTTTGTTCATTTCATTCGATTTAAGTTAAAGATGTTATTCTTAGTAGAGGATTATGGTTTATAAGTGGTCATATTATTGGTATGGAAAGTTGGAGTCTTGAACTATCTCCTCTTTCTATGAAGAACTTGCTCTCGCATGCGTAGATCCTATTACCTCATCTCCCACTGCTCTTTTAGGAAGAAACCAATATTATGAGAATAACTTCCAAGGCTGAAACTTCTATGTATTTAAATGGCAATATGTTTAATTGGGGTAGAATAGAATTTGCGTTTGTATTAATCTTGAAGATCAACTTGCACAAGGATTTTAGGTTGACGGATATGCTGGAAAATTTTTCCAAAAGATTCAATATGAGAAAATTTCTTCATTGTACTATAATTATGGCCGGATAGGTCACAATCAACAAAATTGCAACAAAAATGAAAGTTTTCACAAGAAGGACACATCTTTTCTAAAGGAAATTAGAAGAAAGTCATTAATTACTACTAACAGTTTAAATAAGGGGAAGTTAGATATGGAAAAAGATATTATAAAACTTGATCCAAATTCTTATCAGGATGCTGATAAATATGGGCCATGGATTCATGTTAATTATAGAAGGAAACGATTTATTCTTCCAATAGAGCTAAAGTTGTAGTTGGTTTTGATAAAAAAAAAGTCGTAAATACAAAAGAAAAGTCATATATGTAATATCCCAAAATTTAATTTGGAAGAATTATTTATTTACAATTTAAGAAATAACAACCATAGCTATTTAATACCATCTATCAGTAATAAATAACAAAATAGATCTATAATTCAAAATATTAATGTACACATCTATATTCTTTTTAAAAAAATCATATATAATACTCATGATCTATACAATCATATCATAACTATTTTATCCTGAGTACAAAAGAAAAACAAAAAGAAACAAAACTTAAAAAATCATCACCAGCCTCACACTCCTGCTCCCCTGTCTTGATCTGAAAATATTTAACCACATAAAATGAGCTAAAAAGTCCAATAGATCACCAAAACCTAAATTGAGTTCAAAGCAATGTAAAGGAGCAATATGCATATCAACAATAAAATCATAACTACTATATCTATATGATCACTGAATTAGTGTAAAAATAATAAAATTTATATAATAGTAGTAAAATATATAAATAGTAAAATACTACAATATGAAAGACAATCAAATAGTAAACCAATACTAATGTCAAATTTATAAAGTAATCATCTTATCCGTAATACCAATCAGTATATAAATCGAATAAAGTATCAAATCAAAACATTGATAAAGACTAGGGGTGTAAGTGAGTCAAGCCGGCTCGGCTCGTTAACGAGCTCGCGAGCCGAGCTTATCGAGCTTCGAGCTCGAGCTCGAGCCTCTTATCGAGCTCGAATAGTAAACGAGCTCGAGTTTGAGCTCAACCCGGCTCGACTCGAAAGCTTATCAAGCTACTCGATTAAATTATATATATTATATTTATAATATTAAATTTTTATAATGTTTAAAAACATATTTTATTAAAGCCCTAAATCTGCCCGCCGTATGCAGTATGCCCTAAATCATTTCCTATTCCTCTTCGGCTCTCGTCTCCAGAGCCACAACCGGCACGGCATTCGCTCGGTTCGTCCTTAAGAGTCTAGAGTCGCGATCTCTTCTTCCACGTTTGCGATTCGCGACTTCGCCTTCCCCTTCTGCGAGGATTCACGGCTTCGGCGAGGCTTCGACAAGCCTTCTTTCGAGGGTTCATAGCTTCACTTTTGTGCTTGCGGCTACCGTTGAAGGAGCAGGTAAACTCCTTTTAACTTTTTAAGATGAGTGATTCTACTTGTATGCAATGAGTTACAATAATAAGGAAATACAAAGATTGAAGAAGATAAGTAATAGCATATGTATAATGTTGAAGCTAATAGGCTACAGGCACTTCCCTGTTCTTGAAGACGAACCGAACTGTGAGAGATAAACAGGCTAGGCACTTCCCACTTCTTTCTCAATCCGTATCTTTATAATTAGCTTATATATTCTGTTGAATATAAATGTGAAAGTAAATCCCTAGTCTTCTTTAAAGTTCAAACGGTTAAAAGGTTGTCAAGCTGATGCCTAGAATATTATTTACTTGTTCAGTATATGAACAAGTAAATATGAAATAATGAAAGATAGTGTGGTCTGTTAGGTGAGTTTCAGACATTCAGTGCAGGTAACACCGTAACACTCGCATGCCTTTTAAGTAATTAATATTTATTTCAGCTTCTTAAGGTTTTTAGATTCATTTTAAAGATGTAATTTCCTAATCCATAGAGAAGCAGAAGTTTGAGATTTTTGCTACTAAGATGAACATTGTGTTGCCTTGATTCTTTGATTCTCTTGATTTTTTGATTTGTTGCTAACAGTATAATCTTAGAAAGGTGGATTGGAAGGTTTGGTGTCTGTAGTGGTTGAAACAGAATTCTCTACAACTAATCAATCGTTGGGAGAGTTCACTAATAGAAAAACTGCCATTTGTTGATTTGATGCAATAACTGTATCATGAATCAAAAGCACATAACTTATTCTAATTTAATAAATCTTATAATTTTTTCTCTTCTTATATTATGATGCAAAATTTTATCTCTTATGCATTGAATTTTACAGATCTGATTATATCTGAAGCTCATTTTTGATGCTATCCATCAAAAACATATGCTGGATAATTTTGCTTGTTAGGTTTGAACGGTAAGATTGCTTATGTATTTTGTATGTGGAATATTTAATATTTTTCTTTTTACTCAATTTCTAAAATAATTATCATTTTGCTTTTATCTTAATTTTACATGTTTTTATCATATTAATTGGTAGTTGGTACTTGTAGTAGAGATGGAAGAATTTGAAGAATATGGAACATCCAAATATCAGACAGACAAGGAATATATAGTTCTATCTTCTATTCAGTTTTTACTTATACTCTGTTATGAAACTTCTTAATGAGTTGTATGATTCTTATTGTTGTTTTTGTAATGATGATATGAAATATAATTTGGTCAAAATTTTATATTATTGGAAATTCTATTTCTATATTATTTAAGTTTTTATAATACATATAGATCAAATTTTTAAATAAATTTTTTAAAGAAAGATGATTGCTCATAATATATAGATTCTTCTACAACTTAATTTTTTTTTTAAAGAAATTAATAGTTAAAGTTCTAGACGTTTTATGATTAATTAAGTTATTTTTTTTTATTGTTGAAAACAAATTTTAATTAAGTGTTAAAAGAAAAGAATTTCAAAAAAAGAGAATTTTGTTTAAAATTAAAGACTCATGCCAATTAAAAGAGTTAAGAGTTCAATTCGAGCTTTTTAAATGAGCTCGAGCTTTCGAGTTGAGCTCGAGCTTGATATTTTTTAAACGAGTCGATCTCGAGTCCACTATTCGAGCTCGAATTCGAGCTCGAGCTCGAGCTCGAGCTCATTAAAGATTAAATGAGCCAGGCTTGATAAGGCAAATACTCGACTCGACTCGACTCGTTTACACCCCTAATAAAGACTATCAAAATCATTTTAATGTAATAAAAATCATATAAGAGTGTACCCATGCTATTCAGATATTAGTGTGCCGTATACCCATGCTATTTAGATATTATATATCACAAGCTCAATATATCACATGCCTAGTATCAGTATAATGAAATATTAATGTTGTAGTAGAAGTAGTAGAATAATGCAATAACAATAAATTTGTGTAATACTAATAAATCTGTATAATAATGTGGGTCTCCGAAAGGATTCTGCTCGTGTGGTTCGAATGCAAAGGGTGCGATCACATTATCCCGTAGGACAAAATGGTCGTAGGCCTTTACACTCGGCACAAGCAGGCCGATGGAAGAGCAGATGGAGTTATAGATACGATTAGCCATGGAGGATAGTGGCTTTCACCTACCAACCTCGATGGATAATAATATTTATAACCCAAAAGTTCACGAGATTTCCCCTATTCGATACATCAGCATCGAATAGGGTTTATTTGATGTGGGGATCGGTTTCCTACGGGCGCAAGCCCCCGTAGTTAATTACATCTTAGATCTCGATCCCACACTTATGAGTGGTATAATGCTCCTAAAATTAATGCAATTAAATCTTAATTTTAATTAGTTACTAATGCAATTTATGCTAGTTAAAAGTCTCCAAATCAGAGATGTATGCATTTTTAAAAAGGTTTGTAAAAATAATTTTTTGAATGACCAAACTTCCCCAGGTCCGGCACTTCATCCTCATAGGCCAGATTATCCGGACTCTACCCGCAGGCGAGAAAGTTTGTCTAAAAGAAGAGAGAATGCATGCATGCTCCCCCGGACGATTCCGGCTATTCCCTAGAGTCGTTATGGTTTCTATGTGAATTAATCTTAAAATTTTTATTTAATAAATATGAGTATAAAAATTTTATCCCTAAAGAGCCTAGCGGTCAGACACAAGCACATGCAAGAAAAAAAACCTAAGAAAAGCATGCTAGTTCTACTGCACAATCAAAGTAAACAAAACACAACAGAAACAACAAAATCCCACGGAAAAGAGTGTCCATGGCAAGTGCCATTCAATATTACATCACAGAGTACTGAAAGTAATGGTGGCCGGGCTCCACCGACAACAACCCGGGAACGACGCAAATCTTAAAATAAAGCATTTTTATATCTTCAGCCTTCAGTCTTCTTCTTCACTTCCTTGATTCGTCTTTGGATCATCTTCAGCTCTTCGGGCTCCTCGTAGTACGTCCTCCAAGAGAATGCCCAAATGAAAAAGGAAACCCCTTGTAGGGGTTTACTTTTCCCTTTGGACTCCTCGTAGTGAACGCTCCGAAAGGATATCCAAATGAAAAAGAAAACCCTCTATAAGGGTTTACTTTTCCCTTTGGACTCCTATCTCATTAAAAATGCCTTATTTTTAGATCTTCACAAAGTTTACTATCGAATACATTTCAACAGAAAGAAAAGAAAATCTAGACTCTCCTGCAGGGGTTATCCTAAGCCATTCATAATTAAAAATCCATCCAAGCAGTTATATATATGAATAAAAATGCTCACATCAATCACTTGGCCGTGCTCTAATTATTGGGGGCTAAGCAGCTGAAGCAGGTACCTAAAGCAGTTATATATGATTTATTAATTTTTAGCCCCCCCTTTTTAGCGCAGTGTGAGCACGGCCACCTGCAGTAAGACAATATTAGTATAAAAGGATGTGCCTAACCTATGGGTATTCTAATGCTCATAACAACAGTGCAGAAAAGAAAGCTAGAAAGACAGTACAAAAATAACATCACAGAAAGGCTACAACAGGTAGCAAAAACAACCAGCACACGGGTCACATGCAGAGCGTCACAACAAAGAACATAAAAGAAAACCAGAGCAACAACCTAACTTAAAGCTAATAGTCGTGTCCTAGCAAACTCATCTAAGTGTGTGCAAGCTGTGTGATTTTGGTAGATTCTATATAGGATAGTTTAGTTAGCATTACTTGTACTTTATTTTTATTTGTTGAAAGGGCAAAAAAGAGATTTTAGTTAAAGTTTAAATATTAGTGTTTTAGAATTGATTTTTAGGATATTTTATTTTTAATGTTTGATTAACTATCACCTTTGTTTCACACCGAGGCCGTGAGGTTTATTTCACCCTCCTTGGGGCTAACTTAATAGCCTCGTAGGCCTGGGTTACCCAGTGATAATTAACTTTGTTTGATTATTTTAGTTTGTTCTTAAAAGAAAAAGAAAATGGTGAATTAAATCATTTATTAATCAAGTTTGAATTATGCCAATTAGGAAAATTAATTTTAGGTTTCGACGCTCCATTAGATCTATTCGTGGCGTTGTGCCACCAGGCTCGAGGAACCAGCCTCCTTAGGACACTTAGCCCCGCAGCCCGGAGTAGTCCATCCAATAAACTTCACTTTTGGAGCGGTTGTTGCGTATTAAGGGATTTGTTGGTTACTTCTAAAATGATTATTCTAAGTTTGATCTTTAAGAATCATTTATCTTAATGAGTTTAGTTTGTAGCTTAATCTCCTAATATGATCTATATCTTTTAGATTTTAGATTGGTTAAGAATTAATTATTAAATTAATTAGAATTGATTTAGGTTTACATTATAGGTCTTAAAATTTAATGATTATTAAAAATTAATAATAGTTTAATTAAGAATTATGTGTGTTAACATATTTTATGAATTGGGTTAAGATTGATTAGTTGATTATTAATGAATTAAGAAAAGAAAATTCAAATCTAGGAAAATGTGTCACTAGGTTTTCGTTTCAAAGTCTCTATCCTATAAGGAACATGCACCCTAAGTCTATGTTTTCTAAGACTCGGTCCTTAATTTTTGTCCTTAGATGTAGTGTCGTAGGACTAAAAGTGTTGTTCTTCTTCTAATTCCTAAGACTTCTACACGGATGTCATAGGATCTTAGGGATCTAAAAAAATAAAACAAAAGCAGTCCTAAATATAATTGAAGTTTCTAAGGCTCTAAGGGTGGGAGGCGTACAATAACCTAGGCCCCTAAAGGTTTTCTAAGTTTTTAGAAAGCTTACAGCACCGGGGGCTATGACCCGGTGGTTCCGCCCGTAGCGCCCCTACCAGATGGGTAGGGACGACTGATGCTCGGATCCGATTGTCCTAGCTCCAGCTCCAAATGCTCCTTATTCATTATTTTCCAAAATAGTACCTCGCAAGACATAGAAAAGACGTGTATTAGAGCAGTTCTATAAATAAACAACAGTCTAAGGAAATGAAAAAATGCAATAAAAACTAGAACGTACCTTTTGTTATTTATCGAGTCGTATGTCTGTGGATTCTCCTTAGTTTGTAGGTGTACAGTACCGAAATGCGAGAGAAACAGTGAAGAAACTAACAAAACTAAGCAAAAGACAACCAAATGCGAAAAATATAAAAAGAACGAAAATCAAATACAAAAAGGGGTGTAGGCATTGTTGTTATTGGACACACTTTGTAGAAGTCAAGTGCATCATATAACAACAACAATGCCCTTTGCTGTTCCCACTCCAAACGAGGCACTTGATACGTTTGACTTGACTACTCCCAACACACCTTAAACCAAGGCTAAATCAACTAAGGGAGATGGATTTCTAAGACTGAATTTTACAACTAAATTCTCTTTTGTTTTATATTTATCCCAAAATTTTATATTTTAGAAACTAATACTAATGGGAGAAAATCTAAACAAGTAGAGACTAATCAAAGAAGCTATAAAAGGACATAAAAAAAAAACTCTAACATAAAGCCCCTAAAGTTTCAAACCAAACAAACATTTATTTTAGAAGGGACTACTAAGGGAACCTAACCCACACGTTAAAACACTAATCACTCCCAAAAGACACTAAAGGATCCTACTAAATAAGTCTAATCACAAAATTATAGATTTCAAGATGATTCACAAGAACTCCTAAATGGATTACTACACAAAACTTCCCAAAAACTATCTACCCAAAATCACTATTTGACTCAAAGTCCTACAAAATACAGATAATCAAGTGCCCCTCCGTTTTATTTGGAGTAGGGTAGACTTGTGGAAGTTTTCTTAATGAATAGGCACTATAGAGCCTTCCATCAAGAGAACATGCACAAGTCAAAATCACAAAAAAAAACTCATTACCAAAATAACTCATGTAAAACCTTCATTCACAAAGTCTATCACGAATCTATGCAATACAAAATGGCTCGCAAAGCTCTCAACCATAGACACATTCGCAAAATCTCTCAAAACAAAACAATCCTAAAATTTCAACTCATAAAGACACTCATGAAACTCCTCATTTGAACAAACTCATAAAACCTCTTATACAAGACCGTTTTTTTTTTTTTTTTTTTGAAATGAAACCAACTTCAACCATAAAACAACACTTTCTAAAAAAAAACAACAATATCCCAACACAAACTATATGCGTACGAATTTGAACAAAAGAAATGGCCTTTGAAACCTTTTCTAACACGGAGCAAATCTCATATAACATGTATCAACAAATATCCAAAAGAGACTTGCAACTATGTAATTCGGCAAACAACAAAGTCTATAATAATTCATGCCTTGGATTACTTTACCATACAATAAAATTCATGTTCTCACAACATTTATTTCTTGCTCAAAACCCAATACTAATGTTATGTTTTCATGGCGACGAAAGAAAATATAAAATTCATGATCACTTGATATTATCTCCAAACTCTACTAATAAAACCATTTGCTTAAACACATGAAGTTTTCTTAACCAATTATAACTTAAAGAGACCAAACACATGCTTGATTTTTTTCTTTTTTTTTTTTTTAAAAACTTGAGGCACAAAACTAGTAAAAACATGCATCTAACTTACTTACAAAGCGATTTGGAGCATAGAATGATTAAAGAAACTGCACTTGGTTTGTCTCCAATACAATTTGGAAGCTGAAACAATAATAATAAAAAAAAACTGCACATGCTTTACTTCCCAATGCTATTTGGAGCCTAAATAAATAAAAATCTGCATATAGTTTGTCCCCAACACAATTTAGAGACCCAAAACAATATAATTTTGCACATGTCTCATTCCTACAGCAATCCGGAGGCTAGAAATATTAAAAAAAACTGCGTGTATTTCATACCCACGGCAATTTGGAAGCTAGAAACATAAAAAAAAAAAACTGCACTCGTTTCATTAGAAAGAAGAGAAATCAGCCCACCTTCTCTACCATTTTAATAGCAAATGCAAAGCCGAACACAATTTATACAAGATTCATTCATGTCGGTCAAAACAAAGTCTCCGACAAGTTCATGAATCTTAATTGATGGATGGCGCCGGCACACAATTTTGGATGCGAACTATCCCTAAATATTCCCAAATAACTTTGACGACAACTCATGCATTCACAAAAAGGCCTTAAAACAAAGAAATGTCATAGTGTTCAATAAGTTTTCCTAAGAGAGACAACACACTTTTTTTTTTTATGCTCATAGATTTCAGTTTCAACAAGTCTCAACAATAGAATGCTACTATTTTTATAACAAAAAAAAAAAAGTGAGAACCCATCATCACTTGACTTGAGTTAATCAAAAAAAAAAAAAAAACATCTGTAGAAATAATAAAGTAAATTTGAGGGCAAACACCCTTTTGAATACCAAGTAAAAGAAATCAAATTTATGTCTAATGCTTCAAGAAGAGAAAGATGTATGAAGCCAACCTCATAATCACATTTTCTGATGGCGTCAATAATGAGAACTTGTATGTATGAAATTCAAATAAAAGAAATAATAATAATAAAAA
Source organism: Dendrobium huoshanense (assembly GCA_016618105.1). Taxonomy (NCBI): domain Eukaryota; kingdom Viridiplantae; phylum Streptophyta; class Magnoliopsida; order Asparagales; family Orchidaceae; genus Dendrobium; species Dendrobium huoshanense. The sequence continues at coordinate 49,012,959 of CM028353.1, read as the reverse complement.
TTTTCTAAAGCATTTGATCAAATACCTAGCATGCGAAAGCTAAAGAATGGTGTGAAGCAATCTCCTTTGAACGTATTATCACATCACACCTAGTCTTTCTAAGAGAACTCAAAGTCAGGAACCATTCAAATTCAAAATAGACACATTCTCAACACCAGAGAAATGCTTGTCTCCCAAAATCTTGTCATAATACCCATGAATGAACACATAATACAAAATCTGCTCTATTCAAGGCATAAAAAAAAAACTTATGAGGCTTCAAGTTACGCTTTCATCTTTCCATGCATATTATTTTTTTTTAAAAAAAAATCAATGGTTGAAGGAAATCTGAGCAAGGAGATGTGGGAGGTAACCAAGCAAGAAGAAGACAAAGGAGAAGAAGAACAGGATGAAAAAGAAGAAAAAAAAACAAAGAGATGCGTACCTGCTGTAGAAGAAAAGAATAGAAGCTAAGTTAAAGCACGTCGTGCACAAATTTATGCTTCCTTGGCTCGGTCAGGTAAGAGGGGCGGAACAAGGGGTTCGTCTTCTTTGTATGGACGAGTTCGGGCGGCAGAGCAAGCCACGGGCGTTTGGCCTGGATGGAGGCGTCAGGACGGCTGGAGGCTTCGGGATGGCCGGAGGTGTCGGGCTCAGTCCTGGCGTGCGGAGACGAGAGGGAGGGAGCGGGGGTCTTCCGATCTGGGCAGGCGAAACCGAGAGAAAGAGCCGGGGTTCGTGCGTGAGGGGGAGCGAGAACGAAGAATTGAGAGAGAGATAGTAAGCCAGAGCGAATGCCTAGGCTCGGAGCCTTCGTTCCGAGTAAATCAAACATGTTGCCGGAAGAGGAAGCCCGCCTCTCTTCGTCGTCGTGCTCCAGCCTCGAAAATTCCCTTAAACGGTTATTCCCGCTGTTTGACGTCTGCCCGAGACACAGAGAATCGTCTGCGGAGCGGGATTTGAGCTGAACGAAGATTTCATCAAATCGCAGCCGTTGGGAAAAATTCCTGATTCAGGAAGTTAATTCAAAATACTTAAAAAAAAGGTCAAATGAATTTTAATGGAATTAAATTGAGTTGAATCAGATTAAAATTGGCTAGGATTGGGTTAAGCTCGAGTCCGAATTTGGTTCGAGCCGGCGCGACGAATTTAATTGAATGAAATTAAATTCAGAATAATGATCAATTTAAATCAAATTGGCACGATGCGATCGAAGTACAAAATAAACCGATCTAATCGAACATAGTCGAATCCAATCCGGCTCGAGTTGAGTCGATTTGAGTTCGAATCGGGCCCGACGGGGTTCGATTAAATCGATCAAAGGGGCTCGAGCACATTCGAGCCAAAATCAAGGTCAACAAACGGACCCCCAACATATGCGGAGAACAATAGGTGAACCGTATATGTTGGCGTTGACCTTCCTAACTCTCGGAAGATACAACCCTAGGGTCAACTAACGGAACTCACTAAGAAGATGCAATCAATCTACAACCAACTAACGAGAAGAAAATCAATAAAGAGAGAAAGCAGGTCAACCATCCGCCCAACCAAAGTGAGAAGATAAGAAAAGAAAAATCTCAAAGAACCAAGTAGAACCCAACGATCACCTACGACAAAAATCTAAGATGATACAGAAAGAAGAGAATTCAGTAATAACTCGAAAATCAAAGAAATATCAAAGAGAAATGATCAAAGGAAAACAGTAACAATCATAGGAAAATAATAGTAATCAAAAGTAATGGAATCATTTATCTCCCTGACCACATCGCAACAGCAGAATAGAGAAAAGCAAGTGGGTCCCACATCCACCTGACCATATTCGCAACAGCAAATGGGGACAACTCCAGGTTTGCCTGACCATGTTCGAAACAACAAAACAAGAAGTAAAGAAAGAGAGGGAGTTCTACATCCGCCTGACCATATTCGCAACAGCGAATGAGAACAGCTCAATATCCACCTGACCATATTCGCAACAGCGAATAAAGAGCTTCCCAAAAGGTCTAATGCCGACCTGACCAAAATCGCAACAGTGGAACAAAAGAAAGAAGTCCAACATTCACCTGACCAGATCGCAACAGTGAATGAGGACGACCCGATGTCTGCCTGACCAGATCGCAACAGCGAGACAAAGGGTGAAATAAAGGGGGTTCAACATTCGCCTGACCAGATCGCAACAGCGAATGAGAACAACTCAATATTCATCTGACCATATTCGCAACAACGAATAAAGAGCTTCCCAAAATGTCTAATGTCTGCCTGACCAGATCGCAACAGCAGAACAAAAGACAAAATCCAACATTCACCTGACCAGATCGCAACAGTGAATGAGGATGACTCGATGTCTGCCTGACCTTATTCGAAACGGCGAAACAAAGAATCAAAAGAAAACTCAACAACCCCCAAACAGGAAATAAAATAGGGGGAATGAAGAGGTGGTGAAGTATGCCTCCCAGGGACTCTGTCGGGCACCCAACCAGAAAGGGGGAGTCAACATTCGCCTGACCAGATCGCAACAGCGAATGAAAATGGCTCAAAATCTGCCTGACCATATTCGCAACAGCGAATAATGAGCCCTCCCAAAATTCTAATGTCCACCTGACCAAAATCGCAACGGTGAGACAAAAGAAGTAAGTCCAACATTCACCTGACCAGATCGCAACAGTGAATGAGGACAACCCAGTGTCTGCCTGACCATATTCGAAATGGCAGAACAAATGGGAAAAGAGAAAGGGAGTTCATCATTCGCCTGACCATATTCGCAACGTCGAATGAGAACAGCTCAATATTCATCTGACCATATTCGCAACAACGAATAAAGAGCTTCCCAAAAGGTCTAATGTCTGCCTGACCAGATCGCAACAGCAGAACAAAAGACAAAAGTCACCTCTACAACCACCCAACGCACATGTGCGTGGTGCTGTGAGGGAAAGAGAAGTAGTCAGTCATCTAAGAAATCCAAAACTTATATTTTAGTTACCACATGGTAGAGGACAAATCGTCGTGGCCATGAGTAATTCAAATATAAGTAGTATTTCTTTAGGGTAAAATTGAAATCACATATCATAAAGAAATCGATAGATATACATCTCTCTAAAAAGAGGAATATATATACGACCGTGTAAAAAAAGGATAATAGCATAGAAGTGACAAGGGGACACACTTGTCACTAAGAATCGTAATCATATTAAGGATCAATGATCACTAGAAGAAATCACAGTGATAGCACCCATGCTAACTAATGGGATCCTGTGAGAAGTACAAGCAACACTTTATGCATTCAAAAGAGGCTGCTCTTACAACTAAAAGCAAAATCTCAACGAGAAAATATATCATTTGAAAGAAGTAGCGGATCGACTTTCTGCTCGAAGATCAAAATCCACATAAGAAGTGATGTTAACATCTAAAGCCAGATGTACCACATCACAAATAAGGGATAATAACATCCCTTTAAAAGTGAACAATCATAATCGAAGAAATGAACATACAGTCATCTCCTACACGATCATCGAAATGTTTCAAGGAGAGACAGAAGGGAATTTGGGCTCTTGGAGCGTAGAACCGGGTTCCACCTGTGACAAGGGCAACCGATTCTTTCTCAACTAAGAGCTTCCTTTTTTTTTTTTGAGAGAGAGAGAGGGGAAAATTGTTGGATTTAATAACCCAGGCCCTATTCGCCACATGAATAAAACTGGGGAGAGAGAAAAATTACAACAACAATTTGTAGAGAAATTCACAAAGGAACCATGGGTCAACATCACTATATCTGACAAATGTAGATCAAGGATGGACCCAGTATCACATTCCATTGAAATTCGAGTTAGTAGTTTTGATATCCCAGACCACACTTGAAAGTGACAAGTGAAACTGGGGAGCGCCAACCCTTATAGGGGTCGGAGAGGTGATTTTGTGCAATAATACCAAAGTGATCAGTAAATGTGAAAGTAAGCACAAACATCCCTACGACGTATTTACATACAACCTTAAGGATGATCTCATACTTTGCATGACGAACATCACGTGGTAGAGGACAAATCGTCGTGGCCACGGACTACCGAAAAGTACAAGAGATCCTTTAGAGTTATATCTATACAAAGGGATATTTATAAGTGGCGAGGGGATGCCCCTTGCGATGTGCAAACTCAAGCGTAGTACTTTCTTAAGTATTGCCCATTGATGACGGGCATGGGATGAACACCATTCGCATCAACTAGCAAGTAAGATCCACCATCGTATACTTGTTCTACAACAAATGGGCCTTCCCAAATGGGCTCGAACTTACCACCTCGACGGCGATGCGAGATGATAGGCCTACGCAGGATAATGACTAACTCACCGACCTGAAAAGCGCGGGGTCGGACGAGGCGATCATGAGCCTGGGCCTGGTACAACTTAAGGTTCTGATGAGCTTGCAAACGGAGCTCTTCTAAATCATCAAGTTCTTCCAACCGTAGTCGGGCATTATCCTCACGAGACAAATTGTGGCTAACTGCTACACGCAACGAAGGGAGCTCAACCTCTAGTGGGAGGACAGCTTCAACCCCAAAAGCTAAAGCATATGGTGTACACTGAGTAGGAGTACGATATGTAGTCCTATAAGCCCATAATGCTTCAAGCAATTTGTCGTGCCATTCTTTTTTATTTGCCACAAGTATCTTTCTTATCAATTGGACTAAGGTCTTATTGAATGCTTCAGCCAAACCATTACTCTAGGATAGTAAATCGATGAATACCGCCAATTTATGTTATGGCAGCGGGCGAACCTAGCAATTTTGGTGCTTCTAAAAGAAGGACCGTTATCCGAAATTATACGGCGCGGAACACCAAAGCGGTAGACAACATGATCGCGAAAGAAGCGCATCACATCTTCTGATTTGACTTCCTTAAGTGGGATAGCTTCTGCCCATTTAGAGAAGTAATTAGTAGCAGCCAGAATAAACCTATGACCCTTAGAGGAAGGAGGGTCAATAGGACCCACTACATCCGTGCCCTAACTCTCAAAAGGCCAAGAAGACACTGTGGGGTGCAACGGATTAGGAGGTTGGTAGATGACAGTATTATGAATCTGGCATTGGTGGCACTTCCTAGCGTGCTCCATACAATCACGGATCATCGTTGGCCAGTAATAACCAAGGCGTTTAATTCTGACCTTCATCTTAGGTCCAGACTGATGAGCACCACAAAGCCCCTCATGTACCTCGCCCATGACCTTACGAGTCTCCTCATTATTGAGGCAACGCAACCACATCTGGTCAAAAGAGCGTCGGTACAGGGTTTCATTCACGTAGGAGAAGGACAAAGCTCTCTTCCTAATCTGAGCGGCAAGAGAGCGGTCATCCGGAAGCTTTCCACGCTTCAAGTACTCAACAAAGGGGACTCTCCAATCTGACTCTTCCTCAACAGCGCACACCGTGAGGGTCTGATCGGGAGAAGACAAGTCTGCGGGGCACAAGGCTTGCCGATACTGAACAACAATCGACACCGGATTTCCATTCGGTTCAGCCAACTCCTTAGCAAGTTTAGTTATTGCATCCGCTCTGCCATTCTCAGATCGAGGGACTCTAACCAAAGTTACTTCAGGGATCAAACACAAGAGCTCCATTGCCCTATCGTGATAAGGCAAGAGCTCAGGTTTGAGAACTTTGAAAATTCCAGCAACTTGATTAATAATTAATTGGGAATCTCCAAAGATTTTCACCCGCATGATGCTCATCTGAACGACCAACTCAAGTCCTACAATCAGGGCTTCGTACTCAGCTTCATTATTAGTACGAGGCTCTGAAAGACTGTAGGAGTAACGGAGGGTATGACCTTCAGGAGACACAAAAACAAGCCCCAAACCTACCCTAACCACAGGAGTTTCGTAAGGACGTAGTGATTTGATGGAAGAGGCTCCATCAAAGTAGAACTCCAAGTAGGGGACTCCTGCTCTTCCACACTCATGATTAATTCGTCGGGCAAATCGTCATTAAGTGGGGAATCTTCAGGGATCGGGTGAGTGAGAAGCAAGAAAGTCAGCTAGAGCCTGTCCTTTGACGGCCCGCTGAGGGACAAAGGTAATATCAAACTACAGTAAAATCATGGACCAACGTGCTAAACGACCTGACAAAGTCGGACGGGTCATCAAGTACTGCAAAGGGTTAACTCGAGAAATTAAACTGATCTTGTGTGAGAGCATATAGTGTCTAAGCTTCTGCACAGCAAAGATCAAAGCCAAACACTACTTTTCCATTGCCGGGTATTTTAGCTCTGCAGGAATCAATCGTCTGCTAAGGTAGTACAAGGCGTTCTCTTTGCCTTCCTCATTTTCTTGAGCTAAAAGTGCTCCAAGTGACTCATCCAAGGCAGTAGTGTAAAGAATCAACGGTTTACCAGGGATGGGTGCAGCTAACACTAGGGGATTTGTTAAGTAGCGCTTTATGCTCTCAAAGGCCTCCTAACAATTCTTATCCCAATGGAAACGGGCATCCTTCTTCGCTAAAGCAGCAAAGGGATGACATCTACCGAAGATTGGAGATAAATCTCCGCAAGAAAGCTAGCTTACCCTAAAAAGACCTCAACTGGGTAAGACTCTTAGGGGGTTTCAAGTCCACTATGGCCTTGATTATGGAGGGATCAATCTCAATGCCACGGTAGCGAATAATAAAACCAAGAAACTTCTCCGCACTAACTCCAAATGCACACTTTAGGGGATTCATCTTCAAATCATGCTTTCTTAAGCGCTCAAAAACGATTCGTAAGTCTCGGAGGTGATCACTACGGACCTTGCTTTTGACCACTAAATCATCCACATAGCACTCAACCTGCTCATGAATCAGCTCATCAAAAATAATAGTCATGGCACGCTGATAGGTGGCCCCGGCATTCTTGAGGTCAAGGGCATCACCTTGTAACAAAACACACCTATGGGGGTGCGAAAGGCAGTGAATTTCTCATCTTCAGGGGCCATCTTAATCTGATTGTAACCAGATGAACCATCCATGAAGGAGAAAATGCTATGGGACGAAGTAATATCAACCATGAGTTCAGGGATAGGAAGAGGAAAATCATCCTTAGGACATGTCTTATTGAAATCACGGAAGTCTATACAGACACGGATTTGACCATTCTTCTTCCGGACTGGAACAACATTGGCAAGCCAAGTGGGATACTTCTCTTCCCGAACAAAACCAGCTTCTATAAGCTTCTTAGTCTCGGCTATCACTTGTTGTTCAATCTCTAACCTCATCCGACGAGGTGACTGCTTAATAGGGACTGCATCAGGACTAATAGCTAACTTATGGACTGCTACTTCTGGATCTAAACCGGGCATCTCCGTATAGTTCCAGGCAAAGCAATCTTTAAATTCGGAAATGAGTGCAACATACTCTTGAGCCTCTGATTTGGATAGCAAAGCACTGAAAAATAGGTCGAGGATTCGATTCAGTGGCCAAATTAATCTCACACAGCTCATCCATGACAGAACTGACGCCATCTTCAAATTCACGTGGAGCTTCAAGGACCCTGTCCTCATCCTCTTCCGGTCTTCATCATCGGAGATGGAAACAACCAGATAAGAATGAGAGATGACCCGAATGTTGGCGGAAGGAGACTGATCTTCTTGAGAATAGCCTATACCTTGCCCAGTTCGAGGAAAATCAGTTCGCCAAATACGGGCCTGCTGTTGGGCCTGTTACCTGACCAAGTTGAAGGGACAATGCCTCGTTCAACAAAGTTATCCACAGCAGGGGAAAAGTATCGGGGAACTGGCATGATCTCATCATCCACAGTGGACTCCACAGGATCTTGTATGTCAATACTCTGTGGGACACCTACACTATGGAATAAAGATGCATGCCAAGCAGATTGTGCTGGTACATAGAGAGTGTGCAGCTCTATACAGAGCGTCTATCTAAGGGTAGTGCACCACGAACACTAACGGAAGGTGTAGGGGAAAATTGAGGAGGAGATTCCTCAATTCTCATCCCGTACATTTGGCGAGGAAAGGATTGTTGCTAGAGTCTGACGTCCGACATCTCCGTCGTCGTTGAATCACTATCAACAACTAAACCGCCCTGAGGTATCAAACTCCTATGAAATGTAGGATAGGAATTGTGATCAACATTAAAGGCAGGCGAAGGGACTGAGTGACGAG